>CM048934.1:7693791-8050606 GCA_026686955.1 Epinephelus cyanopodus | reverse complement strand
ATTTTCACCCTTCTTACATACCTCTCACTCTCTGTTCCTCCACTGCTTTAACTCCCTCATTCTCTCCCTCCCTCTCCACATTTTCCTCTCCCCTTGTTTTTCTTTATTTTTTTGGAAACCATCCCTCCATCCCTAAATTTAGGAAAAGGAGAAACGCAGGCGGGGAACGCGCAGGGTGAGATTGGACGGGAATAAAAAAAAAAGACATGTGGAGCGATTCGAATTGACATCTGCCTCAATTTAAGTGTCACTTTTAAAGCTGACATTGTCAAGATGCTTTCTTTCCGTGTGTTTTACACGCAGGCCAGTTTTCCTCTCTAAGGTGCCATCAGTGTGGTAGAGCATGTCAAAGCTACTCTGAGAAAGAGATGTAGTGAAACCAGCCTGCTGCTCCGCATGCAGCCCTGCTGTCTGTCTCCGTGTGTGTGTAAGTGATGGTGAGTCTGTGTCCTGTGCTTCTGCTTATCACCAGTAGAGGGCACTGCCAATTCTGACTGAGCTGAAGCCCATCCTGTCCATCCCCTCTTTGCCTCACTCAGTTTTTATCAGCCTCTAAGGTCAAATTTAAAAGAAAGGAAATATGAATAGTGAGGTTTTTCCTACAGGGAGGTGAACATAGACCCAAAGCCATGTTCACTGTATCACTGTTGTCTTAAGAAACCTGAAAGGATTGTTATCAGAGCCAGAAATACTTTATTGATCCCTGAAGGCGCAATGGATCCTGTTACAGTCACTCTTACATCCAAGCTTAGAGAAATTATAAGGGATAAGAAGTATGTAAAGGTATGTGCATTATGCTTCAATACATTCACTGGCCACTTTATTCGGTACGCCTTGCCAGACGGGCTGGTCTGAGTATGTACTGGGATTCTCACACACAAGAGAAAATATCCAGTGAGCCAAAATGTCTTGTTGATGCCAGAGGTCAGAGGTCAGAGAAAAGTGGCCAGACTGGTTCAAGATGATAGAAAGATAACAGGAAGTCAAATGACTATTCGTTCCAACCAAGGTCTGCAGAACACCATCTCTGAAGCAGCAACACCTTGTCCAGCCTTGAAGCAGATGGGCTACAGCAGCAGAAGACCACACCAGGTGCCACTGCTGTCAGCTAACAACAGAAACTGAGGCTACAGTTCACACAGACTCACCAACACTGGACAATAGAAGATTGGAAAAACGTTGCCTGGTCTGATGAGTCTGGATTTCTGCTGCCACATTCAGATGGTAGGGTCAGAATTTGGTGTCATGGATCCATCCTGCCTTGTATCAGCTGTTCAGGCTGCTGCTGGTGGTGTAATGGTGTGGAGGAGATTTTCTTAGTACCAACTGAGCCTGGTTTAAACACCACAGCCTACCTGAGTATCGTTGCTGAGCGTGTCCATCCCTTTATGACCACAGTGTACAATCTTCTGATGGCTACTTCCAGCAGGATGACGCACCATGTCACAAAGCTCACATCATCTCAAACTGGTTTCTTGAACATGACAATGAGTTGCCAAAGTCTCTGAGGAAAGTTTCCAGCACCTTGTTGAATCTGTGACACCAAGAATTAAAAACGGGGTCCAACCTGGTACTAGCAAGGTGCTCCTAATAAAGCAGCCAATGAGTTTATATTGAGTTTATAGCATGTGTCAAAGTACTTAGCTGCTTTCCGATACTGACATACTTCCAAAATGTCCTGCAGGCAAAGTGTTTCGTACATAAACATTAAAAAACGTGAAATGTCAAATAGATTAAATTTTAGCGATGAATCACATCCTCTCGTGTTTGTATGTAAATCCCCAATTAGTGACTGCAGGCTTATTTAGTGGCGTAATAAGGACATTATTTCCCTTTAAAACACAACGGAGTGAAACCATAAAGTTCAGATAATGTAACGCAGCACTTAATGCAGCTTTGCAACACTTCCTACCTTTAGCAAGTGAACTCAAGCATACATGCTGAGACATGCTGAAAGAGCACATGCATTAAAGTAAGAGTCGTGGATGTTAAAGAAAATACGTTTAAGTTGGTCTTGACTGCTGTTAACATGCTTTCAGATCAATCATAAGCTGAAATAATACGATTCAGCCTCGTACGTGACTCTTGCTGTAACACTAACTTCACCTGGCTGCTCTGACCTCTACATCTAAAGCCAACAAAGCAAATCCTCTTCTGATTCCAAGTGATGATAGAAGCAGGGAGAGACGTGTGGACTGCTTGTTTGACTAAGAGAAAGGAATAAGAAGTATTTTTAAAAAAGGATGGATGAAGGGGCAGGGAGAGACGGGAAGAGGTGGGAGTACAGAGAGAGAGAGAAGGAGGGAAAGGAGGGCAGAGAGAAGAATAAAGGAGTCTTTACATGTCTGTGGAACCAGCAGCTCGCAGCACTTTCACATAATTTAAGACATATGGGCGTTATTAGGACGACCGTGTCTGTGTGTGTGTGCGACAGTGTGTGTGTGTGTGTGTCTTTAAGCCTGTGTCTTTGCGCTGCAGGCTACAGAAGACAGTCACGTTTTTGTGGTGCAGCAAAATGACTGAACAATCCCCCCCCCTCCACCACCACCACCACCACCACCACCAGCTCCTCCACCCCCGGCCTGTGTGGAACTTGGAACGTCCCAGAGTGACGCTGCATAAAAAATTGTGCTTGATTGGCAGCCAGGCCGTGTAGGGAGATACCATATGCATGTGTGTTTGTCTGACCTGTAGTTACCTTTCAGAGTCTCCCGTCGCCTGCACACACACACACACACACACATAAAGCGACTGACTGACTCGCTGGTCCTACAGTAGCTCAACGCTGCTGCTCCGACTTTATGAATGTGTGTGTGTGTGTGTGTAGGACTAAGCAAAGCACTCGCCCAAATTGACCAATTATGCATAATCCAGTGCAGGCGGGTTAAATGGCTAAATTCACAGTGTTACACAACCTCCTCTGGCTTAACAAATATTTCCCTGATGATTCTGAAACATGTTTGTCTAGTTTTCAAGGCGACCGATCTACAAACTAGCCAACAGCTGGCTCAGTCACAGATAAACACTTGAGTCATGGGTGCAAACCACCGAAGTGAGCAGCTGATTGATTGGAAACTAATTCACTCTTCAAACGACTGATTAACCAGAGAATTAGCATCCAATTTACTGATGAGGGAGCCCATAAAATGAACCAACGGCCACGTAACCAACTAAATCTTTAACAGACGGTAAAACGGCTCCCTAAAACTGACCACGTAACCACAAGAGTAATTTACTAAATAACTCTGTGTATGACAAATGGACTAAGTAATCAGTGAAATGACTCAAATGAGATCACCTGATGTAACCAACCGGCGCATTTCCGCCAGATCTGGCGACGAAGGGTGTCTCAACGTTTTCTATTCTGTTCCTGTGGAGAGCAGAAGCAGTTGCGCAGTGCATGGTGGGAGTCTTGTGGTGAGTTTGAAGTAGGGGTTGTGGTGTGTATCTTGGTCGCAGGATTTATACTCCTGCGTCAAATCAACATCAGATCTGCGGTGTAGGTGTGTACCACTACATTGTAGCCCGCCCCGAAAAGTAACTAAACGCTGTGGTGTCGTAGACCTCGTAGACCTGTGAAGCAATAAATTGTGAAGACAATAACGCCCCCACAAAACAACATTTTAAGTCTTGTGTGTGGTTTATCCTGGCTTCACATGAGCAGCGAAAATCTCTGTTAGCTGCTAGGCTAATATATACAATGTAAAATGCTGTACGCGTGTGCTAATAACGTTAGCATGTTGTATTTGTTTGGAAAACGTGTTTAGTATTAGACAACTGTTTTGTCGGTGAAGCTTGTGAGTTAAAATGTAGCTGAATTTTGTAACGTTACCCTTGTTAAATGTTGCTGTTGTCCCTGGCTTCATGTGAGTAGAGGAAAAGTCCGCTAGCTGCTAGGCTAATTTATGCAATGTAAAATGCCACAGGCTTGTGCTAATACTGTTAGCGTGTTGTATTTGTGGGGAAAATGTGTCCAGATAAAGACAAGTGTTTGTGAATGCTGTGAGTTATAACGAAGAACTTGCAATGAACAACTATAAACCATATACTGCCTTTAGACTAGTTTCACCTTAATGCAACTGCGACTGTCCATCATGATTTGTAAAACAAAACAAGATTCAGCAGTGATGCTGCGTATCTCTTGCCTCAAATGTTTTCAGAAACAGATCCTGCTTGATTGTTTAGCCAGAATAACAGGAAGTTTAAAAGCAGGCCGCCACATTGCTTCCATGTGTGGAACAGTAAGCAGAGAACCAGGTCCAATTAAGTGCAGTGCATGATTGGTCCAGGAGAGAACTGGAACCCACGTACTTTGTTAGTGAGTGCGCCCATCAAGCAGCTGAGTGGAGCAGTGCTTCCTCTGTAGCGTAAGGAGCAGAAGGAGCCGGGGATCCAACCGCTGATCTTCCAATTTGTAGACGACCCGCTCTATCTTCCGATCCACAGCTACGGCATTCGTCCTCTGTATGTTTTTGCTCATGTTTTACAAGAGGTTTAATCTGAGGCACGCCGGACATTGGCGGATACGCACGGTGGATCGGAATTGGTATCGGAAAGGAAAAGATGATCGGAACATCTAGACTCCTCGCTAGATCTGGTGGAAATGCGTTGCAAGTAACCAACTTGGTGACGAACAAATAAGACAGAGCAGTCCTTTTTTGGGTGTAACAATGGCAACCCTCCTGGAATAATCGATGTCAATTTGAAAATACTGACAGACAGTTTACAGCTGCATCATTCCTCCAAGTTTTATCCACACCTAACTGACCCTGCTCAATCGACGAGCCAGCAGTGGCAAATCAAACACACGTCCACGTCAACTTTTCCTACACGCTATCTAAAATTGACTGCCAAGCAAACAAAAGCACGGCCACGACAGCCTCTTCCCCAGACTGTTTTGAGGTCAGGTAGTGTATGTAATCCCCTGTGGTCGGGGTTGGAGAGCAGGTCATGTAAGCCGATCTGTGACCAGCGGCTCCAGGGTGCGGCAGCAGAGGAAATGTAGCACTGCTAACGTCTTCGAGTGCCCTGTGATCTGCGCTAACCACTCCCTAACACACACAGCATATACATATATATATATCTATATATATATATGTACCCATACATACAACGTAATTCACACATGCACACAGCACCAGCTCAGTGGACTATTGTTCATTCATTCTGAGGGCGACAGACGGACGGAGGGAGGGTTTGGAGGAATGATGAGAGAGAGGGAGAGAGGGAAGAGGGCAATGGAGGAGAAAGAAAATGAGAGGAAAATGAGGTAGAGGACAAAATAAGTGCACAAGTGCCCAACTGATGGTTTGGTGGCTAAAACATCGACCTCAGGAACCACATGTACCCTCACTGGCCTGGGCTCAAATCCCACTAGAAGCTCCCGTCTTCCCCCTCAGCCTCTGCTATGTGTGAGTGAAAAGAAGCAGGAACACTTTGTCTTTACAGCCATGTTATTTCAGTGTATAAAACATATTACAAATACACAACAAAGTCATTTTCTTTACGCATTATGGGATTTAAAAGCTACACATCCTGTGCGAACACACTATGGTGCAGTCATGCTGGTTAATTCTGGACAGACGCCACTTTAAAAACGTCTTCTAGGAGATTTAGCATGTAATGATGCAACATCCCATCAAAGTTCCTCAAAAGTGAAGTCTTTATTGTGCTGAGCAAAGCTTAGTTTATCTGCATGGTTATAAAAACTACAAGAACCCACAACAGTAAAATAAGTTGAGACAAACCACAGAAAAGATGCAACAGAGTTTGTGCAGGTTAGACAATAAAGCGGGAGCTCGTAAAAAATACAAAAAGGAAATAAAGAAATACAGCGATTACATGCAAACGTTCAACCAACATCTCAACGAGCGTCTCTAAAACGATCGCAAGGCTCTTAAAGTTAGACAAACATTTATCTCTAATATAAAACGTGCTTCTCCAAATGTTACAGCTTCATTTCATTGGGCAGAAAATGCAAACCATGTGTACCCGACAACGTGCTGCATTTCCTCCTGCGATTACTGATCAAATAAAAACCTAGTGTTGTAACTTGTATTGAAGTTAATGTGAGGAATTAGTCATCCAGGCTTGGACACTGCAGACTTTAAAACATCGCTAGAAGTGCAACTGTTGCCCTTCGTCACTGAAAAGCTGACGTTTCGCCCGAGCAGCAGTGATATGAGCCATTCTCTTCAGCATTTAGACCAAATTGTGACTGTTCAGAGCTCAAAAGGTTAAATGCACAAGAGTGTTATTTATCCAAATAGAGCTAAGTGTTAGTGACTGATTCATATTAATATAAAAGCCCTTTTCTAACCCAGTCTGCTCACTTTTCTCCTCTCCTCTCCAATGCTCTCCACTTCTAAATCATTTCCAAGACTGTTTTAAGGGCAGTTTTGGAGGTTAAATCAGATGGAATGTTATTTGTCCAAACAACACTGACGACTGGTGACTGATTCATACTAAGAAATACTACAAGCAGCCAGGAAAGACTTAACTCTCCCCCCCCTCCTCCTCTCTCCTGCTCTTTCTGCCCGTCATTCTACTTCTGCTGACTACAGGGGAAAACCTCCACGATGTATAAGTCTCTGTGAAGAGGGAGGGAGATGAATAAGGAATGGGCATCACATGAAAATGAATAAGTAAGGAACACACGATGGAAAGTCCTGTCTAGGTATAATTCAAGAGAGAGACGAAGGGGATTAATGGATAGAAATTGTTGAAGAGATGTGACAGGAGAGAGAAAGAGGGGAATGTAAGGAACATTGTACAAGGATGAACTATGCAAAATTTCAAGAGAGCCTAGGACACTGAGTTAAAGCCTCTTTAAGTTTTTACACTGTTGCAGTAGGTGAAATACCATCAACATTTTGTTGGTTTGTCTGTCACAGAAATGTGAAAGTATTACCTGATGATGGGAAGGTCGGCACATTTTCAGTCGTGGTTGCAGAGACAATAACCAGGTATTTTTGAGGCAACATCAGCACATTTCTGGCAGTGATTGTGGTGACACCAACTGGGCATTTTTAAGGTGCAATGGCACATTTTCAGCGGTGGTTGTGGCAACAACAGTCAGGATTTTTTTTAAGGTGACCTTGGTGCTTTTCCAGCAGAGCTTGTGGCGACAACAACCACACATGTTTTTAAAGTGCAGTGGCACATCTCCAGCCGTGGTTGTGGCGACAACAACCAGGTATTTTTGAGGCAACGTCAGCACATATCTGGCGGTGGTTGTGGTGACACCAACCGGGCATTTTTTAAGGTGACCTTCGTGCTTTACCAGTGGAGGGTGTGGCGACAACAACCAAGGTGCTTTGGCACGTTTTCACTAGTGGTTGTGGCAACACTAAACGGGTATTTTTTAAGGTGACCTTGGTGCTTTTCCAGTAGAGCTTCAAAAAAATTATCTTTCCCATACTCCAACCAACTGTTTTTTTGTAACGACACATAACCACATGTGTCTAAAAGTCCTGGATATCTATGCCAAATATCATAGCAATCCACCAAATATTTATTAAAATATTTCAGTCTGGGCCAATGGGGTGGAAAGACAGATATGCCCAACAGATCAACAGTGACATCACACCCCTAGCGTGGCTAAAAATAACATATACATTTCAGTCATGCCAATATTTGATTGGATTAAATTTGTAGGGCTGGTGAAAGTATTAATAAGTGTAAATATTACAGCAGAATAAAAACAGAAAGGATTATCCACACTAAGAGGGTTCCTAAGGACATTCTGCTTGTGTGTGTCTTTGTACATACTGGAATTACACACAGCCTTTTTGCTTAATCAGTGCTTTTGTCCTCTGCTTGGACTTGCAGTGGTTCAAACAAATTTCTGTATGCTTGCTGTCTGTGTGCCAAGTCATACGATTTATGAGCATCTAATGAAAATCCATGTTGATCTTTATCTGTCTGTACATTATGTGTCATGAACAGACACGTGCAGTCAAACTCTGCTCTGTAGATGACACTATATGTATCTTGTTCTCTCCTCAGGTGTTTGCCAAAGTGTTCAGCCATGAGGCCTTGGAGTCCTACCTCCCAAAAATCCAGCAGGTCATCCAGGAGAGCCTCAGAGTATGGAGCTCCAACCCTGAGCCCATCAACGTCTACAGGTAGGGGTCAGACCCTAGTGTGGAAACACATTCACAAGGGATAGGAATGTCATGGTAATTGTGCCAAGAGGATTTTTGCTACAAGAAGAAACACAACCTAAAGAAAAAAAAATACATGATGGAGTTGGATTATTGACAGCTTATCACTAAACGCAGAAGGAAACAATTTTATTATGAGAAGATCAGCTCATCGTAAAAAAAAACATCAATCACTGCAGCAATATCGTCATAAAAAATAAAGACATCTCAGTTGTCTTTCAAAAGAAAGAAAAAAAGAAGAAAGTCTTCAGGTGCAAGAGGCATCATGGGTAAAAACATTGTCATCTGAGATGGAAATGATAATTATTTGTGTCAAAACATAATTTCTGTTGCAGGTTAGCTTAAGTTGGAAAGGTCATTGTCAGTTTTTATGGATCGCAATAAAGCGAGACATCATCAGCGTAACATCTAATCCGTAATGTCGCATAAGACACAAAATTAGTTGTGGATCAAGAACAGTCATTAAGAAGGGGTGTAAACGCAAGTGAGGTTTGTCATTGGATGTAACCAAGGTTCTGATTGGTTGTCTGTCCCCAGGGAGAGCCAGAGGTTGTCGTTTACCATGGCGGTGAGGGTGCTGCTGGGATTCAGGGTGTCAGAGGAGGAGATGAGGCATCTGTTCGCAACCTTCCAGGACTTTGTTGACAACCTGTTCAGCCTGCCTATAGACCTGCCGTTTAGCGGCTACAGGAAGGTATGTATGGGCACCCTTGACTCCTTCAAGGCAGCAAACTTTATACTTAAAAAAAACCTTGAGTTTTACCATGATTTTGTCAAATGATGAGTTTATTTGCCTCTCTAAAACAATTCCCTTTATGCTACATTGCACTTGCTAGACAATGCATTTTGCTTACTTATGCAGAACTCCAGTGCATAATAAGGACTCAATTCACCCCTTTTTGACTCCAATTTCAATAATTTACGATTTTTTGTTTGCATGTGTTTGCAGGGTATCCGTGCAAGAGACACCCTGCAAAAAAGCATAGAGAAGGCCATCAGAGAGAAGCCGCTGTGCTCCCAGGGGAAGGATTACAGCGACGCACTGGACGTCCTGATGGAGAGCGCCAAAGAGAACGGCACCGAGCTCACCATGCAGGAACTCAAGGTAACACACCTATGCACAAAAATCACCTGAGCGGGAAGAAAGGTGCGCAAACATGTACTGGAGAGATGCCAGATGCACAAAAAAACATCACACGTGGGAACGTTAACATGCAGAACAGATACACACCAGCTCTGATGTGTGTGTGTGTTCAAACACACAAAAAGTCACACATAAAGAACACACTCAGTGTTTACCTAGCAAAGTGCTGGCAAAGGAAACCTGTCTTGGCTGACTGAGCTTGTACACATCAACAATTATCATAATTTCTCCAACAAATCATCTTGGCATCATAAGTTATGACTTATGATACACATCTTTATGTAAATATGACTGCAGGGATGCTACGCTGGTGCCCATAGGCCGAAAGTAACAGTACAAGACACACACACATGGACACACACACGGACAGGCACACCCTCTATTTACCTATTAAAGTAATTCTGAGGAATTCTGTGGAAACTCAACTCTCTCTGCCTCTCTCTCGCGCTCTGTGGTTTCTGGGTTAAGTCCAGGGCCAAAAATAAGTCAACACTCCCCTTGCTAGGGGTCTGAAAGAGGCCTCCTGTGCGCGCACACACTCACACACACATACAGTATATAAATACACACACAAAGTGAACTGGGGAGCCCCTGTCGCAGAGGCCCAGGCTGAAGCACTCTCCTGCAGTTTTCTGACGCACGCATATATAACACACACACACATGTAGGGTGAGGCAGAGATGTGTTTTGACACAGATGGCAGATGAGAGGTTTATAATAAGAGTCGTGCTGCCCAGCCTCTGTGTTACTTATTCCACTACCTTAATAATGGGCCCAGCACGGTGCGCTAAATGTTGTTATTGGATATGAACTTCAGATTTCCAAACACGCTACTTTTCAGGAATCAAGAACAGCATACTTGTATTATGCATTGGCTTTTGACTTTTTTTTTTTGGCCTTGTGTTACCAAGAAAAAATGGACGAGCTTGAGGTGTGGGGTAGTGGATTTGTGCCCAAAGTAAGTTTGAGGTACCAGGCTGCTCACAATTTGGCTCAATAATTGCTGACAAAAAGATATCACATTCTGAGAAGCAATCAAAATGTCACTGACAACAACGAATCTGTTTCCTTCAGTCATAAATTGTGTATTTTGTATTGCTACCACCTCAGAAACAGTATTCATGGCTACGGTTGGACATTTGGCTAATGTTCACCCTCACCCTTCGGCACATAATGCTACCATCTTTATTTCCATTCTCCGGACCCTTTATTCAAGTGACAAGCAATTAGCCCATCAGAAGCTGAAGCAGAAACCAGTTGGCGTTCCCACAAAGTAAAGACAGATCAACTCAAACGCCCTCAGTGCAGTTCTGAACTCAGTGCAAGTTTGTCCTCACGCTAAAATTAAACTTTACTTTCCATATCAGTGACTGGTTTTTCCCAGCTCTGGCTGAGTAGTGAATAGTAGCAGTGAGAGGTATGTAGATTGTTTAGAGGCTGCCTGTAAAGTAAAGTTTGACATTTTCTAAACCCTTTGTGGAGAAGAGTCAAACTACAGTTTTATCTGTGGTTGCAAGATGATCAACAAAATGGCAAAGAAAAAAATCTGGCTTCTCATATCTTTTGCCTTTTGAAATATTGCCTGATTTTATCCCTTTAGGATCAAAAACATCTTAATATGAACCACTCATTGGGCAACTTGCAACAAACCAAACAGTATTAGGAACCAGCACACTAATGACACCATCTCGCCTCTCCATCATCCCTCAGGAGTCGACCATCGAGCTGATCTTTGCTGCCTTCGCCACCACGGCCAGCGCCAGCACTTCACTCATCATGCAGCTCCTCCGCCACCCTCCCGTCCTGGAGCGCCTGCGGGAGGAGCTCAGAGCCAGGGGTCTCCTCCACAATGGCTGCCTCTGCCCTGAAGGAGAACTGAGGCTGGACACCATCGTGAGCCTCAAGTACCTGGACTGTGTCATCAAGGAGGTGCTGAGACTCTTTACACCTGTCTCAGGGGCCTATCGAACCGCCATGCAGACCTTCGAACTTGATGTGAGTAGCCAAATAATAGGTCCCGACTGAATACTGTAGCTACTCTTTATTTATGGCTCATCATGCGGAAAAATGATGAGGACATTTTGTATTTTCTAATCAAGGACTGTTTGAATACTAACACTCAAAGACAGGTTTCAACTTTGTTTTTTTCTATAGGCCGAATTATTGTGACGATTCTATCACTTCTGGGTAGACAACTGGCGATGGATTTTAATGGTGGCGCTATGTGAATTCGGGAAACTTGTTTACTACTGTTTTCATTTTCAGCTGCAACTGTAGCATTTAAGTACTGAAAATTAAATGACACAAGTCGTTGGTCTGTCCCAGATCTCCTCCCTGTTCAGACGCTGAGTCTAGAGCTGTCTTTAAGCATGTCTGCTCTTTGCAAATTGAATCTGTCTCTGCTCTTTTTTAACCCGGCATCCCCTTCCAAAACAAGACTTAACCGTTTCCTCTTGATATTTAAGCTGTTCCTCGCTTCCACTTGCTCAGCACAGTTAGACTGTATTTACATGATGCAAGGGTTTTCTACCCGGTTCCTGGAAACAAACATTGTGATTTGGTTATATTCATTAGGATTAAGAGCATAGTGCGTATTCAAGGTCTCAACAAATAAAGACCATCTCATTTACAAACTGCCATCACAACTGATTCATCCAGCCAGACATGCAAGAGCTAGAACATGATTTTTTGTGACTTCCGATTCAATTAAATCCAATTTTACTTCTAAAGCCCAATTTCATAAATCATAATGTCGTGTGTCATTTCTACATCTCAAATCTTACAAGCTCTTGTGCAACATCCTTTCTGGAATTGATTGAACCAACGAAATCTTCTTAAAGTTGTGACTGCATCTACAAAACTGCCCACTAGCTTAATTTCTATGTGTTTCTGTCTCCAGGGTGTCCAGATTCCAAAGGGCTGGAGTGTGATGTACAGCATTCGAGACACCCACGACACCGCAGCTGTGTTCAAGGATGTGGACGCCTTCGACCCTGACCGCTTCAGCCAGGAGCGGGGAGAAGACAAAGAAGGACGCTTCCACTACCTTCCCTTCGGCGGCGGCGTCCGGTCCTGCCTGGGCAAGCAGCTCGCCACTCTCTTCCTTCGCATCCTGGCTATTGAGCTTGCCTGCACCAGCCGTTTCGAGCTGGCCACCCGGCAGTTCCCCCGCGTGGTCACGGTACCCGTGGTTCACCCTGTCGATGGGCTGAAGGTCAAGTTCTACGGCTTGGACTCCAACCAGAACGAGATCATGGCCAAGACGGAAGAGCTGCTGGGAGCGACTGTTTGAAGGCCAGAGGGTCGACGAGTAGGTGGGGGGGTGGGGGGTGAGTGATCGAAGAAGTCTTTAGGGAGAAGATTGAAGGAAGGAAAGAAAGAATTTCAGAGTTATTTTTTCTTCTCCACCTTTGCTCTGCCAAGTTGGAGGTTCCTTTTCAGACTAAAAGAAAAGCAGAAGTCTTCGTCTCTTGTTACATCTGATGATGATCGGGACTTTCCTCTGAGAAAGGAAGAAGCTGCCAAAAAAAGTTCTTAATTATGCTCTATTCTGTGTATTTTTTTAAAGAAATATACAAACAAAATGTATGTACAAAAAAGCTATGTAATATAATTTGAAAGAGAATGTGGGTAGTGCACAATGGGAGAAAGCAAAGTATGGTGGTACTAGGTGAAATGAAGTGTTGATATTAGAAAAGTAAAGATGGTTGTGTAAGGAAGGTGAGATGGATGAAACAGGGTATAGGATGAAAGAATATGATATTTTAGCATTTTGCTTGTGCTTAATCAAATGCAGTGAACCATTTCAGTTGTCTAGCAGGGTAAAAGAGATGGATATATAGAGTGATAGTCCTAGATTTCCTGGTCAAATTTGGTAAATCTTGAATGAGAATTCTTCACGGCGCCACTCGGATTCAATTTATGTTTTCTACTTATTTGAAAGAATGGCATACATCAGTGGTGGCGTTGTGTTTACCATCAACGGTCCATCGAGATTCATTTGTTTACTATCTTCCAGATGCAGTCAAAAGGATCATAGCACATTGGGTAGCATGTTGTGGCACAGATAGTGTTACTGAGTTTGTCAGATTGGCTCTGCGCCATTTCTTCGAGCCAACTGTATCACGATGCAGTAAAATTTGACCTCCTTTCCTGTTTTAGTTCCCACGAAGCTGCCTCGACACTCACAGATTTTTAACTCAACAGCTTCCATATTGCTTTCATTCGTATAGTACAGTATAATAAGCTTCACTTCACAGACAACCAACATTACAAAAGTAAACAGTAGAAAGGACAAAAGGTTAAGAACCGCAAAGCTATTATTCAAGTGATCTTGGTGCTTGAGTAAAAGAAACTGCAAGGAAAAAGATATAGAAGCTATGTCATGCTACCATCTTGTTGTTTTTATCTCAAGCGAAATCGTGTTCTTCTCAAGTCTCTGCTACGAGCTGGTTGCCCAAAAGCATTGACTCAAAATACTGCCCATAGCACATCACAGTAACCTTGGTGATGTGTGAACTCAGGTGCAGAGTAGACATTGTGGTGAGTAATAGTTAAGCCTCTGCTTTTTGATATTTAACTCCAACTGACTGCACATAAATAACGTCATTTCCTCACAGTTATCAATTACTGCGCCTTCTGTCCACAAAAAGACATACGGGCGTTTCCGATAGCTCTGGCTCTCACTTGACGTATTACCCTCTGCAACCTTTTCATATCCCGCCATGGTGCAAATGGTTCCCAATTGGCATCCCATAAGATAAAAGTCACTGAATCAAAGTCAATAAGTAATAAGGTCCGGGTCTGCTTTGTAAACTCTTTGAACCTGTGCTTTGATACATAAACTACACTTTTAAGTTGCATTGAGATTGTACTCTCTCAGACGGTGACTTTATCCCGCAACGAGGATATGATAACGAACTTGCTCGCATGAAGCGGCGAGACTTCCTGAGCTGGAGGAGGAGAAAAGACAGAGGGATAAGGTGGAGATGGAGAGGAGAAGACCTACATAAATGCTGCTTGAGTGTTGCTCTGTCATTCTGTGTTTTGTTATTTTTGTGTGCTGTTGTTATTTTCCCGTCTCCTTGGGGCAGCCATTTTGAGTTGTGTGGAGAAGGTGACAATTTGTCTTGCTGCTCCTCCAATCAACGCTAAGAATGCAAAACAATTTAAATTCCATGGTTTAAGCAACTTTATGAGCTATAAGAGATTTATTGTTTGAGGTGATTGCACAATCAGAACTCTGAGAGCTTTGTGTGTTCCATAATCGGAGAGGAAGACGTCACTCTTGTCTCCAATATATGGAAAGCATCTGCGATCGAACTCTGGGACTCGTTAGCGGAACTCTTGGACATTCGAGAATCCCTGGAAAGAGTTCTACGTTCCGAACCGAAGCTTGAGAGAGAAGGACCAATGAGGTTTCAGGGGAGGGCAGAGTCACAGTCAGAGGGCTTTTCTTATTGGATGATCCAGTTGTCCAATAGCATTCCAGATGGATTCTGCCTGTGCGAGACATTGCTCACTCTTTCTACCAACCACACCACTGATTTCTTCATGATTTAAAAAAAATATATATATATATAAAAATAGATTTTTTTGCTGCTTTTCTTGTGTACATTTTCTAATTGAGAGTTCTAGATTGCAATAGTTTGTATCAAGTGAGATTTGCTACATCTTTCCCCTACATATATATATATATATACATATATATATATATATATATATATATATATATATATATATAGTTGCATTTTGTGAAAGCAAAAAGCATTGATAGATTATAGTGTATATTAATTTGTACAATATCCCTTCCTTTAGCAAGCCATGGGGAAAATCAGCTATTTACGTCTACTAATAACCTAATATTAATGTTATTGTACGATTAATATTGTTGTTATAAGATATTTGAAATGCTATTTTTTATTCTATTACAGATTTAGAGTTTTTAGCCTAAATGAGAAGGTCTTTGGTAAATATTGGATGTATTTAGAATGTTATGTATTTCAGTTATATTGTAAACAGTGTTTAAAAATGTTAATATTGTTGATTTGATTACTGTAATAATTATTATTTGTTTTGTTATTCAGACTTATTATCACTGCATTTTATTTGATATTAATTATGGAAAACAGAAAGCACTTGCGAGGTATGTCTATTTTTTAAGTGCCATGCGACTACACTTCCCCTCCCTCTCACCTGTTGGTTTCTCTGAACCTGTCTTATGTCATTCTGTACATAATATTTGTATTTCTTTTTACAGGAAAAAAATGTTCATTTAGTTTAAATATGAATGTCTTGTTCTACTTTCTTCCTTTCCTTTTTTGTTACCGTGATTCTTAAATGTACTCCTGTAATAAACTATAAAGAAAAAGATATCTGAACAGAGATTTTTGTTTTCTTCCCCTTCTTATAGCTAATGAAAGAGAAACACTACGAGGCTTTAAATATGCTCCTGCTTTTGGCACAGTAACAGGCCCCTTTTACACTGCCTCTTCAAAGGTGGGAATTTTCTGCCATTATTCCGCCTTGCCATGCTGTGTAAAAAGTACAATCGCAGAATAAAGGGCACAGAGCTGTCTCGCCTTTAAGCAGACATCGGGCGTAGTGGCATCGGTGTGTTGTGTTGATAATGTGTTAAGTGTGTGACTCGCCGCTGGGAGATTTAAAAAGTAGCAAGTAGCAGTTAGCAGCTAACTCAAAGAAGCAAAACAGTGGCCAAAAATGTCCGAGCAGAGGACGAGATCAGCTGCCAAATAACAAGGAAGATAAATGTTTATTGTTGCCATGTCGTTGCGCTGCCGACATGTACGTTATATGTCACACCAGGGGCCGCTGCTACATGTCTGTGTAAAAATGCAACGGAGGCATAAAGAATGGACTTCATAGTGGCCATATAGCACCATCTCTGTGTAAAAACGGCTAAAGTCTGGCAGCTGTGCAAAAACTAGAGTGACTTGGCAACATCTGTACAGCAGCTTGACAACAGCAGATTGATTCAAAGAGCAGCAAACAATAGCAACACAGATTCTACAGTCATCATTACCTTGTGTCATGGCTGTTGAGACGGCCCTCTCATAAAGTAAAAACACATAAAGCTCTTAAAGCAGTGAAGATCAAGATATTCAAGCATGCTTTACCAGAATTGGTAAAGCATGCATAAAACTCAAGTGTGAACGCAACTTTGTGTGTTTTATTAAACCACATGAAGTATGTGCACAAGCACATCCAGCATGTAAATCAAACAGATGGCAGGCAGCCTGCATATGCTAACGAGCTCGGAGCAGTGAAAGCACTGCCATGTAAATCAGAATGGTCAGAAAACTTGTGGATGGGGAACAAGTGAGACCAGGTGCCTTCTGTCAGCTTATATAAACTGTTAATAGCTGTAAACGCTGCAGAGATGCGCCATTCCATCAACAGCACTTTTTATAATACACTCGCCTGTTAAGGCCAGCACTATGTTGAGATATTCACACAACACCTGCACATGACAACTACAGTACTGATAATTTATGGTTACAGTTAGGCAGCTAAAACACTGTGTTAAGCTGAAAACACACCGGCAGCAGATGACCATGCAAAGTTATTACTACGTGTATTGAAAGATCTGTACTTCCTCCACCTTTGCACTACCTTAAAATCACGTGTGGACAGCCCCAAATAAAACTTGATTTCTCACCTGAAGAGCCGATCTCAGCAGCTATGACTGACCAGGCAGTAACTTTTTGGTCATTGTCTTTACAGTGACAGGATTGTGGGTTTAATTCAATTTCACTTTCACTGCGTCTGTCTGTGCCCAGAATGAGCTTCGAGATTGTGGAGCTAACAACGCTAACGACTGGTCCAGTTCCAAAAGTAGAAAATCAATATGTGGTGGCAAATGCTGATATTGTGTCCAGCCGCCCGAAACAATAAATGTGTGGGAAACCCTTAAGTATTGGTATCATATCACAAAGTTTGGTTTCACCTGTCCCTAGAACTCACACTTGCATTAGCTCATTCATTCATGCTCATTAATCACTGGTTTATTCATCATCTGTTGGTGACTAACCTCCTCCTTATGTATGTGCTGCAGTTTAAGTATTGCTGACTTTACTGTGAGTAGAATCCTCACTGCACCTCATTTTATAAAATTAAGATCAAAGACGACCACAGACTTGATTAAATCACAACTAAATCTTATTTGCAATAGCTCTGCCTATTGCTTTATCTATTAAAAAGACATCAGGAAGTTTCTTGTGTTTTTGTTCTTGTAAATGTTAACCATTTTGTTATTGAACTCTTCAAAATCAGCTTAACAATGGAGCTGAATTCCCGTCATGTGGGGAACACACAGAAATTGGTGTTCTGGTTTAGACTCTGCACACTGACTGACTGATGTCTCAATGCTTCTATATCTGTTTTTAGTCCCCAGCCAGCAGATCACTGTGGTCTGTGAACATCAAGAAGAAACCGGCTGTGATGTTCGCCGGGAGTTTTCCTTTAGCTTGATGGAAGACAGAAACAGAGACAAAGAAAAGAGAGAAAGCTTTTACAATGAGCACAGATGTAAAACTACACACACTTCAAAGACATTGTTTGAGAGTGCACGCGCGCGCACACACACACACACACACACACACACACACACACACACACACACACACACACACACACACACACGGACATGGACAAAGAAATACACACAAATGCCTGGAAGGAAATAACTGATAATATAGACGAGTATTTACTATTTGACATGAATGTAAAATATGACTGAAAGAAACACTGGCTAAACAATTTATGCACACACACACACACACACACACACACACACACACACACACACACACAGCTTGTGGGAAGAACAAGGAGTTCAGTTCTGTTTGTTTTTAGTTTTGCCGCCAGGAGAGACTGTTTGCAACACTAAGTACTCCAAGATGAACCACTTCAAGGGAACCAAGAGAGTGTGTGTTTGTATGTGTGGCCATAAATTGATGGTTTTCATGAATGGACTGAAGTTCTGTGATCACTAACTCAGCAGACTCTTTTTATAGTTTTGACTGTTTCAGTATATTCTCAATTTTCATTTCTGTTGAATGAGTGCACTGCATAGGAACATTCTCACTGGAAAACTTGCTTCAAACAGTAAAATTAAGAGTAAAATTCAACTTATTAAACATAATCCTTCTCTAATCTTATGTTGCTCCTATAATTTCCAAAACTACACACCTGCGGGTAGGGCTGGGCGATAATGGCCTTTCGGTAACAGTACAGGATTTTTAAGCAATAACAATACTCAGTATATCTTGGTATTTTAAATTCTCCTCTGAACTACTGTAGACTACTAAAATGCTAAACTACTAAATAAATTACAATAAAGTTAAATAATGTAGCTTTTATTATATAATAAAAGTAAAATAAATTACTGTTACAATAAAGCTAAATAAGGTACAATTATAGCAAAGGCAAATAAAGTACAGTCAAATGAAGTTCTGTTTTAAAAAACTACTGTTACATCAAAGTTAAGCAACGTACTGCTACAATAAAGTCCTATTACAATAAAGTTAAATAAAGTATTGTTACCACAAAGGTAAAGTGCTGCTACACTAACGTAAAAAAATAAATGGTTATAATAAAGTTAAAATAAGTACTGTAACAATAAAGTTACATAATATACTGTTACAACAAAGTTAAATAAGGTACGGTTACAGTAAAGGTAAATAAAGTACAGCCAAATGAAGTTCTGTTATAATAAAGTTTTAATGAAGTGCTGTTACAATAAATTACTGTTATACTGATGTTAAATAAAGTATTGTTAAAACAAAGTCAAATAAAGTACTGTTATAATAAAGTTAAATAAAGCACTGCCAAAATAAAGTTAAAGTACTGTTACAACAAAGTTAAATAAAGTCCTGTTACTATAAAGTTAAATAAAGTATTGTTACCACAAAGGTAAAGTACTGATACACTAACGTTAAATCAAGTTATAAAAAGAATTGAGACAGTAATGTTAAAAATTACTGTTTTAATAAAGTTAGATACAATTATGTAACAATAACGTTGAATAATGTACTGTTACATTAAAGTCAAAGTATTGTTACAACAAAGTTAAATAAAGTTGTAATAAAGTAAAACAAATACTGTTACAATAAAGTTCAATAAAGTACTGTTATCATAATTTAAATAATGTACTGTTATAATGAAGTTAAACAAAATAGTGTCACAATAAAGTTAAAGTGCTGTTTTAATAAACTTAAATAAAATACTGTTATAACAAATTTGAATAAAGTACTGTTATAATTAAGTTGAAGTGTTGTTATAATGTCAGTTCATATACTACTAATATTTGTATATTGCACTGGTGCTCTATGGTTGCAAAATGCGACTAAAGGGTCACAGTCTGGAGCTCAAAAACACACACACCTCACCTGCTCACACACTATCACCCATGAGAGAAAAAGAGCTGTAGGAGAGAGAGTCACATGACCCCTTTTTCAAACTGGCATGTTTACCATAAATGTGGACATTGTGCCTGTTAAGCTTTGTACTTGTCACCACTGTGTCAACACTGTTCTACCTTTGTGACGTTAAAAACAATGGAAAGAAATACAAGCAAAATAAAAAACAAAAGCAAGAAAAGACAAAGAGAACCGGAGAGTCCTCCCAGCTGTGACTCTCATCTCCTCTGAAGGATTAAGCCACAGCCATTATCCACCAGGCTGGATGCAGGAGCACATAGCCGAACCCTGAGCTGCAGGTACGAGGGGATCATGAGAAATACTGAGAGCAGACAATAACCAATCAGCACGCAGACTGAGCCAACAGACTCAGACTGCTGTGGGAGCAGAAGTGTGACGGTACATCTCAGGACAGGATGATGATGCAGTGGGAATAAGAGACAGAAAAAAAGGTATAATCTACATACAGAAGAATGCAAAATAGACTTTCATTGAGGCATTTTAGCTGTTTTGGGGACTAGATTTCACTTTTTTGCTGGTAATACTGTTGTTTTTCACCATTTATTGATTCAGGGTAAGATGCTGTTTGTTACTAGAGTTACTATGCTGCTCTTATCTTTACAGTATTTCCTGCTTTGATGAAGTTACACATTACTTTTGTCACCTCATCCAGTAAAGTGCAAGCAGCTTGCATAATGAAGAGCTGGTGTGACCCAGCAGTTGCCGCCTAAAAGTGGCAGTGAGTCTCGTATTGGTACGCTGAAGTGCAGGAAGGAATTACACGGCAGATAAAGGAGGTGTCAGCAGTTTTAATTGTGTATGTGAGGCCCGGGGCAAAACTGCTGTTGAGTTTATTACGTGATACACAAGTGGAGGAAATCTGATTTTGCATGTCATCCAGTTTCATTTTTCTCCATGCACACACCGTTTCCCGTAAGACAATCAGTGTGGTTTTCATCAGAAGGGGAATGAGTCTGCAGCCGGAAGTGGCAGAAACCGTTGGTACCAAGCTGTCAATCGCACATGAAGCGGTACATCAAAGAACAGAGAATATGAAAATCACAGACTGGTGATTGACTGTTTGGCAACAGTATAAGGAAAAAGATCTTAGTGGGGTAAAGATGAAATGCCAGTGGGGAAAAAGTTCCCATAAAATCATGTATGTACATGCACTTTATTTGTCCCTTTTACTGTCGACATACGACTTTGCTTGCAGGCGTGTCCTTCGAGCACAAGTGTCAATATTTCCAGGCAAGCAGGAACATCTGTTGGTAAGTCGCCATGTGTTTCGGTTTCTACGAGGTGTGTGAATTTCCTCATTGCAGTAACGTGGGGTTTTTCTGCAAAATGTCCTGTCAAACATGTGTGAACTGCTCCTGGTATGATATCTCTTTTCCAAACTGTCTATAGCTCCAGCTGCAGTCTGTGGATGACAAAGTTCCAAAGAAAACACGAATGACAACCCGATGCTTGTAGAAACTATTTTAAGGGACTAGCTGACACTCCTTTTGCAATCAGTATCAAAGTAAATGAGCAGAGAAGGAAGGTATTTGGACGTCTGCCTTCTTAGTTCCATCAAAAAAGAAACAAAAAACACAAAGCAGTTCCAAGAATTTGCATGTCAAGGACTTTCGAGTTGATTCCTGTAATATTTTGTTCCAGAAATTTCCCAGCTGAGATGGCTGCACCCTCCGTCCATCCATCCATCCATCACTCCACAGTCTGCGTACAGCCAGATATACACAGAGTCAAACTCTCGACGTGCTTTACTTCTCCAGATTTTCAAATTAATTCTGCTGCATAAAATCAAGATATTTCCACTTCTTTCGTGACTGTCAGATGAGAAGAAATCTTAAAGGCGCTGTGTGTAAGAATGTGGACAAAATGATTACTGGACTCAAATTCAAAATACATAAATTTAAAACATAAACATGATTTGCGGACTGTAAAAATGTTTTTTAAATGCGAATATTCTGGCTGTACTATTGTTGTCGGTGAGATCAGTATGTTATATGAACATTATTTCTTGGTCTCTGTGACATATTAGGTGATTTTACAACTATTTGCTTTAGATTTCTTACATATAGCTCCTTTAAAAGAGAGAGAGAGAGGTCCAATTCCCAAGTAAAAATTCACTGTATTGTGCATGTGAGGTTGGAGAACTGTATATTTCATTCTAAGTTATGCATTCTCTGACATTTAAATTAGGATCAATGGATTAATGACTTTATTCTTTCTCATTGTCGATTTAAAAGGTTCATTTAATCTTTAGCAGTCGCACTAAGTTACTATAACAACTGGATAGTGTGTGGTGTGATTTTATAATCTGATATCCAGTGTTTGTTGAGGAACTATGTGGGAAAAATATCAGAAATAGGGTTATTTATTTTTTTTCTATATAAACAGGCATAAAGTAGACTTTAACATCGTCAGTGTTTTCACCAGTGTAGCATCCTAGTATGATAATATTTGCAGTTAGCACAAGTATAGCTGAGGATAATAGGAGTTTCATTGTTTTAGGTGTCACCGTGGTGCAGTGGTTAGCGTCGCTGCCTCACAGCAAGAGGGTTCCTGGTTTGAACCCAAGGTGGGGGATTTGTAACCTCAGGGTGGTGGGAGCAACATCAGCCTTATGACCTTATGATGGCGCTACATGGAAAGTCATAGGATCACCAAAGTTCACAAAAAACGCGGATATCAGCACCAACTTGCACAGTTATCCAGACACTCCACTCTGAACCACAGATGTCAACCTGCTAGATGGCAAAAACTTGTCTGCACTAAATTTCATAACAATTAATCCAACAGTTATTCGGATATTTTAGTCACCAAAGTGTTCTACTTACAGAAAGAGCGGCCGACTGACCAATACTGTGATCCCCAGAGCCATATTGCTAAAAGTGATCGAAACAAGAATTTTCACCAACTATGACTAAATATGTTTGTCAACAACCTTTTTTCCATGACTAAGTTGGTGTTAACGATGACAACAATTCTTTGTGAGATATAAACAAGGAAAAAGGTAAGACTGAATTGCCTGAAATGTTCAGTATAACAGTTTTTATCTACTCAAACGATGCTAAACTAGCTACAGTTTTCTTTGGCTAAAATAAGACTTTCAGACTTTCAGTCAACAAACACTTAAAACTAGAAGTGACGTCTCGTGGCTGTACGCCTCAGCGAACCAGTCAAGTTGTGGTTACAGTTTACATGGATGTCTGTCCAGACTCATGTAGGCACGGAAATTGACAATGCTTCAAATATGGATGTTTCTGCAAGAAGCTGCAAATTCTAAAACGTGGATGCTTCCAACATATCGTCCACTCAACAGCACAGAAGATCTTTACAATCAACACAGCTTGAAGGTGGACACCCAAGATTAGTGTCACTAATTCAGTATCTGATCAAATGTCTCCCATCTGAGATATGATCTTGGATAATGGCCAGAAAAGTGTTTTTACGAGATCACAGTTACATTGACTTTTGACCTTTCGGATATAAAATGTTATCACTTCATCATTTTTTTCTAATTAGACATTTGTGTGGAATTTTGTCATCATTAGCTTATGAACTATTAAGTTAAAGCCAAAAACATGTTTGTTTTGTGAAGTTGACCTTTGAGGATACTTTTCTCAAGGTCGTCTTGGACATTTGCGCCAAATTGAGGAACTTCCCCTCAAGTTTTCTTGAGATATTACGTTTACAAGAATGAAACAAACAAAACATCACTGTGACATTGATCTGTGACCAACAAATTCTTACCAGATTATACTAGAGTCCAGTGGACTTTTGTGCCAAATTTAAAGAAAAGGGCATTTTTGAAGTCCACTCACTTGGGTTGGGAACAAGTGGGTCTCTGGTTCAAGTCCCCACCTGGGCTACATATGCAGTGTGCTGGAGAGGTGCCAGCTCACGTTCTGGGCACCACAGATGTGCACTTGAGCAAGGCAACAAACCCCCAGCTGCTCAGGACGCCTGTCCATGGGCAGCCCCCTTCCTCAGTGATAAATAAAGTATATCTTCTTCTTCTTCTTAAAAGACTCAATTTAAAAAACAGCTGACAATAATAAAACAACAGCACTAATGGCATACATACAGAGGAGTTTGCTGCAAGATCCATTGCTCTGTACTCCCATGACAAAAAAATATAGGTGTGTGTGTCATTTTGTCGGGCACCACAGGAAGCCCTGCCAATGACCTCCAGAAGTTCCCCAACGGTTGATATATCAACTTGGCAGCATGTATCGTACAGTTACTTTCGCTTTCATCCTGTACTGAAGTGGTGTTCTGCTAAAACTCCCTTGTTTATTTTAATATTTCTTTTCCAGTGGAGGAAGAAAAGAAAACGAGAGAAAAGGTGTGACTCATTGACAAGTGGAAGTCACTGGAAGAAACTGTTGCATAATGCAATTGGCTCGCTCAAGAAAAACAAAACGGCACGTTAGAGAAAGAGAAAGAGAAAAAGAAGGCGAGTGTGGGAGGAGGGGGGGTAAAAAGGAAGCCACGACTGACGGCACATCGAAACCACAAAATATGAAACAATGACTGACATGAAGCGTAGGTGAAGATGGGAAGATAAAATCACAGATGAACTGTCGGGATTACCACAGGTGTGTCTGTGTGGGGTCACGAACTTCAAGTGAACTCATAATGATGTGTCTAAAGCCCAGCAGGTGCAGGAGTCAAACTGAGTTCAAAGCACAAGCACTGACACACTCAAACGCATACTTAGGTTTGCACTTCTACACTTGTGAGGACCTGCAATGACACAATGCATTCACACACCACGAAACATCACAACAACTGTTTAATCACAGCCCTTAATGTACCCTAAACCAAAAAAACAACATTTTGAAAATGTTCCAAAAGCGTCCTCATAACGTCTTAAACTAGACATTGGTCTTCATAAAGATAGATGGACAAGAATCAAACACACACATACACACACACAGTGAACTCTCCAAACTAACAGAGCAGAACACATATGCAGCACAGTAGCTTCAACACCATATAAAAAATGTATTCACTTTGTGTGTGAAGTGAATCCAAGATGTGTTCATGCTTTGATGTGAAACCCACATGACCTGACATGAAAAGCCAACTGTGAGCTACATCACACTACTACAACACCCTGGTATTCTTTATCACGCATGTATTTGCTCAACAGCGCCATCTGATCACCAAAAACACAATAAAAACCAAACAACAAAAAACACATAATAAAAAAAATTGTTATAAAATTTGTCATAAAATGTGTTATCTATGTATAAATGAAAGTAATTAAAGCGAATGTACCACAAGTCTAAATATAAAATGCATTACATGGGGGGATATATAAAATAAGAACATGTGAAAGATGATGATTAAAGATTATGTATGTTTTAGCATCTTCAAACATATGATTATAAAATCTTGAGAGGAATAAAATAACAGATACGCAGTGTGTTTTATTAACAGGGTCTGTAGATTAAGGCATGTTAGATTCAAGACTTTTAAAATCTTTGTAAAATGCCACTCAGAATGGAACTGAAGACAATTTAATGATAACAAAAACAGAGTATAAAAATGAGCTGACGTCAACAGAACTGCAACATACCCCCTCCTTGTATACAAAGCCCTACATGGGCTTGGAACAAGCTACATTGCTTACTCCCTTGTTTACTATTTGCTTCCAAGAACACTGCGATCACCTGCTGCTGGTTTATTGGAGGTTCCCAGCAACATCTTGAAGAAGATCAGGGATGCGGAGTTGTGATTATGCCTCAAAGCAAGCCCAAAACGCATCTGTTCACTTTGGCCTTAAACTAGCTCTGACTTCCTGATACAGGTCTGACACTCTTTCTTTATACACTTTTACTTTCTGTTAATGCTTCACACTGCTGCTTATACTGCCCTTATGTAAACACTTTGTTTATTGTTATTATTTATTATTTGTTGGTGGATTATTGTTTGTTGATTGACTGTTTCTCACTCTGCATGCTGGACTCTACTGCCTTAATTCCCGTCATGGGTTTGACAGACTGTTTGTGTCGAAAACATGGAGCCTCGTGCACCGATGATGTTCTAAGATGATGCAACCATTGGTGGACTGTCAACAAAAGCATACGGTTAGGTTTAGGCTACAAAAGCAGCGGTAAGCTTTTGAAAAACCACATAGTTTAGCTCTACATTCATAAGGGAAGCGTACACCTGGCTCCCAGGTGAAAGTTCTGGGTTTGCTGAAGCTACAAAAGGTAGCTTTTGGCGTTGGTGTCTGAAGCCAAAATCACTGACGAAGTGGCAGCATTTGACGACTTCGGATTGAGAGCAGGCTCGGTATTCTGTAACATATTTTTAAAAAATTGATGCTACCAATTATTTTAAGATTTTACAATGGAACGTCAGAAAGAAAACAATTCATGAAATCTTACTTCCTGTGTGTTAGCATTTTTAAGACTTTTAAAAGATTGACTGAAGACACTTTAATACCAATTAAGGCCTTATTTTTAGATTAATGATTTCAATATGCTAAGACTTTTTAAGGATCTGTGAGAGCCCTAGTTAAGATGGACACTGAACCTGGAAAAAAGCAAATGTGCCTTGTTTTACGTTTCACTGTGGAAAAGCCGAATATGAATTATTGATGAAAGTGTAATGAAGGTTCAGGTTCGGAGAGTCTGTGGCATCACTCTATTGATCACTGGCACAAGGTCTGTGTCTTGGTACAATATATGCATACAGTCTTTGCATATCCACTTATACATGTCTGTAGTTGCATATTCTGTATTTACAGATATTTTAGTTCCAAGTCAAACAGTTTTTGAAGATATTTTTATATTAACTATGTCACCCTTCACTGTTTCCATGCCAAACATTTGTAATTAGGCGTCTATTTCCTGGTGACTGCAATAACTCGATGACGACACCTCGACATGCCAGTAAAAAGAAACACGATCTCCTCATAATCTCAATCTTTCTGCAACCTGAAACCCCAAGGGGGTTTGTTAAATTGATCCATAATCAATAAGGCTGATTGGTAAGGGAAAGCTGAACCGCGTAGGATTTCACCAGGGAGATGAGGGCACTGCTGTTCAGTGAAAGTGTTTGGTTGATAGTTAGCACAATGATGTTAAAAGGCTGTGACATTAAAAGATATCCTGTTGCATTTTACACAATCACAATTTTTACTTTACTGCTCTGATTGGTCGTCATTTCTGGGTCTACTGTATCTTAGGTCTCTGCGCCGTCATTGCAGCCAGGGGAATGACTGTAACAGAGTATTGCAGCATTTCCTTTTGTGAAAAAACATGAATCAAAGCTTCTTAAACATCCTGTTTTCTGTGGTTTTTGGAAAATGATTAAGAATCAATGGAAATCACAGGGACCTACAAAGTCCACAAAGCTACCGTTATGTAATCAAATCAAGAAAAAAAGGAAAATGAGAAAGTGGATGAGACGACGGGTTAAGAGGAGACACAAAGACAAAATGAGATCACACAGATGGCGCTACAGGGCCACTCTGACGTCCCTTCATTAAGCTGCCTTTGCTTTTTTACACAGAACCACACAACGGCCGCATCATGCTGCCCAAAATGAGTGTGACGAGCATGACGTGTAAAGCCCGGGTCATTTAGACTGAGAAGATTTTTGAGAAGACGAAACCGTTTTAGAACGTTGCAGAAAAAAAGCTGCAGCAGTGTGAACTGAGCTCGACTCAAGCTGATGGTGTCACCTGCAACTCCACTGGTCAAATTGCCGGCAGCTGGTTTTATAACGTCAAGAAGTCGGCTCGAAGTGATGTCTACTGATCAAGTCAAAATGGCTGCAGTGTTCGCCTGCTGCGGCAGGTGCTCCGTCTCTGCCAAGCCCTCTGTTTCCCTCCTCAATTTGCAGAAATTTTCGGCTGCTGTTCATATACCAGGCCATGAAAATGTCACTACCGTCCTGTCCATGCTCCTGTCCTGTGGGTGTCCCTTTTAGACAGATATTGATTCTGCAGCATTACTACCTCTGTTGCCGGCTTAGAGGCGAGACAACTCTGTCATTTATACAGAATGGTGAGGCGGGATAATGGTGCGATATTCACACCTTGAATAGTGCAAAAAAGGCAGAAGAAAGAGAACAGCAGGAGGGTGAAGAGAAAGACGGAGGATGATGGGAGGTAACGGGAAGAGAAAAGGTGGAGAAGGTGGAAGAAAACTGTGGAGAAGAAAGACAGGACACCAGATAGAGGGGAGTAAAATTAAGGAAAGGGGCAAGGAGATTAAAAGAAGAAGAACCGGGAGTATGGTGGCTGGAGGTAAAGACAAGAAGAAGCAAAGATGGTGGAATGGTTGGAGGACGAATGGGACGGAGAAACAAATGGAAGATGAGAAAACCAAAGCAGGACAGACGGTGTTGAGAGAAAGAAGAAATCAGAGAAGAAGATAATAGGAGGAAAAGAGTAAGATATGGAAAATAAAAGAATGGGAGGAGGTGGTGTGCATCAGATTTTTGTGCTGGCCCTGCCAGCTAACCTCCTCTATCAGTCCATTAACATCTAAATTGTTGAGGAAAACTCCACTTCTTTATCAGTGCCATCACGCGCACACACTGACTATTTTGACTACACTTGCCCTCCAGTTCTTGGGCTCTTATCTGCTTTTATGGAGGAACAATGGCTTCTTTCAGCCGTCTGCCCTCCCTCTCTGTCCAACTCTCTCCTTCTCCCCTCGTCTTCCTCAGCCTCTCTCCATCCTCGGAATGCAGATTTCCGACCACAGGGTTTGAAGTCGGGCTGGAGGGGAGCTAATTATTATGGAAAAGAGAACAAGACACGGAGGGAGGGAGGGAGGAAAGAGAGATAGAGGAATCGGGAGGGGGGGAAAGAGACGGGCAGATGTAGAGATGGAAACGAGGAGAGGAGCAGCGCTGGTGTTCATTAGAAGAAGAAAGACCAAAAAAAACAAAGAAACAAACACACAGAGAAGTGAAGAGTTCATTTCCCATACTTTTTATGCCATTTAAAGGGCTGGTGAGCAGCTGGGGCATATCCCAGCATGCACTGGGCACGAGGCAGAGGAACATCTTGTCGTCTGATCCACCTGACTTGTACGTCTTTGTGGAGGGAAAGGAAGAATAGTAGTAGTCCTGACTACTGAGATACGACACCACCTTGATTAAGCTCAGGGTTATGCTCAAAGATACAAATCTACTGAGTTAAAGTTAAGGGGAGACTAAGGGCTTTTTCAAACCAGCATTCTTTTAGTCTGGTTTAATCTGTTTTCTTGTCTCCCTTAGTACGATTTGTTTGGGCAGATCTGAACACAGCAGCTGAACATAAGTGTGGACAGAAACAACTGCACCATGACCCTTTTGAGGAAGTGGTCTCAGTCTGGTCACAAATAAATTCTGTGGTGGTTCGCTGTGGTGGAAACACGATCTGACCTCGACCTGATCCACAACACGCCGCACTTGTCGCCAGGAGTGCTTTGCATGCTGGGATGCGCATGAGCAAAATGGACAGTTGCTAACAGCTAGCCAACGATGGCATCATCGGCCACAAAGCCAATAAACTTTGAATCCTAATGCCTTAACTCACATGGCCACAAGAGGTCGCCTGTCATGTCAACATGCAGCAGTGAGTTTCATGCAGTTGAACAAACCTATGTTGTCATTTTTCTGGTACTGACTGAATCATCAGAAAACAGCATGTGGTGAGCAAAATAGTATTTTTAAATGTGATCGACTTTTAATGGTTTGGCTGATTAGTGTATGTGACAAGGAAAATACAACGCGATTTTGACTCATCACAGCAAAAGTGTCGTCGCTATACCAACCGCTGGCTAACCTACAGTATATCACTTAAGCATTCCTAGTACAAATACAAACAAAAAGAGACCTTAAAGGTTTGTAGTTCTTGGAGGAGCTCCCCAGTATGCAGGTCTTCACAGCGCTGCGTTTCCACAAGAGCGCTCTGAACGCCTCAAGTTTAAAAAAACTGAGAGTGGAAAAGTTCCCAACATCATTGGTGTTTTCTTCCATTGTCTAATCAGATGAATTGAGAGACGGGCATTTTTGTGATGACAAGAAACTAGTGATGGCTGTTGCTGGACACCCAGAGCTATATGACTTTTCTAACAGTAGTTCAGATCATGGTAACTATGGTTGGTAAAGTCATATAGCTCCGGATATCCTGCAACAGCCATCACTAATTGGCTGTAAAAAGCTTTCTGTTGAATTGACGCCTTAATTTGTTAATTTTGAACAAGTGGACGAGTTGAAAGACTGAGAAGACAAGTATAGTACGATGACGCTTCCTGTCTTTATATCGGGTTGATTCAGAAATGTATTGCCTAGTGTTAACAGTTTGTCACAGTTCTCTTTTTGTAGGAAGAAAAAAGTGTAGTCTGACCGTTGGCTCTCCAACAAACTGTGTAAGTGAGACGGGAGAAGAGACGTGACCTTGTAACAAAGCGAGTTTCAGGCTTACAAATGTGATTCTGTCATGTGTTGACATTTGAAGAGTTAATTTACCGAACCGGCATTTCCCATACTGTGCTAATATCCAGGCGAGCCGCCCAGGTAAATTAACAGAAGCCAAGGACATTTTTTTTTAAGTTGGGCTCTTTGATGCATGAAGCTAGTGATTCTCATCAATGTAGATTTCAAGCAGTGGAGATGTTAATGCTGCCAAGTGCTGAAAGCTTGTCATTGAGCTACAACTTCATAATTTATTTCACTGCGTCTGTGCTGCTCGATGTGTCAGTGCCAACACAAACTGAATGGAGAGACAGTTTGAATCGTAGCCTCAGTAATGAGGAGGAAGTAGTTAGCTAATGTTGCTGCACTGCCATTAGCTAACACAGTGCCACTACAGTGCGGCTGAAGGTCTCAAGAGGCTTAAACATCTTTTTCTCATAGCATGTTGATAACAGTGAGTGTTTGGGGGGAGAACATGCAAACTCCGCACAGAAGGGCTCCCTCACCCTGGGGTTCAAACCAGGAACCCCCTTGCTGTGAGGCTACAATGCTAACCACTGCACCACCATGCTGCCAAAGCTTCAGCAGTTTCTTAAATTAACCAGAAAACAGCTCATGAAGCACACTGAGGTCAAATGCTGCCTGTACGCAACATAAAAAGGGGCAGAAATCATTTCAGTGTTTAAAAACTTCATGATCTGACTTCTGGAAATAACTTTGAATAAATTTTGAAAGATGCAAAGACACAATCATCGAGGTATCAGTGCTAAAATCGACATTTTGGATACGTAGCCTGCACTGCATTTGTTCATCGGGATGTTTTAAACTGTGGTGTTGTCGGTTCTTGTGGTTGGTGTCAGTTTACGTGCACTTGTTTTTATCTTTGGCTACTGACCACCTTGGCCAGGACTTTCCTGAAAAACAGACAGGGACCGATCCTGGTTAAATACAGGATAAATAAACAAAAGCATCACTTTAGGCTTAGCTCAATTTAGACTCAAATTTCTCTGGTCAGCTTACAGCCACACTGAAACCACACGGCACCTGCTCAGCTGCTACTGCTCTGACTTGCAGCATCAGCATTATAAGGAACAACAAATTAATAACAAGACACAATGACGACAGAAAAGTAAATACTAAGGGAAAAATGAAAGACTGTATCCAGATTTTACACAGTATCCTTTACAAAATGCCACGTACCAACTGAGCTTCAACGAATCTCTGCCAGCCTCTTAAATCTCATGGATTATTATTCCTACTGTCACCAGATCCCATCAGAATCCCTTAAAAATCTAAAATCCCAGATCTTCTGCATGTATTGTAAAATATTATTGTTGTCATATTGTTGGCTGGTGAGCACAGCGGGTATGATGGTCTGTAATGTTGCAACTGGGATGTTGGTTTGTGTCCCAGACCTCTGGTGAAGTTCATCTGATGCCACGAGACACTGGAGGGGGCTTAAGATGCTGGAAAGCTGGCGAACGATGAACACACACGCACACACACACACACACACTGTTTGTCAAACATCCACGCATATACGTAAACACATGGAAAATCACAGTAGCGCTGATTCACTGAAAATCTGATTTAAACACTTGTGCATGGACACACACACACACTGAGTCCACAAATGCAAACATATTGTGTGCACACACACGTGTACACACAGTCACAAACAGAATGGTATACCACACACACACACGCACCAATACAAAAATGCACATATGCATGGAAACATAATGTGCATGGGGGATTTATACACACAACCACACACACATCAATCAGGGAGTGCGTTCCCCCAAAAGCCATCACTCTTTTTGAAGGCTGAAGGTTTATGCAAATTAGCGGTGTGGAAGGGAGAGAAGCTGCTCTGTGATTGGTGCGTGAGTTCAGCTGGAGTCCTGGTAATGACTCGCTGTGGCAGAGAAGGAGAGAAAGAGATGGAGGAAAGGAGAAAGGGAGAATGTAGGGTCAAAAAGGGAAAAAGAGAAAGACAATGGAGTTTAGAAAAATGACAAAAACTGGGAAAAAACATCAGCTGAAAAAAGGAAAAACCGAAGAAGTGAAAAGCAATGTGGTAATCAGAGACAGAACGGATCTCAGTAGGACATGAGAGGAGGAGAGGACGTGACTGGCAAGAAAGAGCAAAGTCACTAATTTGTTGTAAAAATGATCAACGGAGAAAGATATGAGCATGAGAGGAAGTAAGAGGGAAGGAGAGAATGATAAAGAACAAGAAACGAAACAAAGAAGATGTTTGCAGGTAGAGGCAGCTTTCAAAATATTCAAAGTGAGTTGCTTTAAAAATTAATTTGTGCCAACCTCAATGAGGACGTGTGTGCGTACGCATCCTGGCTGCTATGCGTATTTTGCGGTCGTTTGGCGCGTAGGCCGATCACTTTGACGCAAGGTAACGTGACGCGTGCGCGAGATGCAATATTGTCATGAACACTAGAGGCGCTTGTGTGCAGTAGACTTCTAGAGACCGTGAACTAGGTCAGGCCGCACATACCATCTCCAATGGCGGCAGAGATGACGCTATTTCCTCTGCCGAGATCTTAAAAGACATAAAATTATAATCTCCTCTTCATCGAGAGTATCCATGTTTGTGTGGCCTACTGCATCCGGAAAGACAGTGTCACCACCTTCTTCGCGCTGGTGCTGGTGTTATGTGCACTGTAGACCCTTTTACTGTAATTAAACAATGTGTGAAATTTCATCATGATCAGCGAATTAATTAATTAATAGGTCCCACTGACCTTTGACCTTTGACTACCAAATTCTATTCGGTTCAGTCAGTCTTGTGTTAAAATGGATGTTTGTGCCAAATTTGAGTAAACTCCCTCGAAATGTTCTTGAGATATTACATTCACAAGAACGACACAGAGGTCACAGTAACCTTGACCTTTTCTTTTGGCTTTCTGCCTTTATTAGATCGGACAGTCAAAGCGTGAAAGGGAGAGAGAGAGGAGATGACATGCAGCAAAGAGCTGCACGCTGGGATTAAACCTGTGGCCGCTGCGGCAAGGACACTGCTCCACCCACTAAGCCACCAGGTGCCCCGTGACCTTGACCTTTGATCACCAAAATGTAACAACTTCATTGATGAGTCAAAGAAAACGTTCATACCAAATTTAGAGAAACTCCCCCGAAAGGTGCTCTTGAGATATCACGTATCACGAGAACGATACGGATGGATGTACGGATGATCCAAAAATATAATGTCTGCGGCTTTCGCCGGCGTAGAGGCATAAAAAAAAAAGACAGAATAAGAAGGAGGAGGTCTGAAAGAGTGAAAGTGAAAAGAAAGAGAGGCCATAATGAGTCAAACAGGGATCCTAGGCTCAGCTGTGCTTTGGTTTATGCTGTTGGCAAACACACCGACGTGACCAAAACCAAGTGGCCCTCCTACTACCGCCCCCCCCATCTCCCAACACACACACACACACACACACACACACACACACACCACCCCTAAAATACATCCTCTCCCTCCCATTGCGCTCTGAGGGGGAGATATTTGCGGAGAGCGCCTGGTTTGAAAACAATGTACGTTCCACTTCGCTCCCCCGTCCCTACTCAGAGACAAACAAGACTGTGGTCCCTTCCCCAGAGACTGGTGTGTGTGTGTGTGTGTGTGTGTGTGTGTGTGTGTGTGTGTGACCTCTGAAACTTTCCACAATAATCAAAAGATGCAATCAAAGATGGAATGAGATGGAAAGACGCAGAGAAGCAGAAAGCTGAGTTACTGTCGCCTCACTTGTATATGAACTCCACGTTGCGCAGTAGAGAAGCCGAAGTGCCTGTCTGGCTTTCGTGCCAACTCTGTGTTGATGCAGTGAGGTGCTGATCAGTCCAGATGCGTACTCAAATGACATGAGCGGTGACAGTTCAACTTTCCAGGGGAAACAATTAGCATGAAGGTCCCCTGAAGGCAACAGTGGCTGTATTTGAACGTGATGCATATTTGGCAGGCTGTTCTCATAAACTGCTCGTATGTTTTCCTACAAAACGTACACACCCAAAATCATACATTTCTTAGGTATTTTCAAAAGCTAAGATCACGTGACCAATGTGCCGATGAGAGCGAACAAGAAAGCAGCCCAGAGTGGTGTCATAAGGCGGGTCACAAAACCTAGGACTTTCCCCTGGAGACACATTTGGAACCGTGTGAACTTTGAGCCACTGTCCCACCTGCACCGAGTTACCAGTGATAATTTACAGGTGGTGCACGCAGCAAAGCGGCCGAGGCTAGCTAACCAGGACAGACAGCTGGGCAGCTAATGGGCACTGTGTTTCCACGTTGAGGCAGCCGGCTGTCTGTCAGCAGAGCCGACAAATACAATAAAAACCAAGTCATTTATAACATAAAATATTAAAATGTCACCCTCTCTAAATGGATAGTGCTTTGATGTTAAAGTTCAAGAGTTAATGGAGAGCTGGAGAAAAAGAAGGGTTTCTTGTATTTCACGTCATTTCGCATTTGTTCTTAAAAATGAATGAGTTATTTAGTGGTTAGTGGATATCGGCTCTGGAAAGTAAAATTAATGGAAATTGACGTCCAAAAATCAAAGTGAATGATTAGCTTGTTGCAACTGTGCATACCAGGAGATTTTTTTTTTAAACAAAGACTGATGCTTGGAAATTGAATTGATGAGTGTAGTTACAGCAAGGAGTAAACAGCTCTGTAGAGCTGAAGGGAACTAAAGATTTGGGTTGAAATTTTGTGTTTGGCACTCAAAGCATCTACCTATTCATCTATTGCTAATGTAAGGGGCACGCATTAATGCAGCTTACTGAAACCAGAAAGCTTTCTGCAGCTGATGAACTTCAGACTCAGGTCACAGCCATCTTTGTCAAACCAGCTCCAGGTGTAGACTAAACTGAATTTTTGACCAAACGTTGCTCCAGAGGTGAGTTCCAGCGCTCCTCAGAGAGAAAGCCAGTGTGATCCGTCACTCTTAAGGTGCCTTCAGACGAGATGCTTTTAACAGGCGCCAACTTGTTGCCGTCCAGATCCAGTGGCTCGTTGCCAGTTTCCTTTGAACCGTTGCGCATCCCTGTGAGTGATGTGACTTAATGTGGAGCCGAGAGTCATCCATTTGGAGATGCTCTAAAATGCAACCAGTTGCCATGGGTGTAGCCAGTGTGAGGTGGGGGAAACATTGAGGTTTCCACTGAAGTTGTGTAAGTCCAAATACATACATCAGATTTGTTTTGGAACCGCCAGTCTTTTTCCACAAACTACTTGCGAAGGAGGCGAGACATAGAAGAGGAACCAGTGTCTGACTGTCATTTCACAGATCATCCCGACAACAGTAGAGCACTGTAGCTGTGACACCTGTATCCATGGAGATTTGGATGTCTACGGCGCAAACAGCGGTTGCTGGGCGTCGACGATTACAGCCAAGTCTGAGGACACCTTGAGAAGATTCGAGCTCAAGCATTGCATGACGCACACGAAAATGTTTTCAAGGTGTCTTGAAGATAACAAAATCATGCAGTAAATGGCAGTGGAAAGACGCTGGAAGGAATAATTATGTGGATTTGGAGGGATTCAAGTGACTGGAAGTTTTAATGTCTCTTGGCCAACATCTTTCATAAATATTACACATGCAGCAGTATGAAGGACAGACATTATAAGGTGACGATGACAACTTGCAAAGCACTAATCAAATGCATTGATAACACCTGTGATTTCCACGTTGGCCAGCGCAGTTGCCGGAAGGAAATGATGGCATTGTACATCGCTGTAAACTGCAAATATATTACCTTTGCACATTTCATATCATATCAACATTTCTAAAGTGACAAAGTGTAGGAGCTGACTTTGTCATCTGGAGGTAGAGGGCATGGTGGGTGGCGTGTCCCCTAGGTGAGATGCCTGCAGAGCTGCAGACCACTGTTCGAGACCAACAAACAACAGAACCTGTTGTTATTAAACAAGGCTTTTTAACCACCAAATGCATTTTATGGACCAGTGGTTCTTCTTCCAGTGGCTTTTCATTCCCCAAATGTTTCTTCCAGACCCATCCACCAGCACCCAAACGTGAGTGTATATGTGCAACCCGTGGCTCTTTTTCCAACAAGTTTTAAGCCCCCACATGTGACTGCTTTTTGGGACCCTTCCTTAGGATTTTTTGCCCACAAATGTGAGTGTTTTTCTGGGACCCATGAAACTCTCTCTGGCAATTTAGTAGCCCCTAAACAAAGGTGCTTTTAAATGACTCGTGGCACTTTTTCAGTGGCTTTCAGCCTCCAAACATGGGTGTTACTCAGGGACCTGTCGCTGTTTTTCCTGTGGCTTTCTAGAACCCAAATCCGGGTTTTATTTAGGAATCCAATGCTCTTTTTCCAGCACATTTTCAGCCCCCAGATGTGACTGTTTTTAGGGACCCTTCACTTTTTTCCTCGGGATTTTTTGCCCACAAACGTGAGTGTTTTTTTTTGGCACCCATGGCACTCTCTCTAGCAATTTTGTAGCCCCTAAACAAGGATGCTTCTTAAGGACTCATGGCACCTTTTCAGTAGCTTTCAGTCCCCAAAAATGAGTGTTACTCAGGGACCTATCACTGTTTTTCCGTGGCTTTTAAGCACCCAAATGTGAATACTTTTTAGTAACCCATGGCTCTTTTCCCAGCAAGTTTTCAGCCCCCAGATGTGTGTTTTTAGGGACGCTTCACTTTTTTCTCTGGATTTTTAGTCCCCAAACAGGGTGTTTATCTGGGACCCATGGAACTTTTTCAGTGGCTTTCAGCCTCCAAACACAGGTGTTATTAATGAACCCATCACTGATTTTCCTGTGGCTTTTTAGCACCCAAATGTGGGTTTTATTCAGGAATCCATGGCTCTTTTCCCAGCACATTTTCAGCCCCCAGATGTGACTGTTTTTTTGGGACCCTTCACTTTTTTCCTTGGGATTTTTTGCCCCCAAAAGTGGGTGTTGTTCTGGGACCCATGGCATTCTCTCTGGCAAATATGTAGCCAGAGAGAGGGTGTTTTTTAAGGACCCACGTCAATTTTTCAGTGGCTTTTAGCCCCCAAACATGGGTGTTACTCAGGGACCTGTTGCTGTTTTTCCGTGACTTTTAAGCAACCTGTCAGTGTTTTTTTTAAGCAAGGATATTGCCATGAAAAGCAGTTGTTTTTTACTGAGACATCACTGGTTTTCCAAAAAGTATTGTGCCTGCAAAACGGTGTATTCTTAGCCAAAACATGATCTTTTCCTAACTGTAACCCAGCAGTTTTTGTGCCTTAACCTCACCACATGTTAACCACAACATTGTTGAAAGGTAAAGTTTCAATGTATCTGCAACATGATAAGGTGCAAATGTAACGTATTTGTAGGTGCAGGTTTGCAGAAATGCCATGCCAACATTGTTGTGGGGAAGACTGAGTTGCTTTAAAAATTGATCCCAGTCTGAAAGTTTGCGATCGCTGGATGTCAATTTAAAACAGCATCTGCTGTGTCAGTGAGCCCTGAATGTGACATTACTGAATCACTGGTTGCTGCTAACGCCACACTGTCGTGGCTTCTAGCTGAATCTGTTTACAATTTGTAGACTGGAGCAGTATTTGCTCTGGGTACTGTTGTACTTCATGCCAATAAAGCAGACTGGAAATGAAAGTTAATTAAATGACAGAAGAATAGAATGACAGAGACGGAGAAAATGAAAGTGTCAACGAGGGTATGACCTGAAAGTTGGAAGCTGTGAGCTCTGAGCAAACCCTGACGACGCAAGTTTCCAATTTATACTAATTATTACAAGATGAGAGAGAGGAGAGAGGGGTTTGTGTGTGTGTGTGTGTGTGTGTGTGTGTGTGTGTGTGTGTGTGTGCGCGCACGACAGGGAAAATGTGTTAAATGTTTAAGGAGGCTGACGACACATTTGTTAGAACAGAGGCCCATACTGAACTGGAATGAAGCAGAGAGGCAAAAAGAAAGATTGAACAAAAGGAGAGATAAACACACACATGGAAAGCTAAGGTACTCACAATGAGTAGTTTTAGACGGACAAACACTTATAAAATAAGAAGTAATGAGGAGTAATCATATCATGCTGCATCTGCACGTATACAGAACAAAACAAAACAAAAACAACAACATATATCCTTCTGAGACCTGAACTTTTGTTTGGTATGCATTTTTCATTTCTCCGAGCTATTTGGGATCCCATAAGTATAAAAACTATAATTTAGTCCCAATGTCCTTAAATGAGACAACAATAAAGTCCCAAATGCTTAAAATGAGACGATAATATAGTCGCAATGTCAAACAAGCACCTTCTAACTAACAGTGTAGCTTGTTACTGTTGATACAATTGGTCAAATGTGTTACCATATCAAACTACAAACCTTACTGTAATTAGAAATAAACAGGTTTCAACCATAAAATGTGATCAGGTTTTGGACCTTGTCCATTTTCGTGTCAGGGTCGGCTTCAGACTGACTTGGCAGAGATGGCTGCCATCTTGTTTTTACATGGATTAGTGTATTGTGCTCTTACTGCCACTAGATGGCACAAAAAAGTGTCCACGAATGCGGACAATAGGTCTGAGTTAAGTAGAATGAAGTGTAAGGTCAAGTTCACAGGGTCTCAGTTCTGTCCACGTGGCCATTGTTTTACAAAATTAATCCATCCACATGAGAAAGCAAAAATGACTCTGAGCCCTCTCTGGGTCAGAAGGTGACAAAAATGGCCAAGCCAGCAATATGTCAAATACCAGAGAAGATTCAGCGGATCAGCCACGAGAAGATCAAGGTCATGATTGTCGGACAGGATCAACACCACCTGCCGCTCACTCTAGACAAGTATGACATTGAGTACGTTGAGAACTTCACGTATCTTGGCAGTAGCATCTCGAGTACAGGAGATGTGGAGAAAGCCGTACAAACGAGAATCGGCAAAGCTGCAGGAGTGTTCCAACGGCTCCGCAACGTATGGTGGTGTCAGCTGGCATGGTGCAAGGAGGGTTGCCAGGGACTAGAGAAAGTGGAAGGGACTGACAAAAAAAAAAAAAAAGACAGACGCAAAACAATGGTAGCTAATTACTTCTTCGTTCATACATATTCTTACATATTTATTTAACATCTTTATGTGTAGACACTTTAAAAAAACAAAACAAGTCCAAGCGACATTAAAACTACTCAAGGTCCCCCGTTTTTGATCTTGACCTACCAGCAAGCCAAAGTCTTAACTTATTCAGAAAAATATCTCAACTTCTACGAAATGAGTTGGCACAAAATGCATCATTCTCAGACGATATTTCCTAATGACTATCACCTGCCTTGGAAATGTAAAATACCTGAAGAATACAGAAAGTCCAGGTTGGAAACTCAGATCCTTCCTCTCTGTTTTTTTAATTTGCCTTCACAACGCTAAATTCTTTTTTCCAGCTTGAGTCAAACAAAATAATAAATATATACTCTGACCAGGAGCGGAGTGAAACAAGAGAGAGCCAGATGAATGATGAAACAGGTAACAGGAGGACACAATTCATAAGAGGATGGATGATGATGACGACGATTATGATGAAAGCTGAATGTCCACCGGCGTCTTCCTCATTATCATTTTTTCAGTGGAAACCGTATGCTGTTATTAAGACAGCCGAGCCTACCCCAGCTTGTATCAGTGTGTGTTTGTGTGCTATTTTCACAGGGATACTAACAGGATTTAGCCGAGCCATTTCACCATTAAGCTAATTATCCTCCGTCTCCAAACGCACGCATACACACACACCAACCTCCAATCAGCATCGTGATATTCGATCCCCTCCACCTGACAGCTTCCAGCTCCTTGTCCGGAAAACCGACCCCTCACACACACACATGCACACACAGGAGCCGAGACGTTCCCGGCTATTTTCCTAGACCCGCATTCTGAGCCCATTCCCAATTATCTTAACTACTCTGAAAAACACACACGGGACGCTTGCGTGAATACACACACGCAGGGAAACACACACTTACAAATATATCCACATACAATTACACACGTGCAAATACACAATAACACACACAGTGTTGCAAGCGTCGTGCAGGCCAGGCTGAAGCTTGGGTGGACGTTCGGTCTGTGTCCAGAAGCAAATTAACATAACTGACACAATTAAAATGTCAACAAACATTCACAATGGAGCCTTTTATAAATCACAGTGTGAGAGAGAGAGACGGAAAAAAAGGAGAAAGATTTTTAAGAAGAAGTTGTTAAGGAAATTGTCTTTAGAAAAAAAAAACTAAAGGGAACGATGACTATGGAGAAAGAGAATAAGACATCTGACAGCAGATGTCAGGGAGAATGTGAAAATGGTCAAAGATGAGAGTTGGACATCAGGGTACTTTGCTCTTGCGTCATGCCCTCCTCCCGTTTCGGTTGAAAGCAGCCACATCTACTTTGACTGGTGGTAAATTCCAAGGTCTTTAATAGCATCATGTAAGAGTAGCATATTGCTTATTAGCAATTAGGAGCCCAAATCCTATGGACAGTCAGGTAAACAATTATGTTACGTCGTTGCCAGTCAATGATCAGTGTTGTTATAAAGAAAAAATTATGACAAACAACTACCTTATTGAATTTCCAGGTTATGTATTGTATGTCTGACATTTGTCGTCAAGACACTTTATTTTGCCACGAAGGTCGACTAACTTAGGAGCTGCGCCTTGTCAAAATAAACCAAACCCCATATGACTGGATCATGTGGGAATTTAATTTGGAAGGACAGACACAAGGAGAAGCCACGCCAGGCAGGAGTCAGGTTAATTTCCAGGGCTGGTACCTGCGGTTATTCCACAGGCTAGTTAATAACATGTCGGGCAGGAAATCCAAAGTGTGGGATCATTTTGAGAAGGTGAAGGACGAACCCAAGGTGATATGTAAACTCATCTTCATTGGTCGACTACAAACATGACGTATCATGTGAAACATGGAAGTAGCTACATGCCCATTAGCCCACAGCGTCATTAACAGGCGGCTCGCTCAGTGTGTGACGTGCACTTGTACATAAAATATAGGCCTTTATTAATGAAGGTTCATCAGTACGGTTTTGTATTTCTCTGTAATGTAATGTACTGTCCGGTTAATCACAAATACAAAATGCCAAAGGCTTGATGAAAAGAAATTAAAAGAGGATGTGACTGAGTGCTAGTGCTAGCATGTTCCAAGCTAGCCAGCATTGTAGCGGTTAGCTTGCAAGCTACAGTAGATCACCAACCAGTCCTGCGAGTCACTAGTCACTCTCTGGTGTGCGCAAGCCTTAAATCTGAGAAAAAAATAAAGTGAAATGGTGGAAAAAGGGAGAGATGACCCAAATTTTGGTGGAAAGACGCCCACAGAGAATGATCAAAGATGAGATGTGTGGTGAGAGCATGAAAGACAATCAAAGAGAAATCAAACACATGGAAATGTGATCAAGAGGACTTAAAAGATAGAGAATGTGTGTCCAAGCATTTCCACGAAGATATCAATGCTTCCAATTAGAAGATTTTTTTTTTTTTGTCTTCATGGACACATTAACATTTTTCTGCCTGATTTATATGGAAATATGTTTTGAAGCAGATTAAATTAGAGGGCCGAGAGTTCGATTAATCAAAGGCAGACATCTTGAAATAAGTGAAATGGCCGCTGTGCCGTCCTAAACAAACAGTGCGCCTGGTGATGAAGAGTCCTGACAGGGATGCACATGCTGGACATCTTACTCAGAGCTGTGTGGAGAATGGAGAAGAAATTACACCCTTAATATAGACAGAAATCCATTTGTGGTCTTAGCATGATCGACCCAACAAATGCTCCACTGCAAGACAAATCAAATGTGGCTTTGGAAATGTCTGAAAGATCTGTAAAATATGTCTGCTACAACCTCCCCGAAGTGTAAAACCCCAATTTCTTCGCTTTTATGTTTAGATGAAAGTGGGAGCTGTCGCCAACATGTAAAGTCCCGCTCTTGGGATGGTTTCCACGTCGAATGGGGGAGGCTTTTATTTTGAAATAGCTCATTAGGTCTATTTATTTGTGTCAAGCAGGTGATGGAAATGAAGCAAAAAGAGAAAGTAGACTTATTTATCCTTGGTTCATGTTGGACAGAGAACAGGTCACTGGTTGACATACACATACTGTTCACTCACACACACACACACACACGTACTGTATATGCGCACATGTAGAGGCAGCAGATTATCAAAGGAAACAGCTCAGACTTTCTCCTGCTGGCTCACAGTCTTAAAGCCAAACAAGATAATAAATTCATTTAGAGTAACAATGCTTCCACTGTGCTCTGCAGACCTAACAATGTCAGTGAGACTGTGTGTATGTGTGTAACAAAGAAGGAGACAGAGAACAAGTTCTGTTTGTGTGTTTAGGTGTAAATTTGTGTTACACGATAGAGAAGAGTAAGAGCTTAACTTATTCAAACGTTGACATTTCTGAATGTTTCCAGTCAGATAACAGCATCATGTAAACCTGGAGTAGGCAAAAAACAAAAACAACAACAAAGGAAAATGGCACAGTTTGAAAATACACCCTCCTCCTGCAGCTCTTTCGTCTGTCCTAAGCTCCTCCCACCAGATGAACACAGGCGTATGCTTGCGCTTCACACAGTAACGCGGTGTTTTCCATACATAAAACAATCTAATTTAATTGTACTGTTGTACGCAGCTCATTCACTCAGACCCTACGTGCCCAGCTCTCTTTATCTTTCTGTTTATCAAACCACTAATGAGACAAGAATTAGCCAACTAGCCATCCCACGGCGCCCCAGACTAACGTCCAAGAACACATAATTGAAACCACAAAGTATCTCCATACTGCTCATCCGTAGTGATCCAAGTGTCCTGAAGCTTCGACATAAAAAGTTGTTTTGAAAAACGTCATATGACACATACACGTGTATGTATGTATGTATGTATGTATGTATGTGTCACTCTGCAGTTACACCTCAAAAACACTAACTGGCGTCGGAGGTTTCTGTGAAGTTCTGTAAAGTTTAGTTGATTCAAAACACACATTAAACATGGCTTAATAGAGACAATTTCAAACACAAGTACACAGATCAGCTTCACTATAACTCGCAGCATTCACAGACAAACACTTGTCTTTATCTGGACACATTTTCCCCACAAATACAACATGCTAACATTATTAGCACAAGCCTATGGCATTTACATTGTATGAATTAGCCCAGCGGCTAGCAGACTTTTCCTCTACTCATATAAAACCAGGGACAACAGCAACATTTAACAAAGGTAATATTACGAAATTTGGCTCCATTACAACTCACAAGGTTCACTGACAAAACAACTGTCTCATACTAAACACATTTTCCCCACAAATACAACATGCTAACGTTATTAGCACAAGCCTATTTCATTTTATTGTATAAATTAGCCTAGCAATACGCGCAGATTTCCTCTGCTCATATGAAGCCAGGATAAATCACACACGAGACGTAAAATGCTATTTTTGTGGAGGCTTTATTGTCTTCACAATTTATTGTTTCTTATCTGTGAAATTAATGTAAATAAAAGCTTTGTTTCCACTGAGGGAAATGGTTGCCGTGACCCTTTAGCTCCGGTTAGCACTGGGCTAAATTATCTTTTTTTTATCTAAATCTCTGAACTCTGAAATGCCTCTCGTTGACACGTTTTAATTTTTTTTTTGCACTGTCTGAGACTCTCTTTTTGGTAAGTCTGTGTTCCTTTTTCGGGTTTCTTTGCAGTGTAGACAGTTGTTGCCAGTGCTGGAATAATAACTTTCTCTGCAGGATTCTCCCCCATTGAACCAGACTTTCAGTGAATGGGCGTGTATCTGCATTTGTAGAACAGCTAATAGGAGCCCCCGCTCTCCCATCACAAGCTACACTTTATAAATCCTGAAAACAAAGCTGAGATGAGGTGCAGAGGTCTAGTTTTCTTTCGGTCCACTAAAAATACAACATACTCAAAGTTCATTATGGGAGTTTTTTTCCTCAGTGACGCATGTAATTAAATTATGGAGTTTTGAATGATTCATTTTTCCGTTTTGTTGAGAGAAAGAATTAATTCCTACTTTGAAACTGTCAGTGAATGAATACTGTGCAACGAGAATACAGGAATACTTGGATTTGTCCCTCAACCATCTCAACATTGGATATTTTGGGGTGATCGGCCGTCACCCTACATATTCCTGCAAGGTATGTTTTCCTCAGTGAGTAATCCCACCCAGGTGATGAAGCTCTTTTCTACCACTGCAGGCGTGTCCGTGAAGCGTGCCGAAAGGGTCTGGCTGCGACAGACTAATCAGGTTTGTGTTCACAGTAAAATGATACGTGTTTTTGATTGATGACTGTTTTTACGCTTCCCACTGGCCATGCCCACAGCTCCGTGTACACACCTGGCATGTAGACGCATGAGGATCATTTAAAAAGCTGAAAACACACTTGATCATTTCTTTGACCTTGATTTTAACCTGATGACAGTGAGAGTTTCTTGCTTCGGTTTTGCATTCATGCAATGTTAAAATCCCTGGTACCACAAACTGTGAATAACTTAAAAAAATGACAGGATGTGTATACACTTGGGGTGGGAACCATCAGAAGATCCACAATACGATATTACAATACTTAAGTTGTGGTACAGTCTTACTGCAATTTTAAATATGTTACGATATACTGAGTATTGGTATAAAATAAATTGTGAGTTACCACCTTTTTTCAACTGTAAATTACGTCCCCAAACAAATTTTGTCATCATCTTGCATAAGTTAAATGTATTTAGTGACTGAAAAAGCAATTGATCATATTATTCTAGCAGACTACCAAAAGCTGATTTGTATTTGTAATATGAATAATTTGTATAATTAAAAAAAAAGTGCCGCATAAAAATATCACAATACTATGCCGTATTGATTTTTTCCTCAACCCCTAATATACACTGCATCAAAAGCAGGTGCCTCACTACAAATGTAGTTGCTGACATAATAAGTTAACCATCATGCTTTGAGTTTGACATTCCTTCAGTTGAGCTCACAAATGTGCTGCCAACAGGCGCTGCAGTTTTCATGTCGTGCCTTTATAACATAACTCAATTAGGGGCCGGGCAGCTAAGCTGCCAGGACACTATTGTAATCCTAGATATTCTTCTTCTTTCTTCTTCCGAGGAAATCCTACTTTCCAAGGGTGAAAACTCACCAAACTTTGCACAAAGGTCCAGTCTCATGCCAGATATCCTCAGCTGTAAACTCAAGCCAACAGTCCTGATGGTGGCGCTACAGCAAGCGTCTAAATTTCAAAACTTTGAAAATGAGCCAACAGTGCATCAAAATGTTTGACTGTAAACGGTACTGTAAACATATACATGCAAATTCCTTCAATGTTCATGAAAAAAATGACAAAATTCTAGAGTCATAGTAGATGATGTGTGGCAATTTTCAGAATTTTATCTCAAAAACTGAATTTTTGACAGCATTTTGAATTTTGCTCTAATGTGAACAATTGGAGTCAATGTAGAAATGGCAACTTTAAACATCAGTTTTTCATTTATGGAGCAAATCAATCATTGTTACAAACAAATTACCAACAGCTCCATGCTGTCTAGCTGCAATATGTGTATTTTCAGATTTTTGTCTTCATAACTGAATTTTTTTACGTCTGGCTTAGTCAGTTTGTGAAGCTACACATGGATTGTCACTGACTAATCAGCTCAGTGAGACAGAAATTGATTCTTAGTCTCAGAGGTTGTGAGTTCAAGCCTCAGCTGATGCAAAAGGCAGATTGTGTTGCTAAAGTCCTAAATGTCTTCCAATTCTTCTGCTTGTTGCTCAGAATTGCCTAAAAATGCCCGGACCTGACCCATCGCTGCGCAGCAGCTATAATGTTATTAGTTACCTTAATTAACAGTACATAACACACACACCCATTAGATCCTCTCTATTGAATTCATTTTTTGGTTTCCCATCTGCGTTGAATTTGACTTTGAACACTCGGAAATGTTGACATTTTCAACTGAACTTTTTTTTTTTTCCATCAGCCACAATAACGTCACAAGGCCTGGTGTTGTTTTCACCTCTTAAGTTTGTGTATGCCGTAACAGTGAAATGGGATCCAGGTGACACCTTTTGTCTCTGTGTCTGTTTGTGCAAGATGAACTCATGAAACTTCACAGGTGTGTGGTTGAAATCATAATGAAGGTTGAGTTCAAGATGGGTATTTGTCTGAGCAAGAAGGCTGGAAGTAGGGTGTAGGAGGTAGACTAGGCTGTTATGATACCAGAACTATCGTACATTCATATATGTTTTTTTGTCTGGCTGTGAGCTTCACGTAGGTCTACATTACCAAAGGTTCATGAGTATCACTTTATGAATTATTATCATATTAAAAAACACACTGGTATCATCATGAACAAGATGATTTGGCACACCCCTAAATGTCATCCTATTAGGCATGTGAAATGTTTTCATAATTAGCATATGAATTCTGGAGTTATGGCCAAACACATGTTTTGGGAGATGACCTTGACCTTCGACCATCGACCATCAAAATCTAAACAGTTCATCCTTAAGTCCATGTGAAGGTTTGTGGCAAATCTGAAAAAAAAAAAAATCTCAAGGTGTTCTGAAATGAGACAGAACAGGTCACAGTGACCTTTGACCACCAAAATCTATTGAGCTTATTGTCGAGTCCACGTGGATGTTTGTGCTAAATTTGCAAAAAGTCCTTCACGGCATTCTTGAGAAATCACCTTCAAGAGAATTGGAGGGACAACCTGAAAAACATGATGCGTGCAGCCATGTGAGGCATTAAAAACACATAACAATAAACATCCTCCATCAGCCTCCATGTTTGCTATTCTTAATTAGCTTTTAATTTACTTCTCACTCTTTGAACTCCTTTTGCATTATTTGACCCAATTCCCTCCAGGCTTCATCTTATTCTGTGTAATTAACCAAACAAAAGCACTTAGAACTCTGAATCGACCGCCTTTAAATCACATTGAAAGGTCAGAAAAAACATTCAACTACTGAATGCATGTTTGATACATGAGGTAATCTTTTCCCCAACCAAACCCTAAAGTCAGTTGCAAAACAGTTGCGCCATGGTACAGTGAGAACAGGAGCCCTCGTTTCCTTGCAAACACTTGGAGACTAAAAGCTGCATAAACACAGAAACAGAGTCACCAGGAGGTCACCGAGTCAATGCTTGATCACACTACCGTCGATTCAACTGCTGCGTTTAATCAAGCGCATCGTAACATAAGTGATTAATTACGATGGAATAAGGAATGAGGAGAGACATGGAGAAGATTTCTCTTATGCTCCTCTGTCGTTTTTTTTTGTCCTCGCCTGTATCTCCATCTTTCAACATCCCAGTCCTTCAGAGACTGGACTCCCACTCCTTCGCTTCCCCTCCTCTCCTCACTCTCTCTGTCTCCTTCCCTCCTCCTCATCATCTTTCATCCAGATGCCATGTTGTTGATGAAGTCAATCAAAAGCTCATTTGTCACTGTCTGGAAAACGCACACCGACAATGGAAGCATCGTGTGCTCCGACACATTAGGAAAACAATCGCTGGATGCTTTTGTGTGTGCTCCGGCGTCCTGAGAAAACCTTTTGTCACGCACCTAAAAAGGTCGAGTTTAAATGGGAGCTCAGAAATAAACAAGGTTGTTCCTGTTGCATTTGTGATATATAACACACTTTCCATCTCTGCCTCCGGTGACTTGGATTCCCCGCTCCACTCGGGAGGACAGCCAAAGGTTACCAGATGCTAAATAACACAATGCAAAGTTATATAACAGTTTACCAGATATGAGTCAGTTCTCATTAACATCATGCAAATTTATACTCTCACTCTGCAAAGTTTATTCACGCAGCCATGGCACAAAGAACGCCCTGTATCTGATTATTGACGTCTTGCATCAGCTTTTTCTTTTGGTGAAAACGTCTCAAACTCTTTGGGGAGTTCTGTTCAGTCCACCGAGTCACCCAAAGGGATCCAATTTTGAATTGTAAAACACAAAAGGGAATTTGTTTCCTTGAGCCATGACGTTCCTCAACTTGAATCTGACTTTACGTTAGGGTCAAAATGCTTCCAAGTCCATTTTTGGACTTTGGACTGCGGCTTAGCTCATGGAACTACACGGACTGCAAGATGAACATTATTTAAATTGTGGCGTTTTGCAAGCTGGGGCTTCGAGTAATACTTCACCCGCAATCCGATCATTTGTGTCAGTTACTCAGCCTACTCTGCGTTTAATTTGTGAAGAAAACACCGTTTTTCAAGAATAAATCCACGGTGAACGAAGACTCCAAAACAGAGAAAATTCTTGATGAATTGGAGTAAAATGCGGCCACATTTAACAACAGCAAAACTACAAAAACCACACGCTGTCACAATATCATCACATCATCCTACTGCTCTGAGCACTAGTGAGCTCTTTTCGATTAATAACCCTCCAGCAGGTTGAGAACATCAGTTTTGGATCCCATGTCCATTCCTGCAAAATCTTCAAAAGGGAAGTACAGTGCGGATATATTTAGAGACAGACTGAACTCCAATTTCAGTCTCTTGCATGGAAGTCTGAATTGCTACACACTCACTCACCACCCAGACCTTCAAACTAGAATGTGAATCCATCGCCTGCACCACATCGTCCGACCACATAACCCCCATTCTCATATAAATAAAATAATAAAATAAAATAAATAAATAAAATAAAAATCAACCAGCCACCGTCCTCCCCTGACAAGTAAAGAACAGTCCCTAAAGTGCGGTGAGGTTTGTGGACCGTTACCTGCCACAAAGAGGCTCATTCCTCCTCTGACACGTCACCATACCTGTGTGCCGCTACGACTCAGCTGTTCAGGTACTATTATTGGACCTGGAGCCGGGCTTCTCGGTCGCCGGTAAGCCTTTATCTTGCGTGGCCATATTGCTCCACCATATTCCTGTCTGTGACCCCCGTTCAACCCACGACCGGCAGGATTCGCCTTTCGTTTCTGCTGCTGGTTGAAATCTGTACTCGCACAGCTGCTCCTGAATGATTCATTTTGCTCGCACAAAACTATTTTTAGTCGCAAATGCGAGTAAAATGCTCGCACCGTAGAGCTCTGTGGAAAACAAATCACCTTAGCATATATAAACAAACCTAGCCTACAAGTAAAAATAAATTAATAATAGCTTTCACTGCTTAAAGACACTCAATCGCTCAGCTAATACCTGACATGTCACTGGAAAACAAACCACTGCAGCAGCATATTGAGTGCCAGGTGGCGAGCGCACACCGTTATTGGACGGCGCATGGACACTCACCCTCTTGCGATTGGACTTTGAACTTATCCCACAGTAGTGGTACCTGAAGTACTGCAGTACTACGGTACTCCAACATTATGGTATCGTATGTACTGTGGAGTTTAAGTACCATTGGTACCAGTATGCCGTGCAACACTGGTTCCTATTGGTGGTTTGAATATAAACAGAAAACTCACCCTTGGAAGTAGGTAGTACTCAGGGAAACTACCTCTCAGGGAGTCCCCAGAACCGTTTGCTGTGGCTACATGATGGTCCAATGGGCAAGTGTGAGCTTTAACCCTAAGTGCAGAAATTGCACCTTACATGCATCAAAAAGGGCAAGTTCACTATCCATTTCAAAATCCACGAAGAGCAAACTTGGTGCCCAAATTAAGCTTTGACTTACGTCGTCATTTGTGGCTACAAGACAGAACCATGTCCTGTTTTTTTGGCCTTCTAAATGAACGAAGCACCTTGCCTTTGGGTTTGGGTTTCAGCTGCATGTTGGGTAAGAGAATCATTCTCCCCATAGCCCAACAAAAAAGCCCAAAGTCAGCTTCAAAGCTCACTAGTTTGCACATGACCCACACGAACATGGATCAAACAGAATGAAACCCCATTCTCACCATCATCATCATTTCAACACGAGAAAGAAAAAGACGGTGTTCGGAGCCTGTGAGAGTCACTGCAGGATGTGTAGGGACCAAAGCCTTGTTTCTTTAAGGAGATGGGGACGATATGGGAGAGAAGGCAGAGAGAATGAAGCGAGAAGGCGAGCCAGGTGTTTTTAATTCCGACCGCTGAGAAAACGGCAACGAAAAGAGAAATGAAAGAAAGAGGATTAAAGATAGAAAAAAAATCAATCCCTTGCAGAGAAGATTTTTCTGGTTTTGTATTTTTCAAATTATCATTCTGTGGTCTGAGAGTGGGTGTGTGTGTGTGCACATGTCAGTGTTTAAATGTGTGTATGCATTCTGCATAATGCAATCTGTATAAGTGACAAAAGGGGCCAGCTGTGTGTGTGTGTGTGTGTGTGTGTGTGTGTGTGTGTGTGTCTACGTGTGAATACATTTGTGCCATAGTGTGTGTGTGTGTGTGTGTGTGCGAGTTAAGTGCTCAAGTGTGTACTGTGTGTAAAATGTGTGCAAGTATGTGTGAAAAATATGACAAACTAAGGCCTCACTCTGCAATGTGTGTGTGTGTGTGTGTGTGTGTGTGTGTGTGTGTGTGTGTGTGTGGACAGATGGATTAGTGATGTTGACTATGTGTTATAAGTCTCATGGCTGTGCTAAGAGATGTTTTATCACACTGACACTCAACTACGACATTTAGCAAAGACAACCCACATCCCATACACACACACACACACATACACACATGCACACACACACACACAACACACACACACACACACACACACACACACACACACAGTAAAAACCAAGTATTTCAGTGCTTTGTAGTATGTGAAATCTGAGGGATAAAAATCATAATGTAAGGGTTCCTAAATTTATATCAATGGAAAATGTTAACATTTTCAATAGCACGCTCATTTGCGTCTTTGCCGAGAGTCAGATGATCAGCTCGATGACACTCTTCTACTTAGCTTAACGTAGAATCAAAGACTTAAAACAAAGGGAAACACCTACATGCAGCATGGCCCTGCCCAAAGCCCTGTCTGCAAAATCCACCCACCAGCACCTCTAATGCCTACCATGCACGAGAAGACTTTGAAAAGATTGTTGAACGACTAAAGTCCGACACCCTCTCGCACCTAAAGTCAGTGGCCATCATTTATCGACCTGACGCACAAATTAGAGCAGATGTGATCGCAGAAATCAACTTATTGTAAGGCTCCGTGGGATATACAGTATCAAGCGTTCATATCTCGCAAATCACAGCGTAGGAATGATCGACCATTGATAAATTTGGTGGCTGAAAACAGTCGTCGCTCACTGTAACACTTTAATTAGTAGCCCGGGCTATTATTTGTTTGAATCACTGAAATCAACGACCTATATTTGGGACAGGCCTTCAGTTTTTATGAAAAACCCTTCTGATTCTGTTGATCTGAGGACGCTTATGGACTAAAGGAATATGAATGACTTACAGGGTAATCAAGAAATGAACACACACAGTAATTTGAGGTAGCCCGGTTTTATACATCCGAAGAGCTTCTATAAAAAAAACTAACTTCTTGGCAACCAGACCAGGCCTCTAATTAAGAAAGGTGTTTATTTGTCGAAATGTGTAGCCACACCGGGCTAGTAAAAGGGACTGTTAAATTGGGACTAGGACTTTAATTGAAGTTTTATGGTAAATACCCTGCCCTAATATATTCTCGGTTTAGAGGCCTCATCCCCAGAGTTGATGAGCCAAGAAAAGAAACTTCTCTGAGCAAGAAACGGAAACGTTGACATCCACAGTCCGATGTAACCAGCTGGTTCCATCTGGCAGCTTAAAACGTGGAATCAAAAGAAATCGAAAACATAGTGTGGAAAGAAAACGCTGCTGCGCTCAATGGGGTTGCAGCCGACAGCCGAACTCCAGCTGACGGTGGAATATTTAATCCATGACAAGTACCGATCTATAGCCTAAATATATTAACATTAACATGTGTATTAGTGTATTCCATTGGTTACCTGCACTATTATAGTGGGAGGGTCACATGGGTATGAGAGGTTTAAAAGATTTAGATTTTTCACTAAACACTAAATTAAACACAAACTTTTGTCCACTTCACAATTCACAAGTTTCTTCTGCTTTACCACAGTGCTAGAGAACTGAGACTTTTTTGAGTTTTGAGGAGAGAAACGTTTTGAAATTTTAACAACCAAATACTTAATATTGAAATTTAAACCTCACTGAATTCATAACATTAAAATATTTTACTTCAAGAGCCGTGTGTCTGAATCTATTCGTTCTTAATTCACCTCTTTGAGATTAAAATTTAGAATTTTTTGATATCCAGTTGCTAAACTGACTTTGATTTTTAATTTAATTTTCTTTAATGTTCACAAATTCAGATCCACAAATTTTGTGTTTCAGAGTTTCAAAAGATAAACAATTCAGGTTGCACAAATTTGGTAAAAATTGGTCAAATACCGACAAATTCAGTCTATTTTTTATTTATTTATTTTTCTTTACTTGTGAAACTTGAAAATTTGGATCTAAACTTGTGAACATTAAGAAACGACATTTTAATTCAAAGAGGTGAACTCAGAGCAAGTAACAGTTTTTCAAAGTAAAATATCTAATGCCATGAATTCGGCTGTGTTTACATGGTAATATCAAGTATTCAGTAGTTGTTGAGATTAAAATACTTCTTTTATGTGCCTCCATATAATCTGTCTGCAACAGCGAAATTGCTTGAAAAGTAATTTTGTTTACGTCCGAACTAAAACTCGCTGATTAACACGCTGTATCTTCTTTGTTTTATCTTGAGCAAATAAGTGAAGTAGTGTTTCTTAAAAGGTCAAACTACTCCTTTAGGGTTTACACACACCTTAACACACACCAGCAGTAATGCATTTGCACATTGTAACAAACTGATGATGCAGCTCTGTTTATCACCGCGTCTCTTTCACATACATACACACATACACACACACAGACGAAGCAGATGACCTTAGCAACGGTCACTGAGTGTACAGACACAACACCATCCAAAACAGACTGATGTCATGCTATAGAAAAGGAACTAACACACACACACACACACACGCGCGCGCACACACATCTGTCTCTCACACGTACACACATTTCATTAACAGTTGTGTGTAGACATTAGCGTCGTCAGGTTTGGGAGCTATCAGCACTGCAGTGACAATACAAGTCATTAATCATAAAACACAACAAGGGAGTGAACAGAAACACTGACATGTAAAGAACTGCGTTGATGCTTCTGGGTGTGTTTTATAATGGTTCATTTGTCACTTTCCCCAGCAGTCTGTCGACATTAGAGAAACTGCAGCGTCAGCAGATTACAGCAAAAGTCCAAGTCCAAGTCCTCCAGTAGCCATTATAAGTATGACTGTTGTCAGTTGGCGGAAAATTAGGAAGTCGTGTGACTTTGTTTTAGAGCCAAAAGCCCAAAGAAAGTGGAGTTTGGACAGTTTTTCTTTTTAACTATCCCAACATTTACAAAGTAGTCTTCAAGTATGTAACAAAGGTGTAACCCACGTTATTTTCTATAGCTACAAATTACAGATGTCGCCTAAAAAATTCACATACAGACTATCTTTAGATGCTACTACTTACTAGGGCTGCCCCGACTAGAATTTTCCTAGTCGACCAATAGTCGTCATTTAGAGTTTACATTATGTATTTTGGGCAGGGCAACACAATGGTTTGAGTTGAAGGTGTGAGTAAGAATAGTATCAGCAACATAATATAGGCCTATATTTTATCTCCAAGTGCACGTCACACACTGAGCGAGCCGCCTGTTAATGACGCTGTGGGCTAATGGGCATGTAGCTACTTCCATGTTTCAGATGATACGTCATGTTTGTAGTCGACCAATGAAGATGAGTTTACATATCACCTTGGGTTCGTCCTTCACCTTCTCAAAATGATCCCACACTTTGGATTTCCTGCCCTGGCAAGTTATTAACTAGCCTGTGGAAATTTGTTCTGTGACTAAGGGACCAATGAAATCTTGCGGACTAATGTCCTTATTTGTCTGCTCAGGTTGGGCTGACTATTGGGAGGCAGGCCTACAATTTACCGATGTTTCCTAAATGTGTCATGTTCAGGCTACTGGTGGTGATATATGACTGTTACGGCGGCCAACTCCACAGATCAGCCTGCAGCAATGACGTTACATACGGCTACAGTTTCAAAATCAAAGAGCACTTACGTCACAATCTAGCACTAGCTGAGTGCTAAGTATCTTTTGAGTTTATGAACAATTCAGCCCACACACTGGCTGCATCACCTAATGTTACCTGCACATGAGGAAAAGATACGCAGAAGGAATATATTTATGCCAACCGGAGAAAGACGATTAGATTTTTTAGATTTTCCTATTCTGACTTTGAATAAAGGCTTTCTAACTTAATCTAAGTGCATTTGCTCCTTCTCCACACATGAGACCCTGAAGTTATTTTTTCTTACCCATGTGCTGACCCTTTTCTTCAAGAGCACCTGTGCTTTCTTGAGCTTCATGTGGTAAAGACATGTGCCATGTGTCACTCTGCACGTCACTGACAAACTTAGAATAGAGAATAAATGAGACACCAGATAATAGAAGAAGAAGCAGCACTGAAACAGATGGAGACAGAGGAAAAGAAGAGATAAAGTGAATTAAATATGGCATAATCTCTAACCTTGAAATAAACCTTTGAAGTAAATATAATCCTTCACAGAAAAGAGCAGGAAAAGAAGGTTACACCAAAAATAGATCAAAAATTAAAGAGACAAACATCTTTTTTTCTCAAACCTCCCTCCCTGTCTCAAACAGTATTATAGTCATTCTGCGAATCCCAAATGGCGACAGCAGCTCAGCTATCTGAGCTGCGAGCCAGCGGTCAAATCGAATTATCTTACGTTTCAACCTTGCAGCTTTTTGGGCTTCGTCGCAGCTAATATTGATGTATTGTGTTCCGGGATTTAGCCCGATTCCAAAACCACAGCGGCTGCCTCTGTGATCCCTCAGGTGTCAGCGAGGACTAATACCTGGAATCAGACACACATCTGTAACTCGCAGACGCTTTGTTGTGACGTGTTTTATCCGAGGAGCTGAGGGAGATATGGAATTACCGTCAGCCACCGCACAAATCCATCTGTGGGTTTGATGGGTGCACCGAGAATGGATTACACATTATTGATACTACACTTAGCTGTTTTTAAAAGTAGTGAATTACTTTGCTGAAAAGTCATTTAACTATTGAATGATTTATGCTGCAACCTTAAGCTTGAACTTGTAGGTTTCGTAGACCCCACAGGATCATATTTTGACTGTTTCTGGATTGCTGCTAAATGATATAAATGCTGCACCCCAGGGAACTATTAGCTCCCTAGTCCTCTTGCATAGCCAGACCCAGACCCGCCATCAGGGGGAATTAAAGAGCACAGATGGCCCCACCCCATGGCCAAGGGAGGGCCCATTAAAATGGTTGATGCTTAACTGGGGTCAAGTACAACGATTTATTCACTGACTCATATCACTGACAATACAAGTGTGTTGGAAGGATATATCCAGATGTCAAACTGACTCAGCAGCAACAACAGGTTAAAAAGACAAAGATAGTTAGAAGCTGAAGCCGAACTATAGGCTACAGATCACAGTGTAAAAGTGAACCACCACATCACTGCTGATCATCACACAAGACAATGAATATAAATGGAAACTTTGCTGATGTTGAATCAGCTGTGTGGCATCGCAGTGTGGCTATATCTTCAGTAGCTAGCTAGCTAACCCTACACTTTTCAGGGTTTTGGAACAGGGAAGAAACGTTTATCTTTTTCCAACCTCTCCAGGTAACGAGTATCATTAATAAACGACACATTTAGCTCCAAATCCACAAAACCAGTACCCTGGAAATCCAGAGTTCTCGCAAGAGCACAATTTGCTCAGCGAGTCACTCTGGCAATCAGTAATGATGCTCATTACCTTGCCCATGAAACCGAGCTGCACCAATCACATCGGTGTATCTGATATAGGCAGGCCAGAGGCGAGCTACGCACTGTGACGACGAAGTCCGAAATCAGTCAGTAAACATAGCAAGATGGCTACGGATGAACACCAGTTGTTTGAAACGGCTTTGGCCGCTACAGTGAACGAGTTAGACTTGGCTTTTTCTCTAAAAGAGAGAAGACAGCGCTCGAATCTTTCCTTTGCAAGGACAGAAATCAGTTCAACTGCACACACCCATGCAGCAGAGGGCCACAAGGAATCGAACCCATGCCGCTGTTGCACGAACAGAGTCTCTGAATATGTGGCACCTGCTCTAACCACTAAGCCCCCTCAGAGCGCTTTATATCACAAGCCAGAATTCACCCACTGACACACATTCACACACTGGTGGGCAAGGCTACGATACGAGGTGCCACCTGCTCACCAGGAACAATAACCACTCACATGCACTCAATATCTTGCTGAGGACACTTCAACATGTAGACTGCGGGGACCAGGGGTCAAACCAGCTGCCTTTTCATAGTGGCCGACCGCTCTACCTCCTTTACCACAGCTGCTCCAGACATTCAGGTTACCTGTGCTTTTTCCCGGTGTGATCGGACCTCAGCATGAGGCTGCATCAGGGGTAACGTTTCTGCACCCTACTCCAGGATATGAACTGAGCCAAGATCATGACTTGTTAAGAGTTCACCGTGGGTCTGATACTGATTAATACCTGGAATAAAAGCACAGATCTGGCTCTTCTTAACAGCAGGCCACCTATGTTGTGTTATAACAAAGGAGCCAACTGGTGCATAGAGGAGGAAATTACAATCAGCAATCAGCTGTAGAATCTTGATTTCTTATCTCGACCAATGATCATTCCCAAGGTCTTGTCTTTTGCAAAAAATCCAAGTGGCTTTTACATTTTGAGACACAGACACTATTCTGGCCTGAAGGCCAAGAGGTTTGTTTTCCTGCCCTTAATATAAGGCTCTCTGGGCTCTATAACAGCTAATATTCCTGTATTGTGTTCCAGGATATAGGTTGATCCAAAAACCACAGCGGCTGGCTGAGGATTCCCTCTGGCTTGTCTCTTTTTTAAGTTTGTTCATCTTTGGTTCCAATGAAGACAAAGTGCACAGAAGGCGTCTGATTGCAGGTCAGAGTAATAAAGCAGAGGAAATCACCACCAGCCACCGAACATATGATGGTGAAACTTTGCCTGTGGGGGATAGAAATCACAAAATTGTTGGTTGACATGTTGGTTGAAACAGTGGCTGCATGCGGGTAGTCTGAAGACAAGAATAGTTTTCTGCCCTCAACGTAAATCTGTCTGGGCTTCGTCACAGCCAGTATCACCGTATTCTATTCCAGGACATAGCCTCATTCAAAACCACAGCAGCTGGCTGAGGATTCCCTTTGGCCTCAGGCATGGCTAATACCTGGAATGAGACACGGATCAGTTACTCTCTCTGTCTCAGCACATCTCTTGTGGGATTTTGAAGGCCGATACTGATGTTCTTGGCCCGCCGCCGCCAGCAGCCGATATGTAACACAGTATCTTCGAATTTAAACTTCCACTTCGACGCTTTTCATGCCAAAAACTGCCACAAAATTAGTAATCAGTGGAAAAGCATCTGAAACTGGAGTGGAAAAAAAATATGATCTAACAATATCAAAATATGTTCCTGCATACTTTTGCGGAACCTCATCAGAAACTGTTCAAATACTGAAACTGAAAACAGTGTCTAAACCTGTAAGATGAAAAAATAAATACATTATCACCACATTGGGGCTGGGTATCAACCGAAATAATCCAGTACCAAGTGGTATTGAAACTTCTCCAGTCAAACGATACCTGCATCTGATCCTTTTTGTACCCAGATTCAGAAAACATAATTATTTGTATGGTTTTGCTGGCAGTCAGTCACTGCAGACGGTCTTTGACTTAATGTGATGTGTGATTGGCCAACTACTTCAGCAGCTACAATCCATACAGTCTGTGGCGTGAAGTCGACTGCTGTGCATCCGACAGAGCAGGCAGTGCAGCCTGCCGAGATGCCATCAAAACATTAAAAAGTATGCTATGCGACACGCTGTGGCCTCTGGTGACATTAAATGCTGCCATTAACATAACAGGTATCAAATGCAGTAACACTGTTGTAGTATCACGTGAAGGGTAATGCTGCTGGTATCATCATTTTCTAAATGACACTCAGCCCTTAACATAATAAAACACCTGCAATGAATGAACTTAAAAAAAAATCTTGGTGTTGCTGTGTATGAGTCTCTTCTCTTTACTCCAGGGTCACCCGTGTCAAGATGCTATTGCTGGTACTTGCTCTAGCAGATTGTATGATATTCTTGCAAATGCTGCAAGGAATATACTTATGTCATAGATAAGTGACAAATTACCTTCTAAGGAAAAGTGACACAAGCTAATCATGGAGTGTTTTCCTCTGGAATACCTGACCTGGTTGCGTCACTCCACAAAGGGAAATATGGACTCCATACCTCCGTTTCTCAAACTATACTGTGGCTTTGACATTTGAACGCATTTTGGACTGACTTCCAGACAAATGTTGGGCCGTTTTGCCAACAAGCTGCAAGCGTTCAGACACACAGAGCCGGATAGGCAAGTTGATCCGAGGTGCCCAATTTTCCGCAGCGTTGGGTAGACATATTGGCAGAACCTTTTTGGTTTAAGGCTGTGGCTCAGAGGTAGACCGGGTCATCCACCAAACGAAAGATCAGCAGTTCGATCCCGGGCTCCTCCAGTCTGTATGTCAAAGTATCCTTGAGCAAGGACCCCAAATTGCTCCCGATGGCTGTTCCATCATTGTGTGAGTGTGTTAAAGCTGAGTAGCAGGTGGCACCTTGCATGGTAGCCTATAATGTATGTGTGAATGGGTGAATGTGACTCGTAGTGTAAGAAGCGCTTTGAGTGTTTGGATGACTAGAAAGGTGCTATACAAATGCAGGTACAAAAGAATGAGGCGGCCTTCCGCCACGGGAGAAGCAGTTGATGACGCTGCATGTGCAACCCACTGGCGGTGGACTAACAGGAAACAACTGATAGCAAGAACAAAAGTAGGCAGACAGCGTTTCGCTGCACTGATTTTGTTTTTATATTGCCAATGCTGAAAGAAGACTGATTCCTGCAATTCTGTACAATTCCTGTTTAAAATGGGTTAATAAATATATTTGGGAAAAAAAGAGCATGCATTGTGAAATGGCTCTGTATTTTTTATGGTGGACACTAAAGTCTCACTTGCCCCATCGCTGTGAAACTAGTGCTGGGGGCAGGAGGCTTGCCTAAGACATCGAGAGTGCTCAGGCCGCCGTTGTTTTTTTTTTGTTGTTTTTGCTTTGTTTGCTATGGTGGTATATAAAGTAAAAAATACTACAGTGTAAAAGGGATATAAGAAAAAAAATGGCTTAGAAAAGTTGTAAAACAAGACAATAACTTTGGTAAGATCGAATTCTTATATACTAACTGCTCATATGGTGCAGTGTCAGGTTCTGCTGTCAAATGCACCTGCGGATTTTAAAAAAGGGACATTTTATTGTGAAAATGACCTCAAAAACTTCAGCCTAATCCATGTATACACAAATTAAATGACACATAGATGTGCATGTTTATAGTATTAGTAGTGTGTGTTAGCTCTAGATAATACCAGGATCCAGCTGGTGGAACAGTGAGTAGATAAAGGAAGAAAAAGAACAGAAAAGGTTAACAGCAAAAACCAAATACCCATGTACTGTATCTCATTCCAAACAATAAAATCCAAGAATTATATTAAAGGTCAACATGGGGAAAAGGTGCATGGAACTGATAAAGAGATGATAAATATCAAATATCTGACACGGACAATGTGTTTCTCATGCTCTCACACACTTTAATCCTCCGTCTTTCTCTTTGTCTTATAACAAACTGCAAGAGTGCGACCCACACTTTGTCCTTTGTTATCACACACATGTGTTTTCTATCTGTTGTCCTGGTTGTCTGTGTGTGTATCAGAGGCTGAGATCTCTGCTCACTCCCTGCATGACCCTGGCACTCTGAACAGAAGCAGGCTCACGCTGTATGTGTTACATACAGCCGGCATACGCAGATGCGGCATGACATGTCGCAATACTTTTCTTCAAAACCTCAAATGTAATAAAAGGTTATATAATTTACAGATAATGTAATATATATTACAATAGCAACCTGAAGATCTTCTGATTATATAAAGGCTACTTGGCATATATTTTTCAATATTTAGATAAGAAGCTGTATATACATTAATTCAATGAGTGTCTCCCATTCCCTTTAAAAGCCAGCCACCACTGCCCGTCAACGACAACAAAGACAACTATGGATAAATGTGATAAGACCCAATGACTAGACAGGAGCCATGATCGAAAATGCTCACATGTGCAGCGCACACTTCATATCAGGTTAGGGAAAAAGTATCTCCTGTTGTAGGGATGCAGCAGGCAGCTCTGCAGCAGCAACACTGTCTGTGTGAAAACCACACGCATGCAGGACGCAGCAGTGTAGAGAAGTAGCTGCCACGCACTGCTTACAGAAACAGACAGGAGGTCTGCGTCATCGAAACGCGTAGTCACAACTCTGGGCAGGTGCACGTCAGGCTATGTACGGTGTCAATTTGATGCTTAAGTACTGATTGAACTTGAGTCTTCTTAAATTTGATGATACTGTGGATGTCATTCAGCTAATGTAAAGATATCTACAGGTATATTAGTACATATAGTCCACATATATATTAGCATTAATAATAAATATCTACAAACTCGCAAAACACACCTGCACAGTAAACACTTGAGTGGAGCATACAGGCGGTACAGAGAGGAAGTGGTGATGCCAAGATTGTATCTCCACAGTAACAGTAACACGGGCGATAGCATCTCTGAATCGGCGCACATCATGAGGGATGCGGGCCACAACGGTGTGTGAGGCCTGTTTGAAGATCTAAGTGTGTGTCGATGTGAGAGGTCACAGAGTTGCTCAACGGGTTTTGTTTTGGAACTGAAAAGTTATTTGTTTGGACACACTACCAAAACATGCACACGTAATTGGTCACATACATGCATACACAACACACACACACGTGAATGCAGGCTCTGAACATGGTTACATGGAGAGTAAACAGCGATGAAAGAAGAAAGACAGAGGCAGCTGAAGGAGGAGGGGAGCGAGGGAGTGAAACAGAGGACAAGAGGATAAAAAGAGAAAAGGGATGAAAGGGGGAAAGAAAAGGAAGAAAGAAAAAGTTCAAGATGGATCAAACACAGACAGCGGAGAATCACAAGATGAGTGGAGCGAAAAGACGTCAAAGAGAAAATGAGACAGAGAAGGAGGAGAGGAAGGAAGGAGCTTAGTGAACAAGGAAGAAAAAGAAGGAAGGACAGAAGAAGAAAATGAGTGGACGGCTGCAGCGAGAGGGGAAACAGTAAATGCTGTGTAACATTTATAGTTCAGCACTTTTCAGGGTCACTCTGTTCACTGACCCCCAACACACACACACACAATCTCTCTCACTCTCTCAATCCATCTTTCTCTCTCTGCTTCCTTTCAGTCTATACGATACACACACACACACACACACACACACACTCATACAGTTATATATGTGGCCGAGAGTCGTCCATAAATTTTTAAATGGAAAAATCTCCTTCTCCGTCTGTTGATTTTTACTTTACGGCGTGCCGACCTGGGTGGCTTCTGAGTGTGTGTGTGTGTGTGTGTGTGTGTGTGTGTGTGTGTGTGTGTGTGATTGAGAGAGAGGTATGGATGGCAAATAGCTATCATGGATGGATTCATCATGTTGTGGGGACAAACATCAGCTCAAAATCACAATATGGAGACTTAATTACCATCTACGGACAAAAGTGGGGACACAACGTTAACCAATTAATATAGAGAGAAGACTTGGTTACAGAAATATGGTTGTTTTGGTGTCTGATGCAACCCCACTGGAGGTAATGTGTTTTATGTGGACAAGCCAGAGCTAAAGAGGGGAGCGATTCATTTATTTTATGTTGGATTTATTTCGTTTTTGTTGTCTTTTCTGTTTGGCACTGCTTTTCTTTTTGCCGTCTCTACGATTCATATGTATGTGTGTGATTCAGATTTTTTCTTCTGATGCCAACTTTGAAGAAATTCCCTCAAGGTGTTCTTATGATATCGTCTTACAAAGATGAGACACACAAGGTCCCGAAATCTTGACCCTTGACTACCAAGATCACCTTTGGGTCCAAGTGGACGATTGTGCCACATTTGAAGGAATTCCCGAAAGGTGCTCTTGAGATATTAAGTTCACAAGAATGAAACAAATACAAGGTCACAGTGACGTCGATGTTTGACCAACAAATTCTAATAAATTCATTGTTAAGTCCAAGTGGACGTTTATGCCAAATATGAAGAAATCCCCCCTTGGTGTTCTAGATTCACAAGAATGCGACAAATGGAGTCACAGTGACCTTGACCTTGACCTTTTATCACCAAATTCCAATCAGTTCATCATTGACTCAGAGTGGACATTTGGACCAAATTCGGAGAACTTCTACCGAGGCATTTTTGAGATATTGCGTTCACAAGTATGAGACGGATGCAAGGTCACAGTAAGCTTGACCTCTGACCACCAAAATCTCATCAGTTCATCGTTGGGTCCAAGTGGATGTTTGAAGAAAGGGTAAAAAATTCCCTCACGGTGTTCTTGAGTTATCATGTTCACAAAAATGAAACAGACAAGGTTGCAGTCACCTTGACCTTTAACCACCAAAGTTGATCAATTTATCACCGACTCCAATTGGATGTTTGTGCCAAATTTGAATAAATTCCCTCAGGGCTTTCTTAAGGTGTTGCACTCACAGTGTATTGGCGAGACTATGGTTCCGTACTTCAGCTTTAAGGAAAAGTTACTGAAAAGATATAATTAGCGGTACTGCAAGAAAAGTAGACCAATACCAGGCTGATTGCACAAAACACCCAAAGTTAAGATATTCCTTAATTCATTAAAGTCCTTGTTAAGGCTTTCTTAGAATAAAATCAGTTGTACAAAACATGTCTTTTCCTTAAGGTTTCCTTAAAATGTTGACTTATATTGGTCTTATACTTAAGTAATCCCTTAAGGTTAGTTAAACCATTGCACAAAAGACTTAAGATATCACAAGCTTGAGCGCAAGCAAACGAATGGTTACCATGTAAACTGTAGTATTTTACCTCCGTAAAATCTGTCAGTAAATGCCTTAATATTTTTACTTAACTTAGGAAACCTTCTAAGGGATTCTGTGCAACACCCTTAAGTAAGAACGCATTCACACTTGCGCTATTTGGTCCGTTTTAAACAAACCCTGGTCCTTTTTTTCTGTGTGACGTTGTCCAGGCGGTTTGGTCTACTTTAAAAAGTGCAGTGTGAACGTGAACCAAACCAAATGAAGGTGTGATTTTTTTCGGCATTCCCCGCCCAATCGAACCGAGTCCCCCGGACTATCCTGGTGTGATTGCGCCCTGAGTCCCTCAGCTTAGTCTTAAGTTTCATTCTTAGGGAGGAAACGTAAGGTGTTTTATGCATCTGGCTCCAGGAAACTGTTTTATTATTTTTTCAGTAATGTCTGTTCATGTATAAACACAATGCACAAAAATAAAACAGTGACCTTCTGTAGAGCTTTATTTAACTCTTCTGCATCTTGTAGAAAGCAGTACACATAAATATTGGTTAAATGGTTGGTTAAGTAGATACTTTAAACTACTTCCTAACTACCTCATGAAAACCTGGATATTACTCTCATTTAATTTATAGATATGAAATCAATACTGTTGCAGTCTATTCTATTCCACTACACCCCGTGCATGACTATTTAGCCTATTGAGTTAATCAAGTTTAAACTAATTATTTAATTATTCAGTTATAGTTTTGTCTCCAGTTTCTTCACATCCACTCACGTTTACAGATGAAACCATCCTGTTCTATTATTTTCTGCTCTACCCGCTGGGGTGCAGTCAGTTACATAGCTGGGGAGTTTTCTTAACCTTTCGCCTCTGTGACACACTCTGCCATGACGGCCACAAAATACACACACACTCCAACACACCTCAACCTCGTTTATACAGCTGTCTGAAATGTGTGTGTGTGTGTGTGTGTGCTGACACTGCTCTTGCTATATGAAATTAAATGGGGGGGTAGAAGGGAAACTAAAAGAACAACTATTTCTTTGTGAAAGATCTTAATCATACAATGGTAGGGTCAGGGAGGGAGGGAGATGGGTGAGTCAAAAATTCACTTCACTCATCAATCAGATTTGTAGGGCGAGGGGAAAGAGTGTGTGTATGTGTGTGTGTGTCAAACCCACTTCTTCTCTTACTGATTCACCCACCCAAAATCTCCCCTCTATGACTCCATCCATTCATCAAAGTTGAACTGCACCGCTGTGATTACATTGGAATAAACTGTTTTACATGCTGCTGTGACCAAGCCTTTACACACACTATTTGTGTATATAGTGTGTGCGTGTAGATTGTACTTTTCTGTATTTGTTCTGGCATGTTTGTGTGCGAAAGAAACCATCTAACTGTCAGTCTCATGGATATGGGTTAGGAGCGAGCTGCTACACCGACTAGGTTCAGAAGACGTTATCAGCCCTTTAAATGGTGTGTTTATTGTCAGGTAGTTACCTCCAGGTGCCATGGTGATTATGATTGGAGAAAAGGAGGAAGTCAGGTGACATAACATTAGTAAAAAGAGCGGGAAAGTCCCCACATGGAGGAGGTCTGAGTGGTGGATGTGTCAAACAAATACAGGACTTTCACCCGGGAGACAGGGGTTTGTGTCCAGAGCGTAACCAAAAGACTAATCTTAACTGGTGTATGCAAGTTTGTCATGTTACCTAACACTATGTTACATTATGTAACCCAAACTACTCTCTCTTTTCTAAACCTTGTATCTTTTTAGCAACCCGTTGCCGTTTCGTAAGCCATTTTTAAGGCACCAAACTTGGGTGTTTTTTAGCACCTTTATAGACACCGATCATGGATGGATTCTAGCAACCTGTTGCTGATTTTTAGTGACCCGTTAGTGTTTTACAAGCAGTGTTTTTAGGAGCTAAACCTGTTTTTGGCAAACTTTTGTTGTTTTTTTCCAGATGTTTTAGACACCAAACATGGGAAATTTTTAGTGGCCTGCTGCTGTTTCATAAGCAGTTTTTAAGGTGCCAATCTTGGGTGTTTTTTTTTAGCAACCAAGCGCTGTTTTTCCAGCACACATGGGTGTTTTTTTTTTTAGAAACAACAAACAACAATGTTTTTAGTGCCCCTAGACTGTTTCACAAGCAACTTTTTAGGCACCAATCATGGTTGTTTTTGGCAACCTGTTGCTGTTTTGCCAGTGGCTTTTTAGGCTCCAAACATAGGTGTTTTTAGTGACTCTTCAGTGGTTAAGAAGCAAATTTTTAGGCACTAAACAGGCGTGTCTTTTAGCTTCCTGTTGCTCTTTTTCCAGATGTTTCAGACACCAAACCTGGGTCATTTGTAGCCTGTTGCTGTTCCATAAGCAGTTTTTAAGGCACCAAACCTCTGTGCTTTTTAAGGAACCTGTTGCTGTTTTTCCAGATGTTTCTGACACCAAATGTGGATATTTTTTAGCAGTTTGCTGCTGCTTTACAAGTGGCATTTTAGGCACTGAACCTGGGGACTTTTTAGTGACCCATCCCTGTTTTTACACGAGGGATAGTGCCACGAGGAGCAGTTGATTTTTGCAGAGACATTGGTATCTTTATTGCTGGGATATTGTGACAAAAAGTGGTTGTTTTTTAACTGAGCCATCGTTGTGTTTTCTGCTGGGATAGTGCCACGAAAGCGGTCATTTTCCGCCGAGACATTGCTGCTTTTCCAGAGGGGATTGTGCCACCACAACCAGGTATTTTAGGCCAAAACAGGATCTTTTTCTAACCTTAACCAAGTGGTTTTGGTGCCTAAACCTACCCACACGTCAACCACAGCGTTGTTGAGACATCAAGTTTCAACATAGCTGCTACATAATAACCTACAAATGTAACTTATCCATGGTTTGTAAAAGCGCACAATGCCAACATTTTGCCTGGCAATTAGGTTGGATAGCAGTGATTTACTGCGCTGGTTTATGGCGTTCTTTACCTACTAGTAAGAGCAGCAGGCCCCCTCTAAACCATATTTATGAGGCTGATGATCACTGATGATAACATTTGGTGTAGGTGTCTGAGACCAAAGTGACCACTTGAACTTGAGTTAACTTTTCAGCGTGGGTCTGCCTCTGCCATACAAATGATGTAGTTCTCTGGCTATGCAGTGGTTTCTCCCTCAAATATACAGTTTGGACACACCACACACACTCACACACACATGTCCAGAATGAGCTCTGACCATAGTCATTGTGTGTCCTGACCAAAGGCAGCCCTGACCCTGAATCAGGAATGCGGTGGTTTAGACTGTGTCCATCCTGTATATGCTTGTGTTTATGAATTTCTGGTTTGTGTGCGATATATGCGGATCTGTCGTGGTAATGTGTCAGTGCATGACATCATGATGTGTAATGACAGGAAGCTGGCTGCTCCGCGTGGGAATCTGATCCGCTCCACTCCTGTGGGAAGGGGAGGAAGATGCTGGATCAAGAACTTAAAAACAATCTGTCTGCTGCTCTGTCAATATTGATCCCCGAGGATAATCATTTTGTAACCCGCAGAGGGTCACAAATATTTAGTGATCTAGGAATTTAACACTAACTGTCAAGGCAATTTAATCAACAAATTTCATATTAAAATGTAAAAAAATCAGCTGACAGGAGGAAAATGAACAAACTTTGCGAATATGAAACAATACTGTCAATACACTGATTGGTTTTGTGGCTGTTTTATAGTGCTAGTTAATGTTTTATGGATTCTTTCAAATACACACCAAACATAAGTTTTAGTAGGCAATAGTATCTCTGGAAAAAATATTCCAGAGAAATATTGAAGGAAATAAAAATGTTGAATATCTGAGTAAATGCACTGCCAAAGCAATAAAAAGGTATAATTCACTGTGGTCGTAACTCATGTCGCAGCTCCATCAATCGTTTGTTATATTCTTTTGTTTTCAGGCCATGATGTCTCGTTAATATCTGCACTACAATTCCATTAGCAGGTGGTCTAACTCGAAAGGCAGCAACAATCTAAATTGAGCCAAAGATCGTACCTCAACAAAAAACAGAGCAAGAGCATTTACTCTCTACAGCGAGGAGACGGCAGAATGGGCCGACGCTTGCTTATCCTGGATGTCCTTCAGTACCGACGGCCTTACGATGAGTGACAGCGGGTAATACACCAGGAAGGGAGTGGATGATGAATCAGAGAAGGTTTGGCCATGCTTATTATTCTATGTGTGTGTGTCAGCTACCAGCACATACCAGTGGTGCAGTGAGTGTGTAAGCCCAGTCTGCCTGATGGTTGCCTCTGTAACCACGCAGAAACCTTTCCACCTTCACCCTGTTTTTCTATTTCAGCTTTTAGCAAATCAGACTCACAAGGATAACAAGAAGAAAATGTCTCTGACCTTTTGAAGAGCTAACTTGAGGTAAAGGGCTAGACGAGCTACACCTTTGTCCTGTCAAGTTCATGGAATATGCCCGGAGAAAATGTCTAAGTACAGAAACAGCTGCATGAGGATAAAGGAGATGTACAAATTCAACTGATAAAGGGCAAGAGAGCTGGAAATGAAATTTGCTCTGTGCTTCAATAACACTTGAGCTAGTAGGTGCGGCAAGACATCAGTCATCTTTCCCTTTTCCTGTTAGATAAGTTATGTGCTGCCCTTATCAAATTCTGCAGATGGCTGACTAGTGTGTCTGAGGACTCTCACAATCTTTATAAACACATAAAAGCATAATGTATAAAGGCACATCTTAAATTAGCTGATGTTAGCAAACGGTGACTAACTAGTTAGTAAACGCACAGCTATATTAAGAGAGGATAACCTAATGTACGATCAGCAGCGTCAGCTACGTTTACCTCCTTCGTATTTCTATGGTAACGTCAAAGAGATTTGGGAAAGGACAGATAGGTTGCTGACATATGTTTCAGATGACATAGACTACCGTCAGCAAGATCAATGCTAATGTTCCTGGGTTTAGATTATCACTGTAAGCCTACGTGTCACCCCAACGTAACTTTTGATGTTATTCATTTGGATATACAAGACGTTATCCATCACCAATGTTGGGCAGTAATGCGTTATTAGTAACGCGTTACAGTAACGTCGTTATTTTTGGCAGTAACTAATAGTGTAACGTGTTAGTTTTTAAATTCAGTAAATTAGTTACCGATACCAAACGGTGCGTTACTCCGTTACTTTTGGCCATGTTTTAAAACGGCGCACAGCATGCAGTATTCCTTCACAAACTGAAGTTCCCTTTCACTAAAACATTTTAGCCCTGAACAATAAAAGATAGTCAAGACAAGGGGTTGTAACTAAAAAGTTACTGTTCCCAGTAACGCATTACTTTTTGGTTTATGTAAATGAGTTACTAACTGAGTTATTTTTTAATGAAGTAACTAGTAACGGTAACTAGTCACTATTTTTCAGTAACTAGCACAACAGTGTCCATCGCAACTGTAGTCCTTAGTGTCGGCTCCTGGAAGCTACACTGCCTGACTCCCGGAAACAGAACCAGCATCACCATGTTTCTTTTTGTCAAGCTTGTCTTACCTAGCAATAGTAACTACTGGGGGCAGGACTTTAAGTTTGTCATTTGACATCACTACAAATGAAAGAGTATGCGGGCGCATCAGACAGATGCAACAAACACCCAAGCATTCACTCAATTTCCAAAATGTGTATATACTGTGTATTTTCATGGTGTGATATGTTTTTATGGACCTTACTTGAACACATGAAACGAGCTCTTTGTTTAAATGATATGAAAAGAAAGCTTTGAGATTGTCCTCACAAGTCATATAAGTATTTGATTCATGGTGTACATTGAGCTGCCAACTGACTGGCAAAGAGAAGTTTAATGTATTTGTTTTTGACCGCTCCTCAACATTCCTCGCTGACTCAAGGACCCACAAAGTAACCACATCAATGTTTTTGTCTTGACTACGTGACACACTGACCCTCTGGGCCAACGTCCTCCAACGCTACGACCACAGAAGGCTTCCTCTCCAACCTGTTGTGGAAAAATCTGTCAATTTCGTCATGTTCCCTGTCAGGAAATAACACGTCATGTTGACAGAGGGAATTCCAGAAAATTCAAGAATTGTGTGTGATTTAGTGGGTCTGTTAAGGACAGTTGGAAACGCCTTGTCTTATTTTTCCAAGACGGATTTCCATGCATGTCGCTAATGATGTCTGTGGTTAGTCTGGGCTGATGGGCTGATGGTCAGAGGTCGAGGAACAAGAAAGAGGGATGGATGGAGGCGAAATGGGGTAAAGAGAGCAAGGAGGGGAGGATGGAAAGAAAGTGAAGGAGCGAAGCACGGATGGGGACATAAACGAGAAAACGAGACAAAAACAGGGAATTGGAACAACAGAAGCAAGGAAAACACAGGATGAGATCAAAAAGGAAAGGAGTAAAGGACGGAATGAAGGGACAGATAGGATTAATCAAAGGAGAGAAAGCAACCGTGCAGGGGAGGAAAAGAGGGATGATAGGATGTACACGTTCGTGCAAAGGAGAGATTAAGGATACAGGCCAAGGATGGAGGAGGGAAGTGAACAGGAGGTAACGAATCACAGACAGGAGATCACGGAAGAGCAAAAGAGTAAACGTAAAAGAAGAAAAGATGGGGTGAATCAGTGAAGAAAAAAGAGGGGAAAAGATGGAGTGATAGATGAAGGAGCATGAGGACTGGAGAAGGGAGGTGGGGTTCACTAACTCCACGTCCAAATCACAGCCGCAGACACATGACTTCGGCCAAAACCTAAAGGCATCTGAAGTGCTGTTATGTAGTTCATAACAACTGCTTCTATCATTATTAATAATACGAAACCGCAAACTGGAATATGTTTTTCTGCCTCTTTACCAACCTGACAATTGGTTGTACTCCACACAGACCAATAAAAACCAGCAAACTAGCTTGCACTTATTAAACGAGCGCATGCACTGCAGTGGCCCAGCAATATGATTATGCACTTTAACAACCTGACAAATGAATAATGTTCCATACAGACTAATAAAAGATACTGCTCTCTTAGAAAAGGGGCACTCAGAAATGAATAATAAATGTCAACAACTCTAATGAACATCACCACACAGTCTGCAGAGCTGAGGAGTTTCCATTTTACTCCGCTAAGGAGCAAAACCAAGAAATTTACTTTTATCAGATAGCGAGGAAATGTTGCACGTTTCTTACAGACGCTACAGAATGAAATTTCAGGACTTTAAAGCAAGTCTTCAAGTGCTATTTTTGCATTTTCAAGAACTACAAAGTAAATGATTTGTTTTCAGTTTTTCAAAAAATTAATGACGTTTAGGCTGAGCTGTATGAAATCATCAACAAAAAACTTCAACGGCATGAGAAGGTGCTTATTCTACTTTAATGCACCACTGATCGGTTCATCCTTGAGTCCAGGTGGATGCTTGTGCGAAATTTTTCGAAAGTTTCCTTGTGGTTCTTGAGATATCGCGTTCTCAGATCTCAGTCCAATAGAGCACCTTTGGGATGTGCTGGAACAGGAGCACCTTGTTGAATCTGTACCACCAAGAATTGGTGGTTTAAGAAAGTTTTGAGAACTCTAAATATAGGCAAATACTGTCAGAGTAATGGTGACACATCAAAATTTCCAGGCTTACAAGAGAACAAAGTAGCCGCTATTTCTAATTCCAAATAAACATTTAAATGTTTTTACACTTGCTTCATGTAGCCCGACATTATCTGCCTTCCCACTCTTACATTGTGTATTTTGTTAGTCAGCTGGCCACAAATCCATCCATTACATCTCCCAAAGGCTTCTTTGAGTTTTTGGAAGGAAACTCTGGTGGTGCTAGGCTCACTGATCCTCAAACACTCAACACTTTCCGGGAATATGATTGTTGATGAGGAGTTATGGCTGAAATTAAAAAGAAAAAGAGTCTTGAATATTGAAGCAGCCCTTTTCTTCTCTGTTTTTGTTTATTCTTTAATAACACAAGGTTCCTGAGAGATGTTGAAAAGGTAGAATGGAGTCACGTCTCGGTCCGCACGGCTGTGCTCCTTGTGTTTATTATTTCCTTGTCTTGCTGTGTACTCTGCTGGTGAAATGAACAAGCCATGACTCTGTCAAACACAAACACGAACATGTAAACTTCAGTTTAGTCACTCAGTCCACTGCGCCTGATTTCATTTTGAGCCTGTGAACGAACACACACACACACACACACACACACACACACACACACACACACACACACACACACACACACACACACACACACTGCAGTGAGCAATGCTGTGGTCATCTGAACCACACCACAGCTAAACATCCTGGTACCAGACCTCAGGTTTGCCTTGTTACCATGACAGCACAATTGTTACTCTGTCATGTTTATTATGGGATGGGAATGGGGTGAATCCGGGGTTAAACCACACGTTCTACTGTGTGCGCGTTTGACTACACTGACCATTTACGTGTGTGGGTAGTCATTCACTGCTGCATAGCGTACGTGTTTCTCAGCATGTGTGTGTGTGTGTGTGTGTGACACGCTGCAGATTACAGGTCTGCTACGGGCTGGCTGCGAGGCGCGGTGACTCGTCACTGTATAAACACAGAGGTAAACAAAGACATCTGACTTTTGGCTGCCCTTCTGCTCAGTCATTTTACAGTGTAATAGTGTCATTCATCCTGCTTCGGTAGAAGGAGGCAGCTCCAGACCTTAAGGGCTCCTGTGCTGATTCCAAAACATGAAGACAGCTATAACCTGATTAACCATGAGTCTCATCTGCTTTAAGTATGCAAGTCTGCTGACATGGTTTCTATAATGCTTTAAGAATAGAAAATAAAAAGGTGCTTTACAGGATGAATTAAGAAAAAATAATGTAATTAAAGAAAAGTGCGTAGGATTCCAAAAAAGCAGTCGGACCCGGTGATTTAAACTAGCAAAAATACTAAATAAAGAAGTTTCACTATACAAATCAGTGTTTCTCCGATGCTGTTTGGCTCAGTGCAGCGGGCCACTAGCCCATCACCTTAATTATATTATATTATACAAATATTTAATGTAGCAGTTTAAGTTCTAAATCTGTGTTTTAATGAAGTTCTTCTCGCAGGGGGCTACTACCTGCAGAGGCTTAAGTGAAAACACAAAAGGCCAAATCAAATTTCAGGGCTACATGGCGGTGCAACATAGACAAGGATCCAACCCTATGTAGATATAAATGGCTCATTCTAAGGTAACGAAAACACAACGGTTTTTAAAGCCGCTACAAGGAACTTTTAACTGGATATGCAAAAGTCTCTCGTTTCTGCTGATGTCTGTGTGCGACCTACAGCAGCAAATGAGACCATCGGTGTGAAGATAAGCTGTTTCTATATAGTGTATATCTGTACCTTTAGGAAACTGTCTCCAGGTCCGCCCCAGGTCGCTTCCAGGACGAAACGATTTACGGCACTCAGACGGCACACGTCATCTTACCTAGCTGCTTACATTTATAGTGACTCTTATAAATAGTAGCTATTCCTCCTCCTCGCCCCGACATCCACGGGGAGTTGAAATAGCGGCAATCATCGGGTAAAAGTTCTGTGAAAGCACTGGACTCACCAACAGTCAGCCACGTCTCAGTCACACAGAAAAAATCCAAATCCTCGGGAAGTCAGGAAATCCTTCAGGATAGACGTTTTGTTCGCTAGCGATCTAGCATTTACCAGCCCAATCCTGACAGGAGCCGGTCCACGGCGTTAGCTGTCCGGGGAGCCACACACAGGTACCAGCCAGGTGTCGAAAAATAAAGAGGCGAGGCACCGCTCCATACATAGTCCAAGAAGCCGTGGAAGTGCTCGCCGAACAGGCCTTCAGCCTTACCAGCCGACCGCTGCATTAAACCCCCGCGGCAGTGGCACTTACACCAGAGAGGTGTAGGTGGGGCACGGCAGAGGTGAGCTGGGATCCCTGATAGGAGCGGGGGCAAAGTTTTCCCGTCTTGTTGTTTCATTCATCCCCAAAACAAACACATGCCCGAGCCAGGTAACACAACTTTACAACAATACGCACTAGAGCTCATGGGAAATGTAGGCTTCATTCCGGTAAAACACCCCCGCTTTTGTCCACAGGGTCGCCAAAATCAACTCAAAATGGAAGTTCCTTGTAGGGGCTTTAATGATTGATGAGTCTTAAAGAGTAATACAGCAGCTGTCACTCAGGAAGTAGAGCCATTCATCCACTAATTGGTGGACAGTTTGATCCCCAGCTCCTCCAGTCTGCATGTTGATGTACCCTTGAACAGTGGTTCCCAACTGGTCCAGCCACAGGGTCCAGATTTGTTATTAGTTCAAGGTCCAAACAGTTAAATATAGGCTGTGCCATACTTGCATTTGACCATGTCGCAAGGTAGTTTGCTGTCTCTGTCAAGTAGCTGTCCGTTAGTTACTCACTCTACAGCAGGAAACTACACTTCAAATATGCCAGAAATTCACTGTACTTCAAAGGATTTCTTTTCCAATTTGATAAGTTGACGAGTCACCTGCGGTCCATTCAGAATGTACCAATGACCCCCTTCTGGACTGCGATCCACCAGTTGGGAACCACTGCCCTTCAACAAGACACTAAACCCCATATTGCTCTCAGTGGCTGTTCCATCAGTGTGTGAGTGTGTCAAAGCAGGTGTTTAAAAAAAAAAAAGTGCTTTGAGTGGTCAGAAGACTAGAAAGGCTTTATACAAATGCAAGTCCACTTACCAAGTCCATTTACCATACACTAAAGAAAACAAAGTTATGATATTATATACAATTTCTCCCAATGTTTCCCCCCAAACCTACGTACTAGACCTTTAAAAGATGGATAGAAAGTTTTAAAATAAATTTAAAAAAAAAAACTGACTCAAAAACAGGTGCCGTTCTAAGAAAGATGCTTCATCCCAAAAAATCTGCAGAGGATCCTAAGACCCCTAAAAAGCTCTGAAGATATACTTTTTATTCACAAACAAGACTAAAGGTTTGTTCAGACAAAATATCAAACAAATTCACACCTCATCAATTAAACAACTTTGCCCGCTGGTCTGTTTCTGCAGTCGATGTTAGTTCAACCCAAACAGCCAACTGTATTTACTGTTATCAGGCCATTAACTGGCTTTCATCAGTGCTAATAGGAGTCATACATCTGACTCTGTTGCAATCGATGGGATATTTAAAGACAGCGGGTTTGTGCACTGAGTTCCAGCAGAGCAAGAGTGAGGATTCTCTCTTAACCAGCCGACAGACTGCAGTCTTTGTAGCTCCTTCTTCTAGTATTGGATCAATGTGCTAGGTACCTCAACAGAGGGGTAGCTAAAAATTGGAATGGTGTTATATATCATTATATATTGGTAAAATCCACAATGTTTGACAATACAAATGCAAGTAAAGTGCTCTAATGGGTAACAAACTGAACTGAACTGTACTGGTGGTGAAAACAAATCTTTGGATTCAGAAGGCCATGAAATGGCTGTTTGCATTTACTGTTTGGCAGCTACCTCTCATGGCCATGATAATTATGACAGATGAAGCAAAGGAGGAAGTCAGGTGATGTAATATAAACAGCCTGTCAAGCAGGTGGGTAAAAAACCACAGGACTTTAACTAAGGAGAGCAGGGTCCATGTCGCATGTGACACCAAAGGTCAACGTTGACTTAGATGATTGCTTTATCTGACATAAATCTTCCTCAACCTAAGCAGGTAGATTTTGTGCTTAAAAGTGAAAAGTGCCAGGCACCTTCTTACCCATATCTGTGAGGCTGATAACATCCAAATCAGATACAGCGTACAGAGGTTAGCAAGCAGATGTACCAATCGTGTGTATGGGAGTGTGTGTTTTTGTGACTGATCTCTGAATTTCTTCCCTTTATGTTTCCATGAGTCTCTCTCCTTTTCCCTCTCAAGCAGACTCATAAAATCCTGGGATAGTCGCCAACTTTTGTGCTCCAGTTGACACATTTTTAACTTTGTAAAGATGTGTCTTCAGTTCAGTTTGTGCTGCCCCAGGCAATTGTATCTTTCCACTGATTTTGTTTGCAGTGGTGACACCTTTAACATTTTTGAAAAATATGAGAAAGTGAAAACCTTCTATCCGTCGTACTAGATGAAAAGTCAGTGAGTCACCAAAGTCGTGAGGATTCACCAAAGTGGTGGACCACCCAACAGACTGACAAGGCCTTCCCTTGAGCTAAGAATGCACTGCAGCACAGTCATGTATCCAAACGCACCCACGACTAATTTGAGGCTACTCTTTCAACAATTTAAACTGTTGCTATAATTGGCATGAGACTCCCCCAACAAAACCAAAGTCAGGAGTCAGTTCTATCCATATTCATTAAAAAACTTTATGCAGTGTTTTATAATTATCCACCTGAAGAGAATGTTATTTTAGGGACAGGGATCGTCTTTGTGACGGTTATAAAATATTGAATTGTGTGAATCATTTTGCCCAAACTTCAAAGTATGTAGTGGGAATATCTGAACTTCTTGATGGGAATTTGAAAAAGCTGCTGACTCAAGTGACCTCTGTTTGGCCTGCAGGCGATCTCGAGACATGACGGATAAAGAGACACTAACAGAGACAGAGGAAGCAGGAGAGGCGATGTGGCTCTGCAGTGGGTGTTTAGAGCACATGTGTACATCAGTCTGTTTGTGTGTCGCCCTGAAATGTTTAAAGAGGAGGGAGACTGTTCCTTTCCAGTGACATCAGTGCAGAGGAAGAGGCTGCTATAATAGTCCCGTGGTGTCTTTAAACTCCTGGGCTGGAATCCGAGCAGGTCAGCCAAAGGCTAGAGGAGCACTTGTCCTTATATCTTCTCATCTATCTCTTTCTTTTCTTTCCTCACAGGTATTTCATCCTCTCTTTCTTCCAGAAGATGAAAGATAAACAGAGGACACTGATGAAAGTACAAGATGAGAAAGAGGCCAACATCGAGGAAGATAGATAGGAAATGAGAGAGGGAGAAGTACACAAGACAGCGATACAGACGGCACGGTTGTGCCAAATATGTGATTGGCTGGGCCCGATAATGGGGGCCTATACGTTCCAGTAATTGATTGGCTTTCTGATCCCATTCCAGTGGCTGATTGGTTGTGATGGTGTCACAGTCCAACAGCAGTGTCATCCAGCGGGCAGGAGAAGACTCCAAATCGGGAAGTGACCAGGGTGCCTCAACATTTCAGGTCAAAGCATCATGACTGTCCCACTGTTTACAGATGGTTTAGTATACTTGAAGCAATTATTTCCTGACACAGAGGAAGAGCGCCTGAAGGGGGCAATCACTGAGCCAAAGACAAACTGATTGGCAGTCGGACTCAGTTGGCCATTTAACTTTTTAGTGTCAGCATCCAGAGTTACACGGGTCCTTTCAGGGCAACTTTTGTGATTAAATGTAGTTGATCCACACTTGATATCGGATATGTACAATTCTGTGTCCAGGCCTGGGGTCATGTGTCTTTCCTGTCCAACATTATCAACAATGCTTAGGAAAACAACAAGAACAACAAAAAAAAAAAAAAACTGTAGCGTTATCTGCTTTTCCTTTTCCTTGCAATAAACTCTCAGAGGTTTGGACTGACTGGATGGTAAATAAGTAAAGTCCCCACAGTTTGCTAAACCAGTCGCTCCCAACTGGTGGGTCACAGGTCCATAAATGCTGGATGCTGCTGTGGAGTGACTGTGACAGATACTTGACAGAAACAGCAAACTAGCTTGGCGATGTGGCCAAACTTGAGTATGATGCTGAATATATTAAACTATGTGGACCTGGAACTAATGATGAATGAGAAATCTGGACCCTGTGGCTGGACCAGTTGGGAACCGTAAACTATCTCTTAAATCTGAACCTACACAGTGTTCACCTCGCGGAGCTGTAATGCATACAAGCACTTATGTGTCCCATCAATACACCATATGCATACACTCAAACAAATATAGTACGGGAACCCTTTTTGATTCCTTACAGACCCTTTTATAAAGGTTCTTTCTGGCACCCTTTAAGAGGGTTCTACATAGAAAGCAACATAAAGGGTTATACCAAGAACCACGTATGAAACCAGTTCCATTCTGGTTCCCACACCTAATTTTTAACTATGGAGAGCATCATGACCAAAAATAAACTGATTCAGAACCAGAAAGACTTTTTCTTGATCCAAAGTGCAAACCATAACAGCATTAGTGGGCATGTCTTATTCTACAGGTTGGAAAAAGAGGATGGAGAAAGCAATGAGAAGTCAAGTAAGCAGTTGGAAAAAAAAGAGTGTGCAGTGGTCTTATTAACAGTTGGTTCATGCTTCATGGTTAAAAACAAATATCTGTATTAACAGAACAAAAGTTAAAAAAAGGTAAACAGAACTGGTTCGAGAACAAGAGCTAAAGGAGTATCTAAGAGGTTATACAGAGAAAACTTCTATGGTGTAATGGTTCCACTCAAAACTTTCTCTGGGGGTTGCATCCAGAACCTTTCCACCTTCTAAGTGCTTACAAGAACCCACCTAGTAACCTTGTTATATTCCACTAATCATGGTTATAGTTTAAAAAGACAGCCTGAGCCTTCAGCAGTTTGAGCTTCATGATGATGTGTTGCAGCACAACCCAGAACATTCATGGTTCACAGTCATGTTTGTAGGGGCTGGAGATTTCATGCCTCCAGCCTTTACTATTTCAATGGCACAGTGGATCTCAACTGTACCAAGATGTTCAGTGGCAGAGTGGACAGTATCTCCGCCCATCAACCAATGAACATAGTGTCTATTTAATAGAAGTAGGATTTAACTGTTGCATGGCATGAAATGATGGTAAAGATATCAACTATGGCACAACATAGGTATAACCCTTGAAATACCCTCTCGTCAAAAAGACTTCCCTAGAAGCAAATGGTTCTGGGTGCAACCTCAGCCTTAGGGACGGCCCCTTTAAGAATCCTTATTTCTAAGAGTGTATTGCTCTGAACACATATTGGTCAACTGAAACCTGAACCACACACCAGGTACAACATGCAACAATTACAGAAGGAGTCATCAAAGTATAGTAGCCATGATGTCCTGATCCAGGGAGGATATGTGATAAAACCTGCTTTTCTGGGGAATTTATTTGTATCAACGCAGAGAAAAAGGTCAGTGACACATCCTGCCATGTGTTAATAGAGGAGGAACTAAACTACTGCTCTGTGAAAACATTCAGACAGAGCTGAACATGTCTCTGGTCTGCATCCGGGCCTGATTGCTCATACCACTTTCCAGTGTGACAAAACAATCAGAGCAGTCAGTTCTTGCTAAACTCTCCGAAATACCTGAAGTGACCTTAACATGGCAGCTACAGACCTGTAAGCTCTTGCACCTGTTGTGATCCAAACTCCAGGTCTGTGACCATATGTTTTTCCTTTAAGCTCTTACACCTGTTGCCAGTTTCAAAGCGCCAATTTTTTCTGAACTGAAATTGCTGTGGATTGCTGTGATAGTTTCCTGTTAAGGTAACTAGTGTCATTACAATTACAACGTTTGACTGGGGTCATTTTTGTTGTTACACTTTGCAGGAATTTTCTTTGGAAATTGACTCATTCTTTAAAGGAACAGTGCTTTTTATCAGTCTAGACTGTTTTGGTGTGAGCTGCCGACTGTGAGTATCGACCACAGAGATGCTGACCTTCTTTCCAATATAATGGAAGTAGATGGCACTCAGTTTGTGGTGCTCGAAGAGCAAAAAAATACAATGTCTCTTGACCCAGTTCCTCAGGATAACTCACAGACCTTGTTTTTAGCCGTTTCATGTAGAAACCATTTTCTCTCTATCAAAATACGCCTGCCAACTGTAGACATTGACGACATTTTACAAAGTAGGTACCAACAGCTATTTATGGCTTTAATAGGAGGACTGTTAACATGTAAATCTACATATATCTGTGATGTTTCCCGGCTGTTGTGTAGTTATGGAAACTACTTAATTTCCTTGTTTTGTGTACTTGAGTTCAGTTTTATTTTTTGCCCACATAAAATAACAAAACAGAGACACAGAAGAAAAACAACACTAGCCTGATATTATTAGAAAATTAGAGCAGCCATTTGATGATCTGATAAAATCCAGTCTAATCATTGCCAGACAATTCAGAGACATGCTGTAATGGCAGAACGCAGACCGTGTAGCATATTCTCTACTATCAATCCTTTAAAGCTCCAGCCAAACTGGCAAACACGTCCGTCTTGGCAAACAGAAGCGAAGAGAATCCCAGAAATGTTGTTTTGAGGGGAGCAGCTTGGGATAAATGGTAAGTAGCTAAGCCCTGGTTAGGACTGGTTTGGCCCTGCGGTTAAAACCATGCTGTTGGGGAGCATCCAGAAGACACAGTAGGACGCTGGCTTAAGTTGAGATGAAACTATTGGCAGGACAGAAGACGGCTATAAAATATAGATATGAGGATGTCTCCATGTCTCTGATGACTCGTCCATCTGAGCCAGAGGCCAGGGAAGGGTTAGAGTGACACATGCCACAGAAACCCAAATACTTACACTTGATATTCACGTGTTTAGTTTGATTTGTCACCTCCGGGTTTAACTGTGGTTTGAGTTATAATCCTTGTTATTGACAAATATAAATTTAACATACTAATATTTTGGTACCTTTGAAAGTTTAAACCATTGGCTAAAGTTGAAAGGAAACTATTGGCAGGCTAATAGGCAGCAATGAAAAACTCTCTCTAATGATTTGTCCATCTGCCTAAAGAGGACATTCAAGGGTCAGTGCGTGCTTGCTCTGTTCTGCTCCGTTTTATTGTACTGTGCCTCCTTCTACTTTATACATTTTTACAAATTTACAGTGCTATTTCATCATTCAGTTACAGCAGACCCATGTTCTATTAAATTTTATAGACTGAAAAGTCTATAGTCTGAGTAATGGTATATCCAATGCATATTTTACTTCTCTTGTTCTGGGTTAAATGTTGGAAGGGATCTTCTTGAGAAATATATTGTGACATACTGTACAATTAGCATGATTTTAAATGTTCACAGCAGCTACAGAGAGTCAAACTTCGCCAACAGAATATCCAGGGAAAATCAAATCACAGTGTTAGGCCCATTTGTTTAAAGAAATAGATTTGGATCACGATGATCTGGATTTGGAAATCCAATTTATAGCTATCAAGGATCAGCTAATCCATCCTAATTTTCTGTTTTGTCAAAGCATGACTGAGATGGATCACCCTGAGCCAGATAAAAACATTACCAAATCTGAGTAGCCAGAGCTCTAAATGGAAGTACGTATCACAATGTAGGCTACTAGCTATGTACAAAACAACAGGTAAAATAATCAGTGTGGGGTCACAACAAAGCTGGAGTAGGCAGTTTCGTTTTGCCATTACTGGGCAAAAAAAATGAGCATGAGTTTGAGTCCTTGAGTTTTTAGCCTTTAGAAAATCTAGTCCGTGAGACTTTGGCCAATCACAGGTAATTTTAGACAGTGGGTGTTCCTCTTGGCTGTTCTACAAATACAGATGCGCGTGCACATATCTTCAGTGAAAGCCTTTTTTCAATGGAGGAGAATCCTGCAGAGAAAGTTGCTATTCCAATATTGACAACAGCTGCCTACACTGCAAAGCAACACAAAAAGGAAGACGAACTGATCAAAAGCAGAGTCTAAAAGCGACTCTAACAGTGAACCAAACAAAACATGTGTCTTTATCAGTGAAGTGTTTCATAGCTGGAGAGATAATGTTGCTAATAGTCTCATCTTCTGCTAAGCGGAGCCAAAGGCTCACAGCTGCAGCTTCAAATTCATGATTATGTCCCTGACATTTGCTAGTGCCTCGAATCATTATGTGTCGTCCACCTCACTCCCCACCACTGAAGACCACCTCTTCAGGGGGAGAGTGGGCAGCAACCCTGGAGTTGGATGCCCGAACAGTAACCCAAATCCATCCAGCGCAAACCCCAGCACCAGGGAATCGGACAGCCCTGACTCTCCGCCTGACCAGGAAACTTTCTGTTGCTGCTCTTACACAGATTAGACCTGGCGCTGCCACTGGCCAGCCCACAGTCACACCCAGCGCTGGGAAGTTTGCGCTGCCTGAATTTGAGCAGTCATAGCCACCAACTGAAGACTGGTCTCCTGAGCTGCTGCCCACTCTCCTCCTGGGGAAGCTGTCAATGAAAGTGTTAATATTGACAGCTATTTGGGAGATTATTTCATGAGGAGAAACCTCCTTTTTTACTATATTGAAAGGCTTCGTAGGTAGTCTAATGCCTACTGTCTCTACTTTATCTGTGTAACAGTTAAACTAATTTCAAAATATAAACAAATGTTTGTATATTTGACCAGCTGAAATGTTTTATTGCATTTTGTTCCTAAAATCCACCCTGAATCCATCCTGTTGGGATCAAAACAATCAGATTTTTTTTTGGATCAAAGGTATCCCTATCCTATTAAAATGTTTTCAACAACACACACTAAGGGTTGAAACTGGATTACGTAATCTTACCTGATTTCAGAGTCGTCTGTTTTTCTTTTGAGCAATCAATTTTAAAGATTTGATCCAATCCAATAACCCAAATTGGTTATATTACTTCTGAACAACTGGAGTTCAGATTGGTTGCTAAACTTCAGTGTTGTGTACGACTGACAGGTGATCTGTCAGAAACACCACAGCAGTGAGTGGTTAAAAAAGAAAGGAAAAAAAAAGACTTCATACAAAACCTCTGAGATACCTTCTAAAATTGTTTGATAAATGCCTTTTGAGCCAAAGCATCAGTTTTGATGGAGGACTTTAGCGACTGTGCATGTTATTTGCGGTTGCACCTCAGAGCCTGATTCCTCTCCGGTGTGGACAAAGATTTATAACGGTGAAGCCACAGCAGCTGCTCTCAGGCCAAGTCTGGACACAGCAATGCGATCACATAAAATCCAATCTGCAGAATCAGATCTCAAAACGCCAAGTGTAACCATAGCTTTAAATTGTCCCTGTAGTTTGGAGGTCAGAAGCTGACCAGGTCCCATTTGTCAAGACACAACATTAGTCAAAGGTTAGCTCAAGTTAGGCCAAAACAAGCTGAAATAACAGCTAGATACAGGCAGACAGAGGTTACACGCAGTGCAAATGACTACAGCAGGGATGAATACACACACACTTAAAATAACTCCCGTGTGACTTAACCGAAAGCTTAACACATGCTAGCATTCATTAGGGTTGAAATAACAGCCAAGAGTAGGAACAAACAGCGTGAAGTTGGACAATGTTTAGATGGAGCCGGAGCTGGCAGGCTCACAGACAGCTATTAGATAGAAAATGAAGATGTTTCTTTCTGTTTCTCTTCTCAGTGACTTGGATTCTTCAACTGACTCACAAAGGACAGCCAAAGGTTACCAGATGCTACAGCGATGCTAGCTAACATGCTAAAACTGAAGGGACTCAGCAGCCAGGAGCTCCAAATGTGGCACGACTGGGTTACTTATTAATGTTTTCACGTGGAGCTGCTTGGATTTCTGTCACAAAAGCTCCCTGCAGCTTCAACGTGCACAGTCCAGTCTGCTAGGCAAGTTACTGAGGGACTGACTGCACCAGTCCTGACAGCAGATTTGTGCTAAGCTAATAAGATCTTACCACACATCTACTAAAAGATTAAATGTCAGACGTGGATAAAGACTGCTGGACATCATCATCATCATGCTGTCCCAGAGTGAACAGCCTCCAATCTTATGAAAAGATGCTTGTTTTATGGACTTCAAGGACCACAGCGTTCCCCACACATTGACTTGACTTGGGCGGGCGGCCCAGGTATATTAACAGTCTCCAAAGTATATCTGGCGACCCATTCAAGCATTTTTTTTATTGTTATGTTCTTCATCTGCCCGAGAGAACAACACCATCTTCATTCGATTAATTACAGGGCTCCTACGGCTTAAGGCGAGTTAGATTTAAGACTTTTTAAATTCCACTCTGACAAACGAATTTTACAACAGTCCAAACTGAGGGAAAAACAAAACATGATCTGACAATAAGTACTTAAGGTCAGGGAGATTTGTGCCAAAATATTTACAGTATTGTGATATTCATGTGAGAGGAATTTGGTAAATTATTTTTTTTTTTTTACAAAACTGTTACCCATTATTTTGGGATTTTACAATGTAAGGTAAGTAAAAAAGATTCATAATAATCCCATGCCTTAGCATTTTTATGACTTTTGAAAGATTGATGTCAGACATTTCAATAACAGCTAAGGCCTTCATTTTAGATTCATAAACTCAATGCCTTTGAAGACTTTTGAAGGATCCGCGGGAACCCTGTAACTAGTGGATAAAATCCCTTTGCTCTAACACTCCAGTACCTATTTGTTTTGCGATTGTGGTAAAGGTACCAAAAAGCTCTGCCGTTTTGTCAAAGTCTGCTCCGTGTCGAGTTTCCCTTCTGGTTAAATGATGCTTCCCATATCGCCCCCCTCCGTGATTTGCATAAAGAGTAAGGTCGGGTTCATATTTAATGTAAGTAGGGGTAATACCAACGGGAAATAGTCTTCGACACTACACAGGCCCGTGATTTGACGAATAGTTCGGCATCTGGTCTATTTTCTCTACAAGCTGATAGCAAATCTGGCAAGAAAACGTATAATAATAATATAATATAATATAATAATCTATTATAAACAGTATAAAGAAAAGACAGATCGATAGACTGATAGATAGATAGATAGGTTTTGGGGTTTTGGATGGATGGATAGACAGATAGACTGACCCCCTCAACCTTCCTCCTTACGTGACTGCTTCCCGCTTTACTCATCATCAGCCCAGTGGTCACATGATAACATCCTTCCAAATTACGTTGGTTATACACGAATTACTGGCTCATTATTATGTGGAATATGTGCGAAATCTGGTTCGTTACTTTCCTTAGAAAATGTACAAACAGTGCATGAGATCAGCCTGCCTGCAATGAGCAGCTGAAAACCGCTGGCGAGCTTTGAACACTGACTGAAATTGGTGATTAAATTGACTGGAAATATGAATGAGGTGTTAAACAATGAGAAACAAGTGTTTCCTTAAACAGGACAATATTATATTTACAGTATGCACACACACACACACACACACACACACAGAGCAAATACAATGTAATCAGTTACAGCGCTGTACACAACGACCGTGATTCATCTCTCACACACACTTTCTCAAGGTTCATTTTCCGTTACTCTGTCTTTCTTTTTCCACATCCTTCTCTCTCTCTCACACACACACACACACACACACACACACACACACACACACACACACACACACAGCCTCTTAACCTTTCCAACACTTAAACACATTTAAAATCACATATTTTTCATTGTCTTGTACACACCATCTTTCCAAAACACACACACCTGCATGCAATACATGTTTTATTACAACACAGACTCTAATAGATTCATGCAACCCCACACACACACACACACACACACACACACACACGGCTGGCTGGAGCAGAGGTAAACCAGTGACTTTTTGGCCAACATCTGTATCACTTCAAGGAAAACACACACACTCTCGCACCGGCCAATCCCATGACAGCGTAAGTACATACACACCCATGGAGGAACGTTGACAAACAACATGATTATAATGATGATGAGGTCTTTGTTCATGAACTCTGCAGGACCTGCGGCTGGCTACCGTTACCGTAACACACACACACACACACACACACACACACAAAGACAAAATGGATTTCGACCACACTCAAACACGCAAAGACACACTTTCTCCTCACGCTCTGACCCCACACACACACACACTCACACACGTGGCTGGCTTTCTCCGTTTCACTGGAGGTGACTTTTGGCCAACATCTGTATCACTGAGCTCAAGGAAAACACACAGGGTTTATGTTCGCTGTGGGCCAAGGATGCTGCAGGCTTTTGGTCAGCTCTGCTATTCAGCTGGCTATTCATAGAAGACCACAGATTTATCACTCAGCACCGTGTGTGCGTGTGTGTGTGTCTGCATACGTGTGCATCAGCAAGAAAATAGAAGCTGTGTGTTGAAGAAAGCATTATTTTACTGAATGAGGGGAGAACAGGAATAGAGAGATGAGATGAGTGTGTGTGTGTGTGTGTGTGTTTACACTGTCGTCTGTGTGTTTTCCAGTCTGTAATCATGATGTCAACCTAACATCTGAACTTTAACAAATGTCCCACACTGACAAACAGATCAGAGACGTGCATTCCTACGGGACCTTGAATGCATCTCAGTGACTATGTGTTACACAAGGAAAGTGGCGGCTGCACATGAACACACACACACATACACACACACACACACACACACACACGTGAACACACTCATACCTGTGGTTTTGGGATCTCCTCTGGCTTTGGTTCAACTGTTGAACTCGCACTGACCTGCAGCTTTGGCTAGACGAATGAAATATTTTACTTTGGTTCACCTTTAGAAAGAAAACGACTGTCAGAGAAGCATGAAAATCTTCTTGACGTTAGTTATTGTTAAAATCCATTTGGTATTATTTGCAGGATCTAATATTTCGCTATGAATGAACAGATTACTTGGTGTGGTTTCATCTTTACAAGTATTTGAACTTTTTTGTTTTTTCTGCTTACAATATTTGGAAAAAAGATAACCGATTCTAATTGGTAATTGAAATCCTAGGAGCAAACAAAAACACTTGAAATTTTTAGAGCTATTTAAATAGCTGTTAAAAATCAAAGCAGTGTTTGCTTAAATAAAGTCGAATTACTTCTGAAAAGAACCGTTTAGCCACCAAGGTTAGCCACTGGGACTAACTGTAGACAGTCAATGCAACTAACTGTCTTAATGTTGCTTCAGCACCATCAGGAATAAGGTAGGTAAGTGTTTTCCGATCTGATCTCCCATATTGGCAGGACCACATCATTTGTTGGTTTAGATCGGTGGTTCCCAACTGGTGGGTCATCGTCCAAAAGTGGGTTGCGGGTCCCTTCTGAATGGACCGCAAGTGACTCGTGAAAGACAAGACAGCTACTTGACAAATACGGAAAACTAGCTCATCAACATGGCCAAACGCAAGTATGACGCTGAATGTATCAAACTGTGTGGAACGAACTAATGACTAAGGGGACATCTGGAGTATATGTAGTCATAAAGCTTTATAAGTCAACCTCTCGTTTATAACTAGTCAGCCAAAACATTAAAACCAATGATGGGTGAAGTGAGCAACATTGATGCAATGTTCTGCTGGGAGACTTTTGGTTATGGCATTCATGTGGATGCCACTTGACCCCCTTGATCCATCCATACATGACTGTGGACTAAGTAATCCCCCCCTCACGGTAACGGACACCTTCCAGAGGTCATGAGTCCATGCCTTGACATGTCCCACCCTGGATTAGAGGTACCTCTGAGGTACCAGCACAAAATGCTCGATCCGATTTGGATCTGGGGCATTTGAGGTTTTGGTTATAGGACTGCAGCAGTCAGGATCAACTGATGCCGTCTATTGGGTCCCTTGCGGAATACGTCAAGCCCACTGCAACGGACCTCGGCATCTGGTTTGACAGTAATCTTACCTTCGAATATCACACCACAAAATTAGTGCATAATATTAAACATCCATTCCTTTTTAACTGTTAAAGACACTGAGACCATTTTGCATGCTTTTATTTCATCACAGGTTGATTTTTGTCACAGCTTTTTTACCTGTCTAAGTCAGAAATCCCTGGACAGACTACAAATGGTGCAGAACTCTGCTGTGAGGCTTTTAAGCAGAACTAAAAAACACAATCACATCACACCTATTTTAGCATCTCTACATTGGCTGCCAGTACGTTTTGAATTGATTTTAAGATTTCGTTGGTCACTTTTAAATGTCTCAACGGTTCGGCCCTAGTTATATCACCGACCTTTTAACACCATATACTCCTACTCGCACTTCACGTTCCTCGCGCAAAGGCCTTTTATGCGTCCCAGAGTCCAGACTGAAAACTAAGGGACAGAGCATTTTTAGTCTGGGCCCCAAAACTATGGAACAAATTGCCAGATGAAATAAGGTCGGCTGGTTCAGTGACATTTTTACCGGAAAGCCTTTTTCGATTTTATCTGAGTTTTGTCATTTATTGTTTTCATGCATTGGAATTGTGTACTTTATGTTTTAATTGTTCTGTATGTTCTGTATGTTTTGAAAAGTGCTAAATAAATAAAAGTTATTATTATTATTATTTGGAGGCCGGGTCGATGCCTTTAGCTTTTTGTCACGTTCCTTGGGCCATTCCTGAGCAGTCTCTGCAATGGTTCACTTTCCTGCTGGGGGGCCACTGACATCGCAGAGTTCTGCAACCGTGATCTGTAGAGGTGTTCAGGTGAATGGAGCACATCAAGTGGCATTCAAATACAGTGGCATACAGATATCCTAATGAAAAATATCAGTATTTGACGTCATACTGACCTTTACAACTAGAAACCTAATACCTGATATGTTTTCTGCATTGGCACTTGAATCTCTTCGGATACAGACGTGTACCTCATACATAAGGAAAAGGTGACTGAGTGCTGCTCATTTACAGGATTCCTTCATTATTCAGTTTTTTTTTCAAAAACTATTCAGCCATTTTTCTATTATCCTCAGATGTTGGGATGAACACGAAACACAAGAAAGAGGTAGAGAATGAAGGATTCAAAGAGGAAGGAGACAGAACTGAAATGAAGAAAAAGAATGAAAAGGACTTAGCTAATGGTAGGAAACCTGACTCCTGTGGGTTTTGGGCTTTACTAATTAAGTTTCATAGTGGCGAGCTGAATTCCCTCGACGCCAATACAACCCTGCTCACCCTGAACATAACCCAAGTGATGGAGGGAGGAAAGGAAGAAGGCAGTGAATCCTTATTAGCAAAGTGATATCAGAATTGTAGCTGTTTCTTGGATTTTAAGCAAATGGTCTCTCTGAGAATGCTGACTAGCTATTCTAGAAATTACACAATAAGCTTCAATAATCTTTTGGAAGTGGTTCCCTTGGCTTATGGAAGGCATTCAGTTTATGAGCTTTCCACTCAAATGAATAAATGACAATTCTCAAAGCTGGAGCCTGGAAGGATCAGAGCAGAAGTGAAGCGATCAGGTCACAGCGCAGATTTAATCGGGGGTTGTTTGTGTCCGTACGTGCCCACGCTGCAACGTAGCCTTAAGAACAGAGTATTTCATGGCAAGTTGCCGTTTTATGGTTAAAGTGAAATGGCAAACAGATGAGATGAATAAAGACGATGAACAGCAGTCATGCCGGGGACACACAAGAGGATTACTGAGCTGATTTACACCAGATTTGTCCTGGCGATCAGAGCGGAGTGCTGATTAGAGGTTCGGTTATGTCGTTTTTCAGTTTGCCCGGTCTTTACCAAACTCTGTAGCCCTGTTTAGACTTGGTATACAAACACTGTGTACTGTAATGTAACTGAGATGGAATTTGCTTCACACCTCTCAGATCACAACATGTCAGTCTCACATTTGACTTTTACTTGTGAGAACTTGCCAAAGAGGAACAAACATGACTGAATTGAGAAGTTACACAATAACTGTACAACAGACTGCACTATACAGGTTAATTAAAACATAAAGTGAAAGGGACAGTTCACCCAAAATTAAAAATGCATATTTTGCCTCTTATCTTTAGTGCTATCTATAGATATAGATAGATATTTTTTTATCAGTAGCCCAATATAATGGAACTAGTTGGCACTCGGCTTGTGGCGCTCAAGGCGCCAAAAAAGTAATTTGACAATATCAACAGCAATGTCTCCTTCCTGAAATCATGACCTGGTTACTCATAATCCACAGACCTTTTTGTGAGCACTTTCATGCAGGAAAGAAGGATGTGTGCATCTACTCATGTACGAGAGGCTTGTGAGAGCAAAATTTACTTTTAGACTCACCGGACAAGGGGGCTGGTGGATGAAAAAATCCACTGCTATATTTAATACTGACCACAGCAATGCACCCGTAAATTACACCAAAACATAGTGCAGACTCTCAGCATTGTTTTGTAATATGTGACTATTCTGGTACAAACATTTAGCTGCTAGTGAGGTCGATATCTGATAACATCGATAACAGTATGACATCACTATGTCAAAAAAAATCAGAATATCGCGAATATCACAATATGAATATTTCGTATGATAATGAAAATTATACTACTATTACTGTGAACGAGATTATATGGTGCACCCCTACTGGACACGACAGAACTTGACTCTATGGTTGGTGATGTCATATACAACATAATGTTATTAATGTTAGGTACCTCCGTAACGTCGCATGTCAGAAAGAGACTTAACTGTTTCTAGCCCGGAAGCTAACGTTAGCTGTCCTGCTACTTCAGCAAGGTCTCCAGTGTGATCCTACCGCAGTGTCTCTTTGAAAACTTTGTAAAATACATCCATAGTGATTAAATCCGACACTGAATGTCTTCTGTGGTTATTGATCCGTTTTCAAAATGAAAATGAGGGTTGAACAAATGTTTAACTCGTCACTGACACCAGCCGTCCAATCAAGTGGAGAAGAGATGGGACAAAAACCCCAAAGACCGATCGTCGCAGAAGACAAATACAAGTCCTTAACAACAACTGCCGTTTTCAGCTGGGAAAAGAAACGCTTTGGTGGACACAGTCCCGTTAAATTAACACCAGCCACTGTCCAATCAATGAGAATTTGGTTGGGCAAGAGCATACTGACCAACCAACTGACCATCTGGCCAGAACGTGACCATAATTTCTTGTTTTAGATGCAAAATACAAACTTGTCTAGTGTCATGCAGCTACACGAGATGTGTGAATGTTTCATCAGCTTCTCTAGGGTGTATGGAGGATAAGAGGTCAACCTGTAACGAAGCGAACATAGGCGTTAAACTATAATGACTGGGGATGACTTCTGTGAGCTGCTGGAATTTTCCAGAAACACAAGCCCCCCCCCCCCCCCCCCCCCCCACCCACACACACACACACACACACAGAAAGGATGAAGAATCGTATATATAGTTACATGTTACTGGAACAGTGAAGAAGGACGTGGATGGATGGGTGGAGGATGAGAGAAAATAAATACATACTGTATATCACATTCTATGGCAACATATAGCTCATGTAAACCTAAATTCAAACAAGGTCATAATTTACTTCTTACAGCGAGGCTCCTCTTCATAAACATCTCCAAACCCAAAGCCATTAACTGGGATATAAAGCTCCAGTTCTGCTGCTGCACTCTTTGTTTGTTTCTTCACCAGAGCGCAGGGTCTGATTCAGTTTTTCAGGGTGAGTTTCTGTGTAAAACCTGGGCCCGGGTAGGAGAGGAGGGAGGCAGATGAGCCTGAAAGCCTGTTAGAGATTTAGGATGATCAACAGGCACTTCCTGTCACAGGTCGTTAAATGAACTAGACCCAAAAGACCTCCTAAAAGAAGCCAACGTATTCAATTCTAGCATCTCAGAGCCATGCACTCGATGTGCAGCACAAGTAAAAGCATGCTGAGGAAATGAATAAGGTTTTAAGAAATCTGTCACATTTCCAGTCTCAACCAGAGTTACAAAACGTTTTTGTATAGTAGTTTATGTGTCAATTTGTATGTCTTTCCACTGGATGATTTTTTTTTACTTTTACAAGACAATTCAGGCATTTTTATCTGTGGGAATTAAAAAGCATTATCAGATGCTTACACTCCTACTTGAGTTCCCCAAATCATGTCTTATATGTTAAGTCTCGCTCACTGTGCCCTGGGAGGATGCACAAGACCCTTAAGTACGCCGAGATGGCAGCCGGCGCTGAGCAACACGGCTAGAAAATGAAGGTTTGCCCAGTTTAAGTGGGCTGCAGAGGCTTAGTATGCAAGCCAACTACCAGGCTGCTTAAAGAAACAGGAATTCGAGGCCAAGCCCAACATCAGGCCATCAAAGCCCTCTCTGGCGCAGCCAAACAGGGAAGCTGGTGGATATGGATTAAGAGGAGAGACGCCACTTGGGCCCTGAAATACCACAAACATCAACAGGGTTCAAGGGGGGAAAAGCTGAGGGGGGGTGCACCTTGGACGCCAGGTGTTGCCGATGAGCCCCCCGGAGGTGTCGTGGGCCTTTCGTCGAAAGGTACCCACCTGGTCGGGGGGAGAGTTCAGGCTGCATAGACGTCTCTCCCTGGCTCTGCCTTCCCTGTGTTTTGTCTTACTTTTCTATCTACGTTTGCTCTTTCCTACTTTTCTATCCATCTAATCTTAATCCTTTGGCTCCCACTCGGAAACCCTTCGACGCCACTATTACTCCCACTTATAGTCTCAAGTATGTGCATCAAGGGATTGTAACATCATGTCCTAAACTGAACTTCAAGGAACATTTACGAATGGAACCACAGGGGACCACAGTTGGTTCCTTGATGAACTCCGTATTTTAAGGGATTGTAAGACAGGCTGGAAAATACACTTCATTACTGTCTTGTTCAGAATTTGACAGGATGTTCAATCCACTGCAAAAAGGGAAAAAAAAGGTTAATCTTTCTATGACAACAATATCTTGACACTAACGTTACCTAGAGAGCTAATGTAATGAAATAGGAAACTGAGTGCGTCCCTTTTTCTCTAGGCGGCCGCATACACTCTCCTCATTGCATATACTGCTAACTGCAATGTGCCGTTAGGGGCGACGCTCAACGTGGATGTAGTCAAACGTTTAAGTCTGCCAATGTTGTGCATGTCTGACTTACTCAATTGCACCACCTGACAGTTGATGTCAATACTTCATGAACCACTACATTGTGAACACTGCAGCCTCGAAAACATATTACACCAGTATATTTGTAATATCATCATAATCTGTAATAAACCATTGGCTGTATTCAACGAATTAAGGACGCAACTGCAAACTGACCTCTTGGTTCTCTGGCGGAAGAGCAGAGCACAGCGTGGTACAGCTGGATGCTGCTTAGAGGCTGTGGGATAGAGCCAGGCAGCTCAGAGTCAGGCCAGGCCTCACGGAGCATGCTGAAGGTTTTACCCTGGCTGGAGGGGCAGTCAAAGCGGGTGAGAGGAGAGCCAATGTGGAGTTGGAGGCTCCACATCCAGGGGTGTGTGGACTCCTGCACTCCCTCTCGTTCTCCAACATGCTCTGCGGGCCCTGGCTCTCCACTCGCCTTCAGGAAGCCCCTTTGACCCAGACTGTGCTCTGCTCCTCTGCCAGAGAACCAGAGGGAGGGCGGGAGGTTGGCGGGGTTTATACCCACGGCCCTCTATCGGCTTTCCTCCAGTGTCCACATACCCCTAGATGTGGTGCTGTGCTTTGGCCTGTATTTGGGGGGATTTTGCAGGGTGTGACTTAGCGAGAAAAGTAATGGGATCCATCATAATGTGTAAATTATTCAAATTCGGTGCTCTATATTGCTATTTTCCAAGCTACTGTAGTCATATTCCGCAGAGATAGACCATACCGCACCCTGATGTCCCTCCACCTCACTCTCGCATAAGATAAGCTTGGATAAGAGCAGACAGCAGCTTTGGAGATGGACCTTCAGTTAGCAGCTGTAGAGACTCGAATTCAGCCAGCGCAAACCCCAACCCCACACTGGATCCGCAAACCTCTGTTGCTGTTATTACACAAGTTAGAGCTGCTGCTGGCCACCAGCCCGCTGTGGCCCGCCAGTGCTGGGTTGTCTGGTTAGCTCCAGCTGCATTCGAGGTGGCTGTTTTCCTCATGGCGAAAGTAGTTCCCATAGGCCCAGGGTGAGGCTGAGAGGAAGCGCAGGGTAGCAACTAGCTCACTAGCAGCAAATACAGTTGAAACTGACCCTTCACTAAGTCCTGCCCCTGGACGCAGACTGGCCAATGATGATGTAGCATCACTCCGGCTAAGACCAGGGTCCAACAACAACACAGCTGTGCTCCATTGACTCTAATGCAATCGCTTCAGATTTCCTTCATTGTCAGGCTGGTTTTGTGGATTTGGAGCTAAATGTTGTGTCTGGGACACGTTGTGTATTAATGATACTCGTTACCTGGAGAGGTTGGAAAAAGATATACGTTTCTTCCCTGTTCCAAAACCAAAATCAAACCCTGAAAAGTGTAGGGTTAGCTAGCTAGCTACTGAAGATATAGCCTACTGAATGTATACACATGCTGCTTTTGCTTTTTAATGGTTATAACAGTGAAACAAAGACCGACCCTGCTGTACAGGAACCAGTGAAGGGAAGCAGGGACACTTTGCTGATATTCAACCAGCTGTGTGTCATGCTTGTCTGGCGGCAGAGGTCCGACTTTTACACTGTGATCTGTAGCCTATAGTTCGGCTTTAGCTTCTATCTTTGTCTTTTTAACCTGTTGTTGCTGCTGAGTCAGTTTGACATCCTGGATATATCCTTCAAACACACACACACACACACACACACACAAACTTCTGGACATTTCTAACATTTCTTCAGGGAGTGCAGTTAGTCACAGTGTTGGCTCCACGCTTACTCCGACAGCTTGTTGGACCAACGCAAAGGGGCGGGGCTAAGTGAAAGGTCAATCGCTAACGCAGGGGAGCACTCAGCGTTTGACTCTAGCCATGTTGAGCTTAGCACCAAATTGCACATTACAGCGAGGGGTTTCTCCCTCACTGGGAAAAGAAAGAAGAAACCAGAGCTCAGTGAAAAACTCTGTGTGGACACGGGCACTAAAGGTCACAAATTCACAAGTTTTATCTTGCTTGTTTAATCTACCGTGAAGTACGAAATAACAATTTGAGGTTTTATGGGCTGAAAAGCTGCGGCGAGATCAGCTTCTTTATCTCTAGTTTTTTGAATGATGATTCAATCGTTTCTATTCCGCTGACAGGATTTTTTGATTTCACGACTGAGAGTTATGAAATCCAGTTTGTTGACTTGTCAGATGTCCAGTGGGGTGAACCGTGACTGCATGAAACCCACTCATCCCCCTGAGCTGCAAAAGACAAAGCATCATCTGCATGATTTTTGAACTGACTGTAACCAGCTTTGACGTTCTGTCCCTGTGCAGATATAGACACGGGTGGAAAAATGACAACAAAAACTGGGAGGCACGCTGAGGCACTGCAGAACATATTAGAATGTGCTCCCGGCTCGGACATTGATTTTTAGGAAAGAAAAATTAGCCATGCGGCATACTCAAGACATATTTGTACCACCTCCCTTCCCTCTTTCACCTCGTTCTCTTTTTGTCTTTATCCATTCTTTCTCAATCTACTCCCCTTTTTATGTCTTTCTATGTAATACCTTTAGTCTTTCTCTATGTGTGTGTGTGCTGTCATACAGTGTAAGTGATACAGATAGAGCGACCGCAGCCTATGATAACAGGATTACTAGACAGCCGTGTTTAATTTGAGCTCAGGGCAAATATGGGCTGAGTGTGTGTATGTGGTGTGTGCGTGTGTGTGTATGTGTCTTCTGTCTTTTTAGGTGGCCTCGATTCCAGTAAGTGCAGTGTCTGAATTGGCTTAGTCCCCCGATTTACCTTCCTACATGCACACACAGACACAGAGTCTGAGGAGACACCACCCCTCATATTTGGATAATACCTCGATATCTTTGACCAGTTCACTTATTTTTAGAAGGGATCACATCCAAGGAACATTTTTCCTTTTGTTTTAAGTTTCATCTCTTTTTCTCCCTCCCTCTCACACACACAGAGAGAGAGACACACACATACACACACACACACGTGTAGAGAGATCAGCCACGCTGTCCAAAAAGAAGATGGGGGAGAAATTTATCCTCCTGTTGCTGCCAAATACTCGCAGTCATGCAAACACAGTTGGTCCTCACACACACGCACACGCACGCACACACACGTTCCCTCTGTGCTGTGGTTGGGATTCTCAAATTAGCTGGTCAGCAGTCGGTCGTATCCAGGGGGGTTGTCGGTTGGATTCCCGTAACTGAAGCAATTTGGCCCTGTTTTTTCTCTTAACGCTATCTACATTCTTCAAATAACCATGACTCTTGACATTCTTTCCTCTCTTTGTTTCAGCCTCTCTGTCTCTCCACTGTCTATTTGTTTATATTTTGTTTTTTCCCCATGCAGTACCTTATTTTTTTTACCCAATAAACCCAGGGGGATAATTCAGTATCATATAATCTCCTAAGTATCCTCGCCACAGTTTTAGTCATTCAAGTATTTCTTGGAAGCAGAGGTGCTCTGGAGGAAGAAACCATTGAAGTCCATGATTTTTATGAATTAAACTCACTGCCATATGTTAAAAATGTCTCCTACGCTCCCCTCACAGTTCGTTACCTAAATCTTTACACTTTCCTGGAAAGTCATTGACTTAACTCTCTTTAAGACACTGCCATCAATCATTTGTGGTTTAGTGAAGTCCTGCTTGAAGCTTTGTTACTTTGCAGTTCTTGGTTGTATAATGTCATTGTATGTTGTATTTATTGTTGTATACTATATTATGTTTTGTGAAGAAGAAGAGAGAAAATCTCTTTCAAAATCAAATTTATCCAACCGCTTATCAGAAGCCGGTTTGCAAAGCATGGTACTCCAGATGTCCTTCTCCTCAGCCACATTTTCCACCTTCTTACGGGGGATCCCGATGTGTTTCCAGGCCAGATGAGATATATATATATATCTATCTATATATATATAGTCCCTCCAGCATGTTCTGGGTCGGCCCTGAGGCCTCCTACCAGTTGGACGTCTAACCTCTAACACGAGGTGCCAGGTGGAATCCTGATCAGATGCTTGAACCACCTCCACTGGTCTTTTTGGCGTGAAGAGCAGCGGTTTCACCCAGCCTCCCTCCAGATGTCTGAATTCCTCAACCTACCTCCAAAGCTAAGCCCAACCACCATGTAGAGGAAACTCATTTCGGCCACTTATATCCATGATTGCGCTCTTTCGGTCACTATGCAAAGCCCATGACCATAGGTGAGGGATGGGACGTAGATGGACAAGTAAATCAAGAGCTCCCTCTTCACCACTTCCTGCGTCACTGCTGCTGCCACACCAGACCGCTTGTCCATCTCTGGCTCCATTTTACTCTCGTGACCAAGACCCAGAGTTACTTGAACTTCCTGGACTCGCAACTCTCGGTAGATGAACTCACTTGGGGAAGTAACTTGCTTCCAGTCCAGTCCTTGCTCAAAAGTATGTTGTGTAGTTTGGCGTTAAAAGCAATCCTGTTTTGTTGTTAATTTAATTTTTCTGATCCTCGACCATCGGAACTGAAACGTAAAAATGAGTAAATATTCCCTTAAAATCATGCAAATGTCACTAAACACTCTATGCATGTTATACTGCATAACATAACACGCACTGCATGTGTGTTAGTCCATATTCAATGGAGCTCTGGGGTTGTTTTGTAAGCTAGAAAATTACAGCAACATTTTACAAGATTTGTTTTTTTTTTGCTATTTGCACCATTGCAATTTCGGAGCGTTAGTACACTGTCGTGAAAATGGACCTTTAGTTAGTGGCTGTAACAGGAAACTTTCTGTTGCTGCAGTTACACAGGTTAGACCAAGCTCACTGTGACCCCCTGGCGCTGGGGCCCGCTTGTTCTCCTCCTGGTGAAGTAGCCTCCTAGTGGCAGAGAGTAAGGCGGCGGCATCACAAAGGTTGCTTTGCTTGAAGAGCTGGTGAATCAGTGAGCTGTGTGCAGCTTGATAATTAATAAGATATTACCTATTTATCGTTACAAAATAAAAAGACCAAGATGCGGTGGTCAGTGCTGATACAGTGGCTGGACTCCATTGGCAGGGATGTACACTCTGCTGTCGTATTGTTGGTTTCCCTCAGGTCAGTAGAAACAGTTTTAACCCTGCACTGGTTATCTCAGTTACAAAGTATAATTACATGTATTGTTAATGGTTAATGGTGTAGATTTTTAAAAGAATGGTTCTTGCGTTGGCAGCAAGGTGCATACTTCCTGCTAGGCAAATTTACGTTACGTTTAAGTGCAAGAACAGGCGTTTGGCGTGTGGTGTGGAAATGAAAGAGGCGCGATCTCTTATACAATTCAGTGTATTTGGGAAAAAAGTTATGACTTTGAAGCCGTCATTTTAAGGTAAAAAAGTTGCATGATGTTGCTTTAATCAGTGGATAATCTTTAAGATCACAAAGGCTTCAATTACTGATTAAATAAACCCTACGAGAGATTTAACTGATTTACAGAAGCAAGTGAAACAGACAGGAAGTGGTGTTAGGACTTCTTTAGGTCCTTCCATTTATCCTTGATGAAGGATTTCCCCTTATCGAAATCAATGATCCAAAAACAGACTGTGATATGTCTCGTATAGATTAAGGGTATGACGTCAAAATGTCAGCAAGTTGAAATATCGTGAGTATCACAATGTGACGTTTTCATATGATATCAAAAATGATACCAGTATCAGCGATGAGCGAGATGATATGGCCACCACTAGTGTAGACTGTAAAGTCCTCTGAAGAACACATTTCTGTCTTTACGCTGTGTAAATATTCTGACTTCAGCTCGCACTCTGAACAGCAGGAGATCTCCTCCTCGTGAACTTTAACTCAACCAAAGAGATTTTCCACCTCCAGAGCAGCACTGAAACTGAACAACTGCAACTTGCTTGAGATATTTTGTACATTTTGTCTTTTCTTTCTCGTTTTATATTTATTGAGGCTGTCACTAATGTCTATCTGAACCTTCTGAATCTCTTTAACCTCCTCTCCCTGCACGGTTCTTTCTTTTTTCCCTCCCTCCGTCTCTCTCCTCTTGCTCGCTGCTCTTGAGTTACACTAGGCTTTGGTCCTTACTAAGCAGTATTCCAGAGGCTGCATTTGTGTGTGTGTGTGTGTGTGTGTGTGTGTGTGTGTTTTAGTGGTTCAAACCTCTCAGAAGGTGATGACAAGACCTCAAAACTCAGGGCTTTTCTTTCAGGCCAGAATTTCTCTCTTTTACTTTTATTACTTTTTCTTTTCTTTCTGTGTCTCGTCTGCTTTCTCTCCCTCTCTCCCTCAGTCTGATCCAACTGAACATTTTTAAAAAGGTTTACTGGCATCATGAAAAGTTCAACAATGCTGCCCGAGCATTCGATGGTACACAGAAGACATCTGCTTGGAGAAAACTGTGTAATCTGATTATCATTAATTGTGGCCATTTTGACTATGGGTTATGGTAACTTTGCACTGTGCATTATGCTTCCTGGATTAGCTGCCTTCAGAGGCACTTTGCCCTCAAACAAAAGTCACCTTAAGATGTTTTGCTGCCCTTTTACATGCTTATTTTTGAGGGCAGTGGACGTTTTGATTCATAAGCTGTCTCTGCTACACTGACTAGCATGTTTAGAATGCTGACAGCAATTTAATGGCCGTGTATGTTGCTATGTAGAAACATGTTTATGAGCTGACTTTGTTAGAGGGGATGGTTGATGGTGTGACATCTAGACAAGACAAATACCAAACTGCAGACCACTGTTCGATAACAACAAACAAGGCCTGCTGTGTTTGCAAGATACTGAGGTGTTTCCAGCAGAGCTTCTGCCCCCAAATATGGGTGTTTTTAGCAGGTCATTGCTGTATTTCCAGCTGCTTTTCAGTTGTGTGTCTGCCCCCAAATGTGGGTCTTGTTTTTGAGAGTGTTGACTGCGTTTCCAGCAGAGTTTCTGCCTGCTGCCTACAAGTTATGCAGGTGTTTTTTCAGATGAATCATCGCTGTACTTCCAGTTGCTGCCCCAAAAGTGGGTGTTATTTTAGTGTTGCTGCCTTTCCAGCTGTATTTCCAGCGGGATTCAAGAGCTGTTTCTGCCCCCAAACAAAGGTGTATTCTTAATAAGGTGTCACTGTATTCCCAGCGTTTTCTCTACCCCCAAACATGGGTGTTTTTTAGGGACCTGTCCCTGTATTTTTAGTGGCATTTCTGCCCCCAAATGTGTGTGCTATTTTAGTGAGTCCTTGCTGCACTTCCAGCTGTGTTTTCTGCAGCATTTCAGCCCCAAAGTTACTTTTTTTGTTTGTTTTTGGGACCTGTCGTTGCATTTCCAGCAGTGCGTCTGCCGCCAAACACGGGTGTTTCTTTTAAAGAGTCAGCATTCTCAGCTGCATTCCTGCGCCCAAAACATGGGTGCTGTTTTAGGGAGTGTTTCTGTCTGCCTCCTAAATGTGGGTGTTCCCCAGACAAAGTGTTGCTGTGTTTCTAGCTGCATAACTGCCCCCAAATGACAGTGTTTTTTAAGCAAGTTGTCACTGTATTTCCAGCATGATTTCTGTCGCTAAACATGAGGGTATCATTTAGTGAATTATTGCTGCATTTCCAGCAGTTTTCTGCCTCCTAACATGGTGTTTTGTTTCGCAGGTTGTCACTGTGTTTCTAGCTGTTCGCCTGCCCCTAAATGTGTGTATTATTTTAGCCAATGGTCACTGCGTTTCTAGTGGCATGTCTGCTTCCAAACATGCGTGTTTTTCTAATTTAAGCAAATCATCACTCCAGCAGTGTTCATGCCGCCAAACATGGGTGTTTTTTTAGCAACCTCTTGGATGTTTTTTAGTGAGCCATCGCTGCATTTCTAGTGGCCAAAGTGGTTTTAGTGCCTACATGCAACCAGGCATGAACTATGGTGTTGCTGAAATGTAGAGAATAATAAAGATTTGTCAACAGGGATTTAATAAGTTAATGAAGGCTTATTGAACATACTTCCTATATCAATACTGCTGATAACCACTACTAAAGCCTAATTTAATAGATAACATTCAAAATGGGTCAAATGGAGACAGAATAATAAATAGTAATACAAACTACATTTTATCTGCGAGACAGTATTGATATTTTACTTTATGTCATTATTGTTGAAGGTTTTATTTCCAAAATGTCTCATCTGTTCTATCATTATTATTGTTGGTACTTTATTTTTTGTACTATTTTAATGGTTTGATTTTTGGCCTCATTGCAGTCCTGAAATTAACCCTGGTTCTACCACCAAAGGTGCTCTATGAATAAAGTTTATTTTTATTATTGTACAACACAAAGACACACAGTTATTCCCTTCAATACATGCTACACACAGAAAATGTAGAAACAGATAATCAAATAATCTAAATTAGAATAGGATAAAACAATTGAATAGGCATTAGAATTGAATAAAGTACAGCAAAAGGAAGATGTGTATAGTGTGTGTGTGTGTGTGTGTGTGTGTATGTATTATATATATAGTGAAGACAATGTTAAGAGATGTTTAAAATTGTTTGCCACGTTTAACTAAACTGCACTGAATAAAAAATCTTTTTCAGCATTGATCCAAAAACCAACCCCAGAACCAATCATCTGGAGATCACACTGCACTTGTGTTAATGCTGCACACACACACACACACACACACACACACACACACACACAGAGCCTTCTTTCCCAATGGTCCGTGAGTTGTTGGAGACATAAAGAGATAATGAGCCATCAAATACTGTATATGATCCACTTTTCCAGAACCTTCTGTCTGACCGCAGAAAACAGAGCGTAGAGATTTACACACACACACACACACACACACACACACACACACACACACACACACACTTGCTCCATCCATAATCATCTCCCACTGTAACCCCATGTTGTGCCATCTCATCTTTCTCTCTCTGTGTTTCGGAAAAATCCATGCTGCTGTTAAGTGAGGCGGAACGAGGGAGAGAAAGTGGGGAGGGTGGAGGTGAGGAGGAGAGACGGGGGATGGAGAGACGAGGAAAGAAGAAAAAGAAGCAAAGAAGAAATTGAGAAACGTGAAAACCGGGGAAGAGCAGAGTTAAGGCGATGTTAGAATAGAAACTTTATAACAACTGCTGCCTCGATCTGCAGCAAAGGTCTGGTTTTGAAACATCTGAACACACTGATGTGTCGCTGGTAGGGGTGTGACGATGCCCCAAAATCATGGTTCAGTTCAGACATGTGGCAGATTAACTTCATAAATTGACAAACGTTTGTACGGTTGCCATTTTGTTTGCAACCAGACGCGAGCACATTGGAATGCATCAAGACACACTGGCCACCACAATGTGTGTTTGCGTCTCAAAATGTGTTGTCCATTTTTTTGATACGTGACGCAGTGAAGTGTGTAATACCATGCGTTGCCAGCAGGGGTGATAATGCAAGCTACGTACTTGAAATTAACCACTTTTTGTTATTCACAGAAGAAGCAGGTATGAAATATGGCAGGCGAGAAGGAAAAACTTCTTGAACTCGTACGAGCACACCCCCATTTATATGATAGTTTGAGTGCCCTGCACTCTAATAAAAAAGCAGCAATTTCTTTCCAGCAAAGTGACGATATGTTGCCTCAAACACAATGTTGACTTACCTTAGAACAGATGTAGACGTCATTGTTAATCTTATTCACGTTGAGTTGATGTTGTGGTCTAACGTTACCACACAACTGTATCCAAAGGAGACACTTTTCTCGCTTGAGATGTGGTTTAAAGGGTAAAAGGCAAAAATTGGTGCAGAAATAATAGCTTGACACTCAAAAGAGCCCCAGAACCCCTCTTTAATATGACATCCCTCAAAGGCTGAAAGATGTTTGCACCTTTGTGGCAAATATCATTTAATATATACATGACTTTTATGACAGGGCCAACTTTTTCTCCCAGTCCATCCCCGCCAAGCCGCCATGTTGCCGTTTTTCTGACTAGAAAAATCTCTGCAGACAGAATATAATCAGGATCAGGGAAGACATTTGAAAAGAGGGGGACAATGGAGGACTGAGAAAGGATGTGAGAAAGAGGAGAGGGATGGAAGAAGCAGCTGATAGAACAATTTAGAGGGAGGGGTTTGGATGAGCTAGCAGATAGCGTGTGGCGCTAACAACTAAATGAACATAATGGAATTAAACGGCTCAGAATCCAGAACGGGTAGACTGACTCCAGTTCAATTAACTCTCACTCACACACACACACACACACAAGGGGGTCTGTTCAATGTCAACTGCCTTCAGCTCCACACAAAAATCTCTTTACACTTCAGTTTTGCATTTTTGGTGTATGAGTGTGTGTGTGTGGCATCTGAAGACAGTTTTGGCAAGTCGAGCCATTGGAGAGGGACAAGGCCAAGTACTGGGTCGCTGAGGGGACACACACACACACTGAGAGAGTGAACATGAAGCAGACACAAACACTTGCCAACTTGCAGGAGTCAGTATCTTTCAATTCAGTGCACATTCAGAACATTCTGCCATGACCAGAGAGGCAGAGGAGGCAGAGGAGGAAGAGGAGGGTGAATTTTACTGTGAGAAACGTTCAACAGCCGTTCACTTGGACATGTTAAACAAAACCTGGATGAGGATTAATGCTGTTGTGGAGGAGGTGGATTAACGACCGCCAACTGAGACGCACACAGATGTTGTGTAGGTTTAATATTTTCAGCCATCTGTTGACGATCACAGAGGAAATATCAGTAATTAAACTTGTACACTAAAACATTTGAATGTGATTATGAAGGAATTGTGCATCTTATTGCTTTATTGCCATTACTTCCTGTTTTCTCCCTATTGATCTCGTCTCCCCGCGCCTCCCTCTGTCCTCGCAGTAATCGATAACAAACACGATACTCATCTGGAAGCACTGAAAGTGTCCACACATGAACCGGCGCGCACGAACACGCACGGCCCTCCCTCATTATTTGTGTTTACTCGCCGCCTCCTCTGCGCAGCACCCCGCGATCCTGCCGTCAATAAAAGAGGAGCAAAGGAAAAGTCGGAAAAATGAAAGTACACACAAAACAAGGCTGTTTTTCAAAGACGCTGAGCGTTGCCTTTTTTGTGTGTGTTTTAATATGGCTGTTACATGGCAGCGCACGAGGTCACAAACACTATAAACACATCATCGCGCTCAATGTGCGTGGGCAACGACTTCTGACAAACATCGTGTGCATTTTTCTCTGTGTGCTTGCGGGTGTGATGTCCGCCTGGGTTCTTGTGTGTGTGTGTGTGTGTGTGTGTTCCCTCCATGCTCTCTGTTTGTTTGTCCGTAGTTTAAATGGGGGCACTGGGAGGTTTGCGAGAGGCAAGCTGGTTTACTGGTCTCTAAACAGAGTTAATGAAGAGAGGAGTCAACCAGAGGGCAGAGAGGAGGAGAAGAGAGGAGGAAGGAGACAACGAGGACGATGGAGAGAAGGGTGAAAGGATGATGCGACAAGTAGGGAAGAGAAGAGGAAGAAGGGGTGAGGGGAAGGAGATAAGGAGACAAGAAAAAATGAGGGGGAAGAGGAGAGGACAGGAAACAAAAGAGGAAAGGAAGACATAAATGCAATGTGCAGAGAGGAGTAAAAGAAAAGACAAGAGAGGAGGAGAGGAGATCCGACAAGGGGGAAGAAGCAAGAGGAGAAGAGAGGAGGTAGGGAAACGCAGAAGAGGAGGAGGAAAAGAGGAGAGGACAAGGAAAGGAAAGGAAACAAGGGGAGAGGAAGATGGAGAGAAGACAAGGAGAAAAGAGGAGCAAAGGAGAGGAGATCCAACAAGGAGGGAAAAGAAGAGGAGAACAGAGGAGAAAGGAGACAACAGAGGAGGAGGAGGAAAAGAAGCGAGGACAGGAAGAAGAAAGGAAACAAAAGAGGAAAGGAAGACATGAATGCAATGTGGAGAGAGGAGTAAAAGAAAAGACAAGACAAGAGAGGAGGAGAGGAGATCTGACAAGGAGGGAAGAAACAAGAGGAGAAGAGAGGAGAAGGAGACAACGCAGAAGAGGAGGAGGAAAAGAGGAGAGGACAAAAAAGGAAAGGAAACAAGAGAGGAGAGGAAGATGGAGAGAAGGGTAAAAGGATGATGCAACAAGGAGGGAAGAGAAAAAGGAAGAAGGGATGAGGGGAAGGCGATGAGGAGACAAGAAATAAGGAGGGAAAGAGGAGAGGACGGGAAGAAGAAAGGAAACAAAAGAGGAAAGGAAGACAGGAATGCAATGTGGAGAGAGGAGTAAAAGAAAAGACAAGAGGGAAGAAACAAGAGGAGAAGAGAGGAGGAAGGAGACAACGCAGAAGAGGAGGAGGAAAAGAGGAGGGGACAAGGAAAGGAAACAAGAGAGGAGAGGAAGATGGAGAGAAGGGTAAAAGAATGATGTGACGAGGGAAGAAGGGTAGAGAGAAAAGAAAGATGCAAAGGGAAAGGAGATAAGGAGACAAGAAAAGGAAGCAAACGAGGAGAGGAAGATGGGAATGCAATGTGGAGAGAGGAGTAAAAGAAAAGACAAGAGAAGAGAGGAGGAGAGGAGATCTGACAAGGAGGGGAGGAGGAGAAGAGGAAAAGAGAGGAGAAAGGAGACAATGCAGAGAGGACAAGAAGAGGAAGAAACAAGAGAGGAGAGGAAGATGGAGAGAAGGATAAAAGGATGATGTGACAAGGAGGGAGGAGAAGAGGAAGAAGGGATGAGGGGAAGGAGATAAGGAGACAAGGAAAAAGGAGGGGAAAAGGAAGGAGAGGACAGGAAGAAGAAAGGAAATAAAAGAGGAAAGGAAGCCAGGAATGCAATGTGGAGAGAGGAGTAAAAGAGAAGAGAGGAGGAGAGGAGATCTGACAAGGAGGGAGAAAACAAGAGGAGAGGAAAAAGTGGATGAGGAAAGGAGAGGAGTGGACAAGAAAGGGAACGGAAACAACAGACGAAAGAAATACGGGATTGTGATGTGGGAAGTAAAGTAAAAGAAAATAGAGCAGGTTGAGGAGAGAAAGGAGGAGCACAGGGGAGGAGATCTGACAAGGAGGGAAGGGAGGGGGAGAAGAGAAAGGAGGAAGGAGGGAAGAAGGGGGTGAAGAGGAGAGGAGACAAGATAGGGGCGAGGAAAAGAGGAGAGGGCAAGAAAAGGAAACAAAAGAGGAAAGGAAGAGAGCAATGCAAAAAGGAAAGAGGGCAGGTCAAGGAGAGGAAAGAGGAGCAGAGGAGCAGAGGAGAGGAGATCCAATAAGGAGGGAAGAGAAGAGGAAGGAGACAAGGAGTGGGAGGAGAGGATGAAAGACAGGAGACAGGATAGACAAGGAGAAAAGAGGAGCAGAGGAGAGGAGATCCAACAAGGAGGGAAGAAACAAGAGAAGAGGAAAAAGTGGATAAGATAAGGAGAGAAAAAGGGGGGGGGGGGGGGGGAGCAGACAAGGAGACAAGGAGATGAGGGCAAGATAGGAGAGGAAGTGAGATTCAGAAAACGGGACGAAAAGAAAAGAATGGAGTGAGGAGCAAGGAGAAGAGAGAAGAGGGGAAAGATGAGAGAAGATTTGAAGGAGAAGAAAGGGGGCGGTGAAGGAGAGGGAAGAGAGGAGGAATACTGCACCAGAGGAGACAAGGAGGGGAGATGGAGGTGCTGATAAGGAGAGGAGACAACAGTGGAAAAATGAAAAGAGAAGATGAGGGAGAGATAGAATGAATTGGGGAGGAGAAGGAAAGAGAGGAGGCGGGATGAATGAGGGGAGGAAGCAGGAGAACAGAGTGGAGGAGGGAGGCGAGACAAAAGGAGGACAAAGTAGGGGACAGCAAGAGATGTGGGAGGAAGAAGGAGCAGGAACAGAGACAAAGGATGAACAGAGGGATGGAGGTGGTGGTGTGAGGGAGGTTTGGAATCCCATTAACAAACCAGCAGATGATCAGTGAGACCTCTGTCACGGTTTTAGTTTGCCGTCATGGGAGAGTGTGTAAAGCTGCCAATATTTGAAGGTAAGAAGCTGCAATAAGAGTATTTTGGGCACTTTATAGCATTTTCTTTGAAAAATTACACAAACCGAGTCAACAGACGATTAGTCGACTAATGGTTGCAGCCCTAAAGGAGAGTATTATTGAGTATTTAGTAATATTTAGGCTCCTGTTGTAGTGTTGTATTGAATGCAATATTGTGCAATGGAACAACTGCCTCAAAATGTAAAGATTTGTTGGGGCGGTTTCCCTCATTAAAGAGCTTATAGCGTGGCTTTAAACTGGAAACATGAGCAGAGAGAGGAGTGTGACTTGAGGCAAAGGAATCGCACTGGTGACGATGCAAATATATGATATGCAGCCTAACCACGAGGCCACTGCACGTCTCTTCACCCCAACATTTACCCCTTTGACAGTCTCAACAACTGAAAGCTGTTCGATATTACACATGTACTCATGTTCCTGAACATCCAGTTCCAGTCAAGGGTTTAACCATCGTTTTGAATCAGTGCACAAGAAACACTACGGTCCCTTCGAGTGTGGTCGTCTTTGCTGTGTTTCCATTTGGATGACTCGCTCCTGCGGTCTTCACAACTTTGAGAGTAGAATCTTTTTGAAATTTCTGAGTTCACAAGTTGAGACGAACGCTGAGTTTCTAAAAATCCTGAAGATCTCTCTTTCCAAGAATATTAGTTTTGTTTTCTACCCCATTTTTGGTTTCTAGAGTCGCACTGAAATGCAGACGACACAAAATAAATAACACTTTCAAAGAGCGCCTTCATGAGCGAAGATCTTTTTAATACGACACAGATCCATGAGGCCTTTAAAGCACCGTTAAGATACATTAGATGACTCCTACGCCTGTTCTCCATCCAGCTGGACCACCATGGAGTTGGCCTGACGGCGGCTCAAATCATCCTGCGGTTTGAATGGGTTTAAAACTGGAGGCATCGACCCTCCACACCGCTCCAGACCCGATGGAGCCCAACAGGACATTTTTTTTGCTTTTTTTTTTAAATCTTTACCAAAGGTGTTTGGTTTGGTCGGTCCGGTCTGGCAGGGCTCTGCAGCCGAACCTGAGCCAAGACTCACCGAGGCGGGGATCTGTCAGCGATCCTGGCAGCGGCCAATGGGAGTTCGGCTCAAGGGGGAAGAAAGAAGAGAGAGTGATGTGGAGGAGGAGTGCATCAGACATCCCCGACTCAGCTTGGAAAAGTATAAGAAAAATCACAGAAAATGAGAAAAAGTTTCAAAGAACAAAAAAGAACTTTGTAACTGCAAACACTTCATCAAGTGTATCCTGTGCAGTGATTTGACTTAGAAGTCAAAGTGGACCATAGTTTCTCTGCCATGGAGCAAAAACTCGCTGCCACTATATGTCAAAAGTATATAGACACCTGAACATTAAACCCACACCATTCCAAAACCATGGTTATTAATCTGCTGCTGTAACAGCCTCCACTCCTCTGGTTTCACGCTTCCTACCAGATGTTGAACCTGGATGCAGGGATTTGCTCCCATTCAGCCACAAGAGCATCAGTGAGGTCCAACAGTGATGCTGGGCGATAAGGTCTGTGTTCCAGTTCCTACCAAAGGTGCTGGATGAGGTTGAGCTTCTTCCAAGCCAAACTGGGAGAGATATTTCTTTATGGACCGAGCAATGAAGCCACTGCATGTCTGCCCACATTCCAGATTTTTCAGTGATTCCAACTGGACTGGGGGTTTGCACCAAACCAAATGTTGGCACTGGAACTGTTTCTACCAACCACGGCCTTGTTACATTCGTACATTAGTATGAACAATTACACTGAAGCTTTACATATCAACAACTCTGTGGTTTACATGTGGTTAGGTCTGCGCAAAAACCCCCACTTGTTTATGGTTAGAAAAAGATCATGTTTTGGCTTAAAATACCCAGTTTTGGAGGCACAATTCTGGCTGGAAATGCAGCGATGTACAGTAGAAAACAACCACTTTTTGTGCCACTATTCCTGCAGGGCACCCAGCAATGTCTTAAAAAAGAAACAATGGTTTTTCGTGGTACTTTCCCCACAGGAAACACAGTGATATCTTGGTTAAAAGAGCTGTTTTTTGTCACTATAGCAGCAGGAAAAGCATTAATGTCTGATATCTCAGTAAAAAAAAAACAATGGTTTTACGTGGCACTATCCCAGCAGGGAACACAGTGATGTCTTGGTTGAAAACAACCATTTTTTGTGGCAATATCCCTACAGGAAAAGCTGCAATGTCCCGTTAAATTCCTACCACTTTTCATTACACTGTCCTGGCAGGAAATGCAGCGAACTCCCGGCCAAAGACAACTGTTTTTCATGGCACTGCGGCGACGTCTTTGTAGAAAAACAATCACTTCTGGTGGTGCTATTCTCAGTGAAAACAAAGTGCTGAAAAACATTCACATTTGATGGCTTTAAAGCAGCTGGAAGACACGGCGGTGACTCGCTACGAAGCAACTGCTTCTGTTGTTTGTAGGTTTCCAACAGTGGTCTGCTGCTGTCTGCAGATTGGCAGGCGTCTTGTCTTGGTGACACGCCATCCACCATCCCCTCCACATTTCTCCTGCCGACTGTGCTGTGTGCTCATCAATGTCATCTTCTGGTTTCGGGAAAATTGCAATGGTGCAGATGAGGCTGACGCAGCTGCACAGGTTGTTGTCAGCTGAATTACAGAAATAAAAACTCATAAAGTAGCATATTTCTTCAACTGAAGTTGAAAAACGATTACTGCGCCAAGCAACCGCGATTACAACTTCCATGTCAACACAAAATTATGTCAGTGGGATGGAGACACCACTTGTTACTGACTTGCTGAGGCAAAAAAAGAAGCAAAAATGAAGTGAAAATTAGATCTATTTGCATTGTACATGGGCCTTTCCCCAGGGTGTCCACATACTTTTGGCCATATGCTATATTTCGTATTGGGCAAGTGTCTTCATTTCCATTGTTTTCTCGTGTGAGTGCTTTGTATAGGGACAGTGAACAGGTCCAATCTGAACCTTTGTCTGTTTTCTTTCTCTCCATCTCCTCGCTCCAAATCTCTGTCTTGTGTCTTCATCGCTCAACCTCTTCACCGAGTCTCCCGTCCAAACGTCTCTCATCGTTTTCTCTCTAATTTTCTCTCCTCTCGACTTTCCTCCAGCTCTCCGTCTTGGCCCGTCATCTCTCTCTGATTTTCTGGGTCTCTCGCTCGTGTGTGATTTCTACTCCTATAGAGCGGGACTGCCAGCTCGAGGTGTTGAAGACATCCTGAGACCCCGTCGGAGGCCAACGAACATGAACCAGAATCACGGCACTGATGTGTGTTTGCATGTCTATTTCTGTGTGCATGTGTGTGTTATGTCTTGCTTAAGTCCGTGTGTGTGTGTGTGTGTGTGTGTGTGTGTGTGTGTGTGTCCGAGGCAGGGTGATCAGCTTTGAGCCAGAGGTTTAGGAGAGACAAGGAGGGCGGGAATTATGGGAAATGAAACCAAGTTGAACATGAAGAACTTTTGCACACACAAATAAAAAGCAGACAAAAGTTTCAAAACGTGCCTGAGAGGTTCACGAGGGACAAACTGCTTTTGTGAAGAAAAAAAAAATCAGATTTTCATTATTTTTATTCTTTGATAAGTAATTATCCACTCCGTCCTCTCGTTCTCTTCGTCTTCGTCTCTCTATCCCACAGTCTGTTGAATGATATTAATTGGCAGGAAGCACAATTCGGTGTATATGGCCAACGTTTCTCTAAAGAGCCAGTTATTGCTTTAATTATCCGTCAATGGATTCAGCATCTGTCTGCACTAAAGACATGGCTCGCTGTGCTGGAACACTCCACACACACACATACACACACGCACACTAATACACACAGGTTTCCTACGAGTTCATTGTTCCTTAATGCTTGAGCATGCCAGTAGTTTAGATTTCTCGACCTGCACACGCTCACTTAGTGTACGACCCTCCAATAACATATTTCATTCATGATGGTGAACACATGCACGCATACCTTCCTCATCCTCTCTCTCTCTTCGTCTCTGATTCACACACACGCGCGCACACACACATCCAGACTCAGTGTTTCAGTCATAAACAGATCATAAAGGCCTGTCTTTGCTAATGACTCGGCTAAAGAGAGAAACAGATCTTCTGTACGGCCTGAACGCAGGCTGAGTGGCTCTTTACGGCCTGGCTTCGCGCTCCTTCATATTTTTTTGTGGAAATGCTGCTGAGCGTTCCCGACAGAACTCCGAGCTTGGCGGCTTTTCATCGCCGAGTGCTATTTATTAGCGCATTTAAGCCTTTCAACTCACAGGTTCAATATGTACAGACACAGAGAGTCATGGCCCCGGAGCTTCCAAACTGCATCTGTTTTGAAGTGTGAGTTATTAAGGAACAAGCGGTGGACGCAGCAGGTAGTTCTGTTTTGGCATCAGTGGGCAATAATGTCATAATAAACTTTGACTATTGTGTAACTCAAGTGAACTGAGAGCACACTCGACTTCACCTCCTCTTGGCTCTGTTTGCAGGTTTTAGAAAATCTGGCCCGCAATGGCAGACTTTGTCCAATCACAGGTCATTTCAGCGAGAGGGCGTTCGTGTTGGCTGTTGCACAAATGCAAAAGTCTGATTCAGTGGTGGAGAATCCTGCAGAGAACTTTACACACTGCAAAGCAACCCAAGACAGAAGACATATGAAACAGAAAGTCTACAAGAGAGTCTGACAATAAACAAAAACATGAGTCAATATTGGCAAATTGTTACAGAGATGGAGAGAAGATGTTGCTAATAGTTTGGCCTTCAGCTAACCGGAGCTAAAGGGTCATGGCTGCGGCTCTAAGTTCAAATTTATGTAGCTAACGTTAGCTAGAGCCTCAAATCACAGCGTGCCCTCCACTTCACTCGCCACCTCAACAGGAGGAAAGTGTGCAGTAGTGCTGGAGACAGACCCACCATCAGTGGCCACAGCACTGTGAATCCAGGGCAAATCCCAACTCTGGGGTAGCGGACAGCCCTGACGCCCCTGCATCGGCAAACTTTCTGTTGCTGCCATTCCACAGGTCGTCTCCCGCACTGCTGCAGGCAGCTGGGGAGTTTGTGCTGGCCGAATCTGAGCCACTAAAACCTGCCAAGCAAAGGTCCGTCTCCAGAGCAGCTGCTCAATCTCCTCCGAGGGAGGAAGTCCACAGCTGCAGAGAGTGAAGCAGAGAGACGGGTGGAGTTAATTCACCAAATGGTGAATCCCTGTCCAGATCTGGCCTGAGTTACAGTTCTATTCAGACTTGTGATCAATTGCAGATAAATGAATGAGATTAAATAATCATCCCTGTGAATAGTGCGGCTAATTCAGTTGATGCGGCTTGAGCAAATACAAATAACTGTTCACCATGCACAGACAGTTCAGTGATGTTGTATTTGCACTTTTTCTTAAAGACGCTCCTTTGTTATTTATTTTATTCATAGGATTCTGTCTTGCTTTCTTTTACTCAAAATGTAGGCCTAGTAATTACACAACTGTACATTAAGGACGTAACATCATCCATAGGTTGCTAATTAATAGCATATCAAACAAACTGTCTATGAGAATACGTTGCTTAACTCTATAAATGTTGGTATGATATGTTTGAAACGTACAAATATATCAATGATTTGCAGGAACGCACAACGCCAGCATTTTCTGACGACTGAGCCGAGAGATCCAACCTGTGTCTGACTCATCTGCCGTTCAAGTGCATGACACAGAAGACAAACAGAGTGAGCTCCAACATGAGCATAAAAAAAGGCCCAGTCAGACTTTAAAACCAAAGAACAAGACGTCTCTGTCCCACAGTGTTTGATTGACAAGTGATTTCTGGGAATTGTATTGCGGAAACACCACAGCAAAGAGCACTTAAGAAAGACAGAGATACATTTAAGAAAAAGGCCCTCAAATTACAGTAATTATACATCACATTAAATCATTACAGCCTGTCTTGCTTTGGTATTCATGCAGCCACTACAGCATTTTTTTTATGTTCTGACAAAGTGAGATCACAAGATAATCCCAAACACATGTCTTTTTAAGCTTTTGGCAATAAATAAATATTAAAAAAGTGAGCCTCATTCATGGAGACATTGTTTCTCGGCTCTTCATTTGATAGCGAAGAGAGGAAATAGAGGATTGCTTTTTTCCAGCATTGCATAAGGGCTCGCCGTCAGAGCCAAAAGGTTTTTACAAGTTTGTTGATTTCATTCATCATCGCGGCGTATAAGAGAGATGGAGGAGAGGGGAAGCCAGAGACGATGAAGAAATATTAGAGTGGACAAAGAGTCCAACAAAAAGGCCTCGGTTGTCGTCACTTCCCGGCACCTCTCTCCATTTCTACCCATCTTTATGGCTATTTCTGCCTCATTCATTTGCTTTTTGTCTCCTTTTACCCCTCCGTCTATTGGTGCGCACATTCTCCACTCCATGCCAGGCTGAGAGCTACTGCTGCCAACTATAATAATATCGTAGGACAGGACAGACACACACACACTGGGAGACAGAAGAGCATATAAATACTTCCACATTACTGGAATAGTTAAGGAGAGAGAAATGGATGGCTGAGGACGGAGGACAGACGGGCTGAGGTGTTCCAGAGGGCAAAGTGTAGACGGATGAAAAGAAAATGAAAAAGAAAACAGACTGAAGGCGATGCACCTCAGGAGAATAAGGAGTTCTTCTTTTCATCCTTTTCATAAGAAACTTTATACAATGAATACACATGATCAAACTGGCAGCTTTAAATGCTTTTAAAAGAGGTTTGTGTTAGGAAGCGTCGCGCCAAGACTGTAAAATGTTCTGCACACTAACACGACTTAACGTCTTATATTTTGGAGCGCCCTGTAGCTCACCTGGTAGAGGCCCAAAAGGCCTCATCGCAATCAACCAGGTTCAGCCAAACATCAGGGAACATCTCCTTTATCACCTACGGAGCCAGTTGATAAATCCAGCTTCAGTCCAAAGAATGGCGAAAAATGTCTTTTCCTCTGCGAGGGTATACTCTTGTTCTTGTTTAATTGTTACCTATTTCTGCAATTAACCTCACATATAACTGTGTTTACTTAGTTGCGCTTGTTGCTTTGGAAGCCGCCATTACTGCTCTGCAACCTATGGCCTGGATTCGACGTTACAAACAACAATACAGTCCCTGATTGGCTGTTTAGATAGTCAACAATGGTGCGAATCCCTGATTGGCCACTATTCGATCTTAATTTCTGGAAAGCGTTTGGAGCGGCATGAGTCCAGACTGATACAGATGGCAAAAACAGGGATAGAGGGACAAAAGTGAAGGAGGATATTGATCATCTTCGTTATGAACTTGCACAAGGCAGGTAACTACTTCTACAGATGGATTGGTGACGGAAGAAAGGAGTGAGGAATAAATGATGAATGGTGGAGACAAAAATGAGGAGAAGGACACAGAGATGTAAATCTGAGTCTGTCCTGACTCCTGACAACATGAGTCATTTCCGCAAATCCCCAAACATGACATATGTTGACGTTTAAGTGACAAAGCCCTTCACCGACTTCAAGATTTACATTTCCTGTCTGTCATAAGTTAGGTGGCACTGTAATAAAGCCTCAGGGTCCACAGAGAGAGGAAGTTGGAGTGGATTGCTCGGACTATTACATGCCGTTCTCTTCTTGTTTCCTACCGACAGAGAACGTTAGTGTCTTTTAACCATAACCATGATTGTTCCCTGTCTTCAACTAAGTAGTTCTTATTGAAACCATGATGACGAAAGTACTCTAACAAAATAGTAATTTTAACCCAAACCACGATGTTTCCCTAACCTTTACCATTTTTTTTCTTGTGTGTGCAGAAACCTAACCAAACCTTAATCATGGCAGTGTAAGATCAGAAAATATTTTTATATTAATGGCAGTGATTTGTAACGGTTTTGGAAGTCATTAACAAATGATGTAGTCCTGGGGGCATCAAATCGGAAAAGACATATGTGGGTGGTATTTTTGTTATGTAAATTTTTAGGACTTTTTGAAAAATTAAAAGTGGACTGATGAGTGTGTGCAACAAAACTTACTATATTCATATACATATTTAAGTGATCAAAGATCAAATCATTATTGGAGTTTGTAGCTTGTATTATTTAATGTGAAAATAAACTGACTGAGATGCTGCTGAATCGTCACTGAATGTTGACATTAAATAATTAAGACAAAGCCCACCACAACCAACTTGAAGGTGGTCGAGCAGGCTGCTCACCCAACTTACGAGATGGTCCATCTTGGGTGCGGCGTGGCACAACTTGGTGCTTTTAAATTTGTCATGGGAACACTAAATGATGTGGTACGGTTTGTCTCAGCGCGGCCAAAAGTGCCTACAGCAGGGTCATGGATGTGTTAGGAAAACTGGATACAGCATTAAATGTGGGGCCCCGTTAATTCCTATGAGAGTTGCTCAGTGATGCAAGAAGTCAAAATGGTTTAGCTGCCATGTAGAAAATTACCCAAATGATCTGGGGATTATTGGCACTACCTCAGCACTGTGCCGCCCATAGAACAAGTCAGCTAGAGACTTACAGAGGACGAACTCTGCCGAATATAACCAAGCAGCTAACTTCTGGTATTGCGCTCCGCTAACTTGAATCGGGATAAAAAGATTTAATCTTGCAGCTCTTCTAGACTTCCCAAACGCTATCGGACTGAATGGAGCAAATCCCTCAGTGAAATTTTGTTGGAGTTGTTTAGCTCAAAAAATATACCCACTGATTTATAGACATCTCTTTCACTGTGCAAGTATATGGGGAAAAAAGGCTTTTTTTGGGCCACAAGGCATCATGTGACAGACCCGTCAAATTGCAGTACCACTGATTCACCACTACAAAAACTGGTTTCAAATCCCAGGGCATTTCCTTGGGGCCTGGGCAGCGTTCCTACAGCTTAAGAAAGTTCGATTTAAGACTTTTGAAAGATGTTTTAAGGCCATTTGGAATGAAATTTAAGACCGTTTGTTGGTAAGTTTTCTTGGTAATTTTTGTTTCTCACATCAGGCCATGCTGAAAAATCTTGGTTTAACAGCCTACTTCCTAGATCCTAGAATATTTAAAATTTTTGAAAGATAAATTAAAACATTTTGACACTAAATGTTTGTTTTTATAGTAATAAATTCAGTGCTCTTTGAGGCTTTTTAATTAAGAATCCACAGAAACCCTGCTATGGAAAAGCCCTACATGTGTATCATTATGAAATCTGAAATCTTACAACATTCACTGACCATTAAATATGCTAATCCTTGTCAGAAACTTGAATTACACTCAAATATTTACTCAGAAAATGGTGTTCATTAATATGTCAATGTTAAATAACACTTAATTGCCCTCCATAGGTCCTGACACCTGGGCCTCTTATAAATTAGTTTGACACGTCTTTAATGGGTGAGTGAAGTTATATGATTAAGTATGAGAGGAAAAAAAGGTAAAATCAAAAGTTGCAATCTCACAAACTCTTGCTAGTTTTTATGCCACCATTTTTGCGAATTTATAACTCGCAGTAAAAGTGTGTATGTGTGTATTTTCACAGAGGAGGTCAAACAGTTGGGGAGCTTTTTATATGGCAATGCTAGGTACAATCACTCCCGCGTGACCCTGTGTGTAGGCGTGTGAGTGTTACAATGTTTAAATCGTTCCAGTATGATCATAACAATGTCATCAGAAACTTGGGAGAGCTGGAGTAAAGGCGTACACAGTGTTCCACAAGTGTGTGTGTATGTGCAATCAAATCTGTCTGCCTTTGTTTGTGATTGCGTGTGAATGCGGGCGATACTGTCTTTCAGTTTATCCAGGCCTGTATGTGTGTCAGAGAGTAAAGAGAAAGGGAGTACGTGTGAGAGCATGCATCCAAAACGAACAACCCCGCTGTTTCCGAGGTCGGAGCGCAAAAAAAAAAAAAAAAAGCTAAAGTCAGGATTATGGAAATTTCAGAGGCCGGAATTCCTCGGTTTGCGTCCAAACATCATTCACTCTTAGCGAGGTCAAGTCCATAAAACACACACATGCACATAAACACACACAAGCAGACAAAAGGGTAGTCAGTGTAACGTTGGTGAACCGTGTCAGTATAAATCTGATAGTCCCAACATAATACGACGACGGCCACAAAAATGTCAACAGTCTACTTAACCCCCTGGAATGGATGTGAGGGGGAACAGCAGAGCGAGAGAAAAGAAAACGGAGCGATAGATAAACAAAGAGGAAGAAAGAATGACTGCAAGGTGGCCAGAGCTAACGGAGAACTGCAGTGAAGCAGAATGTGGAGGAAAAAAGAATACAAGAGCTTCAGATGGCAGGAATGGACCCAAATATCCACTGTTGTATATTCACCTTCTGCTTTGGTGTCAATTCTTGATCTGGCTCGTTGCGATCACACCTGAAACAGAAACATCTCCTGAATGGTGATCACTAAAGACTGAAGAGCAAGTCTAGGACTAGTTTGTGGTATAAAAATGTGGAAGTACAATCTGTCAAGTCCATTGCTTTGAGCTGAGGGATGGTAAATGGTAAATGGATGGATCGGCACTCGTATGGCGCCGTTCTAGTCATCTGACCACTCAAAGTGCTTTTTGCAATATGAGTCACATTCACACACACATTCACACACTGGTGGCTGAGGCTGCCATACAAGGTGTCACCTGCTGCTCAGTTTTAAACACATGGAACAGACATCGGGAGCGATTTGGTTGAGTATCTTGCTCAGGGATACTTCAACATGCAGACCGGAGGACCTGGGGATCAATCTTCCGATCGGTGGACGACTCGCTCCATCTCTGATCTCCTCAGATTTACGGAAAATGAATGAATGAATGATTTGAGCCACTATCCATTGCACCTCTGTTCCGAAAAGGTAAGGGGGAGACATTAAAGCCCCTACAAGGAACTTTCATTTTGAGTTGATTTTGGCGACCCTGTGGACAAAAGTGTAGTGTTTTGCCGGAATGAAGCCTACATTTCCCATGAGCTCTAGCGCGTATTGTCATAAAGACGCTTACCTGGCTCGCGCATGTGTTTGTTTTGGGGATGAATGAAACAACAAGACAGGGAAAACTTTGCCCCCGCTCCTATCGGGGATCCCAGCTCACCTCTGCCGCGCCCCAGCTCCACCTCTCCGGCGTAAGCGCCACCGCCGCCGGGGTAAACGCAGCGGTCGGCTGGTAAGGCTGAAGGCCTGTTTGGCGAGCACTGTGGCGGCCTCTGTGTGTGGCTTCCCAGACAGCTAACGCCGTGGACCCACCGGCTCCTGCCAGGATTGGGCTGGTAAATGCTAGATCGCTAGCGAACAAAAGGTTTTAGGATTTCCTGACTTCCAGAGGACCTGATTGTCTCTGTGTGACTGAGACGTGGCTGACTGTTGGTGAGTCCAGTGCTTTCACAGAACTTTTACCTGATGACTGCTGCTATTTAACTCCTCGCGGACGTCGGGTTGAGGAGGAGTAATAGCTCCTACTATTTATAAGTCACTATAAATGTAAGCAGCTAGGTAAGATGACGTGTGCCATCTGAGTGCCGTAAATCGTTTCGTCCTGGAAGCGACCTGAGGCGGACCCGGAGACAGTTTCCTAAAGGTATGGATATACACTATATAGAAATATCTTCACACTGATGGTCTCATTTGCTGCTGTAGGTCACACACAGACATCAGCAGAAACGAGAGACTTTTGCACATCCAGTTAAAAGTTCTTGTAGTGGCTTTAAAACGAGATGTAGGGGTAAAAATAACAAAATTGGATTAAGCCGGCTAGGCTCACCCTTAAACATTGGGTGAGAAGCTTGGATATATCGATCTAGCTCCACGTAAAACTGCTGCTCCTTTGCATTAAAAGAAGACAGTTGAGATGGTTCGAGCATTGGACGAAGGGCGTTCTTGCAGGCACGTCAGCTGTTAGAGACTCTAGAGGTGGACCCTGAGGTATTATTTATCCGATCTGGCCTGAAAACAACGTGGATCCCCAACAAGTGTTGAAGGAATTGGCTTGGGAGAAAAGCGAATGGGCTACTTTGCAAAGGTGCCACCACAGTGACCCAGACCCAGGTATGCTGCACGGGTATAAGGATTAAAAATGTTACTCCTTACAGTTTCCTTTTGGAGAGACTGGTTTGCTTGAAACTGTCATCAATCGCAAACTCGGGTCACTCTGACTCCACAGTCAGGCTATAAAACAAAACATAGGTGCACCACAACCTAGTTAGGTCCCAACCCCATCATTTGTTTTAATGGGACGACTGTGGAGGTTCTGAGTTTTACTGGAATGCAACATAGTCCAACAAGGACTTTGTAATGGTGTATTTCTGTTTTCTTTGTGATGGTTGTAATGGAGGATAAAATTGTTGCCACTCTGATCATATTCCACTAAAATCCTGTTTCATAGAGTTTCTAACTGCTGTGCAGCGTTGTGGCGCCTGATAAGCCTTTAAACTCAGGGATCTATTACTCAAACCTACATTAGCAGCTAGTTGTGTTTTTCTAACACAGTTCCTTTTTTTGTGGTCCAGTTACTGGCTTTCCACCACCCTGCTAACCTTTCTCTTTGCTTCCATGTGCACCTTCTGACCTGAAACTCAACTCTTTCGCTCCACTCGCCCAATAACTTCTCACCCTGCTCCCACCGAACCCTCAGTCCTGTTCCGTCCTGTCCGTAAACCAAGCCTCACCTCCTCCTCCTGCTCTCCTAACATTGAACTCACCTCTTTCCCTCTCTCCAACCCCAAATTCTCACCCTCCCATACCGCCAGCTGTAACCCTAAACGTACTTTTAAACATTGTTCGCCCCCCTCTTGCTCCACACAGACACACACACACCTCAGCTCACCCTGAGCCAGCCCAGCGCCCTGACCTTGCCTCCTCTCCATTTTAACTCTCCCATAACTTCACACGGGGCTGAACTCGTGCCCTGAACGCCACCTTTCTCACACACACACACAGATGTGGACACATGCACAAACATAAATGAAGACACATAAATGCTTCCGATCTTGTCTTCTGCTCTCCTTCTGTTCTCCCCAGTTTATGTGTATGTGAGTAAATTGATCCGTCTCATAAAAACGTCTCACAGAGGGGCTGTTACACAACATGTTACTAAGATTACAGACAAAGGCTGCGTCTGAAATCAGTCACTGCTTCACTATGTAGGGAAATCTGTGGACAAGCAAGTTGGAGAACCCACAGAGCGACATCCCACTCTGTCCAGGCCATCCTTTCGCACTGTAAAGTCATGCAAGAGTTGTTTCCATAATATATGCACAGACAACTATAATACTAAGATTTTTCATTAAAAATTGCTTCATAAATCTGTGATGTTCAATTATTTTATTTATGAAAGGAAAGCCCCGCCCCCTCCACTCACTCAGACAAACTATCAACATTGAGTGAGCGGCGCTATGGCAGGTGTCACAGTACACGACATTTCACAGGAGTTAACTGATGATTTTTGGGGACATAACGATCAGATGTCATTGAGAAGTAACCAAAAGGGCCTAAACTACGCATTGGAGGGATATATTCATCATTTTATTGTTGAAGCTCGATGAAAAGCTTAAATTACAAGCCAAAATTTACAGGTCACAGTGTTACGCTTGTGAAGCGCATCTGGTTGCCGTCACCATCAAAGACAACGAGTTAAAGTGCCACTGAAGTTAAAGTTTTTGGCTCAGAATATGAGAAAAGGATAACGGCCTTTTTACCATCTTTACCAAGAGTGTCTCTCCGTTAGTTTGGTGCTACAGTATTTACACTGAATCATTCAGCATAACGTTTGCCAACCTTTGTTATCTCTGCCATTACAGATAAGTTCATGAAGCTAAGCTCCAGAAGTTAACGTCAGCGTAACTACAGCCCTTTGGACAACAGCTAACAATGATGTACCATCACCAAAGTACAAAACTAGAACAAAACAGGCTAATGAACTCCTTAGCCATAGGTCAATTCTGAAAAGGTGACGGTAGCTACTCGTTCTTCTCTAGTATCGTCGATCCTGTAGTTACCAGGGATGCAATGCTTCCAGACCTGACGGAGCAGCATATACGCCTCCAAGTGTTCTAGCCTGCTGTTAAATGTCAAAGGAAGAAGAACGCCAGTCAGCATGGAAGAACAACATCAACAACACAACAGGAGAAAGGTTGTTCTCATGACAACCCTAATTCAAATCCCCCTTGTCTTTCTTTGTCAGCCCATACGCCACTGGCATCTCCACAGCAACATACACCACTTTTTCCCACTGTCTCCAGAAAAGCAAAAATCTTATCACATCACCCATGATTTAAAGCACATTTGCTGGGTCCTGTGGGCATAAAATGATGTGATTCAATGTTGTCCTTCAAGTAAATATCTTTAATATTGCTCATGTCCATCCTAAAGCTAGTTGACTGTAAAAATATTTGAAAAATCACAAAAATTCAGGTCAGTTTAAAACATAATTGAGAGATTCGGTGCACAAATGCCTTCGATCTCATCATCTGTCTTCTCTCTTCCTCTCAATCCTCACTCCTTCCGAGATTCTCAGAAATAAGAATGTCAAAAAAAAAACAAAAACAAACTGATGCATTTTTTGGCCTGTAGACGTACATCAGCTCACTTTCATTGTGACTTTATTCCCCCTCTTCCTCTGTGGTCGTTGGAAGGTCATACACTCGTGAAACATCCGTCGGGTTTCTCTCCCAATTCACAGCCATCCGCTCTCCAATATATTCTCACATTCTCTGCAGTTATCACATTCTCAGATGTTAGTCAAGAGGGCAAGAGGTCTTATGGATTCGGAGAATAGCGAAGTGTCATGCGCACACACACACACACACACACACACACACACACACACACGTACACAGCGAGCCTCTGGCCAACCCTTGTTCTCTGAGTGACCCTTGCCTCTCTCTTCTGTGCTCTCACCCCGTAACTTAATGCTTATTTTCACATCGCACGCACACACAGGTAGAAAAACACAAATTCTCTCCTGACCCACCAGAATAGATATCCAGGCAGCCCGTCTCACCTTAACAGGTTGTCCCTTTCTCTCTTTTATCTCACACACACTCGTAAACACACACACACACACACACGGCCCCAGTGTGCGCTGACCTAGGAGTAACTCAGTGAAGTCAGCCAATAAAACACAGAGGAATCGTCGGCACGTAACTTGACATTCTAGTGGTTTGTTTGGATAACCTCTCGCTGTGCGGAACCAATACACACACACACACACACACACACACAGTCGTCCTACAGCACAGTATTTTACATTTACGACTCTCTAGATCCTGCAGGACCCCACCGCCTCGCTCGGCCCTTGGCGCTGCCCTCTCGTCCACCCCGCCACACACACACACACACACACACACATTTAGACTACCAGCCCTCTGTTTTCCCAGCAATTATCTCCAAACTAAACAATTACCCAGAAGCGGTAACTACAGACCAGAGTTATTGTGAAAGCCATACTGTGTTTTTGTTCCTGTCGCTCGAGGGATGACAATGCCAGTCAGGTTACGAAATATCCCAACAGCTGTCACGTGGATTGCCATGAAAGATTGAACAGGCGTTCATGGTCGCCAGAGGATGAATTGTAATTACTGTAATTACAGCAGCTAAAATTGCTACTTGTCCAATGCTGGCATGGCGGGAAACTTGTGTCCACATTCATCAAATTGCTAAAGGTGAAACTGAATTTGAGAACAGCATCTCTTACTTTACCTTCTTTGGGATAATAATGGGAGACGCTGTTTGGACTACCGTAAGCCTCACTTTTCTACCTGGTCCACAATGCTTACACACTTATCACACTTATTTTAATCTCAGCACTGGCTTCCTGTTAATTTTATAAATCATTTCGGTTGGTCACCTTCTGCCCCCTGACTCGGTTTTCTAACTGTGCCTCGGACATGTTTCCAATTGGCAGCTTTTGTATATTCTCCTTATATGCTTGAGGTCTTTGGGCTCTGTGGACTCTTTTAAAAAGCAGCTAGACAGGCATTTAAGTAGCATGTAGTATTTTACATTCTAACTTGTGTTTTGTTTCCATTACCCTTGTATAATGTATCTGGTGTCTTATCTTTAATTTACTAACTGTAAAATCTGACACTGGCCACAATAACAATAAAGTATTGGAGGTTATGTGTATAATTCTGAATAGTTTAGTTCTAGAAAAAGAGTTTCAGCTTTCTTGTATGGCTACAAATGCACATTTGATCGGACGTATCCTTTTTTCACATTCTTCAGCGATACAGCTGAAAGAAGCAGAGCCCGCACTGGTTTTGTGCAGTCGTTCCATGAATCTTTAAATTAATCAAATGTAAAATCTGACCTGAATGGAAATAATGTGCATAAAAAAGCATAAAAATGGAGCTTGTTTATTTAACAAAAAGTGCAAGGGATGGATCCCCTGGACCCCTCCACCAAAGTCCAGGCTAAACCCTGAAGTCCTCAAATCCTAGAAACAGCCCTGCGTAGACCTAACCTGTGCAGGTCTGCAACTGGATTTGCCACATTTATTAATTTCATCTGCTATATATTATTAATATGTCTTAATTAAGTGGCACCTGGCCTCATTTTTATCTTGCAAAAGTAGCCACTGCACAAAGCAGGTTGAGTATCCATGATTTAATGTGTTAGTTACTGTTACATAACATTAAAAGTACATAAAAATCACGAAGGCTTTTGCAGAACTTTTAAAGAATGAAGACTGAGGTCCCGTTTATACGACAACGTTTTCAACTGAAAACTGTAAACTTTTGTTGCATTTTGGCCGATCGTTTACACAACAGCGACGTTTTGGGTGCCTGAAAACGCAATGTTTTGAAAACAGGTTCCAGATTGCAATTATTGGAAACGTCTCCATTGTCATGTAAACTTGCAGTATGCACGATCCCTTTGTGCGGTTCGTACGCTGTGTCTGGTCTGGGGTGAATACTGTCAATCGAACCCTGGTGGGGTTTGAACAACCGAACCGAGACCACTCAAAAAGGTGGGTGTCGGTTCGCTTCCAGATGGACTCTGGTGCGGTTAATTTGTGGTGCGAAAGACAGCAAACTAACCACGGGATTTTATGAGGATTTCAACGGCTAAATCAAAAATAAATCCATCTGCTGATTGTGAAATCTGTCCGTGATCTCTCCAACTCAGTGTACTTTGTCTGTTCATTAAGTCTTTTAAAAAGTGTGACAGTGATCCCACAGTAATAAGTAAGATGACGATTGAGTTGCAGTCTAATAATGGCCTGATAATAATGCTTAAAATCAGTTATTTCTCTTTAAGCTCTTTATGAAACAAACAACATTAAACACTTAAGAAGCATTAAAGTCCTTAAAGTTCACCAGAATTTGATTTCCCCACGTGAGTCCTGATGACAAACGCCAAAACTGTCCAATCAACGAGTATCCTAAGGTGGATCTCGGAGCTGGTTGTCTAAATAACAGGAAAACAGTTGGTTAAGTGACAGGAAACACCTTTTGAATATGTACTGGAAAGCTGCAGGTGTGTGTGTCAACTGCTTGTTTGTCAGACACTAAATTGTCATGATGGGCCAAGTCTTCTTTCTTCTGAGTCCCTCAAATGTGCAAATCCGTGTTGCATGCTTTAATTTTGCTTAAATGCTAACACTGTGGAGTCGCTCCCAAACTGGGGGTCAGGAGCCCCATGTACACACGGTAAGGATGAGGTTGTCGGAACAAGCTAACCCTTTTAAACAGTGCATTACTGGATAGTTTTACTCCTCAGGACTCACATGAAACAATCTGACAAGAGCCAGCGTGAGCTGAGCAGCACTTTGCTTTTAAGGTTCACGAACCAAAATGGACAGAAACCACGGACTAACCAGCTCAAGGCTGACCATTTCAACACTTTACATTACAGACTAACTTGTAAAATCGTTAGAAATACTTTCCTCCAGATCTGGCCCGAGCCTTTGTTCCCAGTGTCTCTGCAAAACAAATATGTTTTCATAATTAACTCCGGACTGAGTTTCCACTAAATCTTGCATTTCGAAATCTTGTGTTCAGCTTCTACTTCGGAGTTTTGATGTGGTTTCATGTTGTGATTTACAGTCGGGTTGTTGGACAGCGGTCAATGCCTGTAAAAGCTTTGTTCACCTCTAACGTATAAATCATTACATGTAACGATTACCCTGAATATTCCGCCTTAATTGCTGTGTACATGCACATATATATGGCTGCCTTGCTCTGGTTTATATAACATTAAAGGCCGTACATATGGACATACTATTTTGTTTGCCTGTCTGTGTGTGTGTGTGTGTGTGTGTGTGTGTGTGTGTGTGTGTGTGTACTCCTGTTCCCCCTGCTGTGTGCTCCAGGTCTGTATTTATGAGTCTCTGGGCTCCCACTGAAAACCAAATCTTCTTTAACTTTTACCTCAACATGACCCTCAACTCGGTGTGTGTGTGAGTGTGAACATTGTGCCAACAGTGTCATCATTACCTCACCCTGACCTCTGTATGTGTGTGTGTGTGTGTGTGTGAGAACAGAGTGAAGCAGAATCGTTTTCACCTCTTTACCTCACCGACTCTGGACACACTTTCTTTACAATCATTGCGTGTGTGCGTGTGTTTTTATGTACGGACATCGGATCAGGATTACCTTTACCTCTCACCTAATCCTGACCTTGACCTCTTGACAAAAACTCTCGTTCACAGTATAAAACACTGTAATGGTGGCATTTTTCACTCTGTGCTTCAAAGGGACACGCTGGTGTTTTGGGGGGAAACTGAAGCATAAGTCATTTTACTTGTTACATTATGAGAACACAGACACCACAATCATCCATGTGCACCTCGTAGATCATCCCGTGCACTTCAGCGTGCGCAGGGACTCCTCTAAATCGTGTCGTTTTCAGGTACCAAAAGTTTCATGACTCCACACTGGATGTGAGAATTGTGTAAATCTGATACTTTCGGGTAAATAAATCTCTCACAGATTTAAAGTGAACGTGTGCAGCCTTTGCTGAACAGTGGTCCTGCCACATGTGCAAATTATTGGATGATGGTACAACATAGCGTAACGGTAGCACACGTAAAGTCATACAGTGTTATTATTATTGTGGACCCCCATTAGCCTCAATCCTCAAGGGGTCCATACAAGAACTACCACCTCGGACTTTCGACGTCATGCCGCAGCAAACCAGTAAAGATGCGGCTGCAATTTACAATCACGTCTCTGAAAACATGGGTCGACAGCGCAGATCAGCACAGTTGTCTCCCCTTCTGTTCCTGAGATATGACGTTGAGTAATGACCAGAAATGTGTTTTTGCAGAACATTGTGATGACCTTTTGGATATCAAATGTCATCACATCATCACTGCATCCTATCAGACATTTGTGTGAAAAGTTGCCATAATTAGTGAATGAATTCTGGAGTCATGGACGTTTGTGCCAAATTTGATGAAATCCTCTCAAGGCGTTGTTGACGTGTCACGTTCATGAGAATGTGACGGAGGGACGACCCGAAAACATAATCATCTGGCGACAGCTATCGAGGCATAGAAAAGCAAAATAAAGACCCCAAAATATTAAGATTACTTTTTTGACAGCTGCAAATAAAACTCAATTTTAGAGTCAATTTTACCTCATAAGATAATATTTTCAGGCTGTTCATCCACTTAAATCATTTTTATTGCAGCTAAATGTGACACAAAGCAGACAGACTGACCAACACCATCCTAACACCTGTCAGAAATGCTGCGTACACCTGCAACACCTTCCTGCTAAGTGGAAGACAACACCCATGTTACATTATTGTGCTGCATTTTGCAGGAGGTCTGCAATGTTTGCTCCGCTGTGATTTTGGTGTCCTGCTGTAGTTTGGAGAACGTGAACTCTGTCAGATAATGTGCCGTTATCGTCACATATGAATCCACTGACCTTGAAGTCCAGGCGTCACAAGTTAACCCCACCCTTTCTGCTGTACTCAAAGGTTCCTCAGCTTTATGCTCCACCTCTGTGTAGAGCTTGGGTACGGCTGTGTCGGTGAACAAACGTGGGGGCGGAGTCACATACCAGGGTTCACGTGTTTTTAGCATGTAACAAAAGCCTTTGTTTTCAGCAGCACTGTATGGACGCAGATCTTTGCTCATGAAGTCGGTGATGGACTGTGTTGTTTTCTTCGCCCCTCACAGTTGATGGTCATCACATCGAGCTAAGTGTGTCCAGTGTTGGTTGATTATTTGGCGGAGCAGGTTTAGTGTTAGCTTGGCCATCAGCGCCTAACTCTATCTCTGGATGGTGGAGTGTGAGGTGAGCCCTCATGTTCGTAGTATTCTCACAGTATTTTACGCTCATGTGACTCTGCTCGTAAACCACGTGTCATATCCAAGTCCTCCTTTCCTTCTGTGTTAAAAAATCCAAAATAAGTCCAGACGTTTCATTTAAACACAGAGGGTGCGTTTTGTGTTGATGAACTTCCTGCCAAATGTCACTGACTGAGACCTCTGCTGACCTCACCAGGAGTAAAAACATTAGCACCACCTAGTGGACACAAAAAGCAACTGATTTTATTAGTCTTAGTCAAAAGTTATGTTAACGTGTGTATTTGCATTAATGAATGATGTACATCATATGAGTCAGGACTGGAAATATTTGCATCATATTTAAGTCAGATCACTTACAGTCCGACTGTATCTCTAGTAAGACACTGATGGTGGCTGCCTCTCTGCAGCATGTGCTTCATCATCATTTGTGGTTTCATGCTTGTCATGCTGTCAGTGGCAGACAACATGGCTGCGATCACAAAATAAAGAGCGGGGGAGTTTGAGCTATTACATGATAATTCTTGCAGCGTTAAATGTCTCAAAACACTAACATCTGTGAGGAGAGAGTCTTCTGTAATTTTAAAACCTCGGACCAATGCACGCAAGGCGACGTTCTCTAAAACACCGTGTCAGCAAACGAGACGTTCACCTTCTCTCACAGTGTAAAAAATCTCCTGCTCAACCTTGACTGGGGCTCCTCTGGTGCTGTGGTTAATGTTACTGTCTCCACCCTGGTCCTCGGCTGGCTTCGGCTGTAGTTTAATAACGGACAGTCTGACCACAGAGATTTCACAGATATCCCAACGTTGTCAACTGTTACCTTCACAGCTGCGTGTGTGTGTGTGTGTTGTATTTCACTTTCGTCTCTATGAACGTTGCACATATGCCAGTTTTCCTGCATGTCTTGAAAAGCACGCAGCGAATGCTAATGGTCTGGTGACTCCTTCATTGCTCTTACGCCCTTATATGCGTATATCTGCCAGCGTGTGTGTAACATCTCTATAACATCTCTAATACACTCTGACCATGGATGCTCCACAGATTGGCCAATCGTGTCATCTTCTCTTTCTGGTGGTAGAAAGCAGACAGTCCTTTGCACACGAGGCGCACATTTAAGTCCTAAAACTCATCTCATTTTGGCAGAACTTATTTTTCTGGAATGCGGAGCACTTTAATGTAACTGAGAGTCCGTCTGGTACACGACGCATTTCATCAGAAGGTCAAAGGGGCAGCTAGGAGAGGGTTCTACGTCCAGTTCAAGAACAAACTGATTGAGGTAAGAGTCGGTTGAGTGGTTAGTCTTTCTTTGCATCCTTAGTCATGCTGCCAAATCACCCAGATCCCAAAGGCCTCTTGTAATAACCTTAGTGACCATATACGTCTGGATACAGTACAGTTTTGCAAACCATCAATATTTACATTTTAACATTTCATTTGCATTTCAGAAGTGACGAAATGTGTGTACTGTCTTCAGCATTAGGAGGTGCAGGGGATGGTGGATAGCATGACGCCTAGCCAAGCTGCAGACCACTGGAAACCAACAAACAACAAAACAGGTTGCTTTTTACCCAACGTTCACCGCTTTTCCAGCCAATACTGTGTCAGGAAAAGCAGTAGTTTTGTAACCAAGATGTTTTTGCATTTCCTGCCAGGATAGTGCCACAAACGCAGTTGTTTTTAATCAAGATGTCACTGCGTTTCATGTTGGGATGATGCCACGAAAAAAGCCCGTCCATTTTTTGCAGATATATCATTGCATTTTCTAGACAAATAGTGGTTACTTTTAACCGCGATATCACTGCTTTTTCAGCCAGGATAGTGCCATCAAGAGCAGCTGGCTTTTACCAGGCCATATCTGCATTTCCAGCTGAGATTGTGCCATGAAAAGCAGCTGTCTCTATACAGTCTGTAGGCAAATCCCGGAGATCTTGCTTCTGGAAGAAGAGCAGAAGAGCCCTGGTTTCTGATTGTAGGCTGTTTGTAGTCTGCGTGATATTGACCAATCACGTTTGAGCCGGCTGCAGTTGTTGCCAGGTTAAACGGTCCGTGCGGTGAACTAACGAGGCGGAACATAATTGGCGGAAGTCAGACGCCGAATACAGCTGATGGGTTCCGAGAATGTCTTTTACCAAGCCACTGCTGCTTTTCCAGCTGAGAGTGTGCCAGGAAACGTGGTTGTTTTTTTATAGAGATGTTGCTACATTTCCTGTTGGGATGACGCAACAAAAAAAGCAGTCGATTTCATTGAGATGTCGCTGCGTTTCAAGCTGAGAATATGCCATGAAAAGCAGCTGCTTTCTACTGAAACATGGCTGTGTTTCCTGCTGGGATGACGCCACGAAAAAGCAGTTGTTTTTTTTAAGATGTTAATGCGTTTTTGGACTGATTTTGACTGAAAGCGTGTGTCTTACACTGAGCAAGTTGTTGAAACATAAAGAAGACATGGGAAAAAGATGTTTATCGTATCAGCTACACAAATGTATCATGCAGGTAAAGCTGTTTGATCCAGGATGATTTTTTTTGTCAGCATATTGTGTTATTTTCGTTTTTCATACAGAGTTTACCCAGTAAATTGAGTTTTTCTGCCGGCCTATCAGCAGCTCTACTGGAGCAGTTTGGGGGCTGCAGGGAGACGAAGAACGGCGAAGGCCTTTATTTTGCTAATCTACATTTTTCCTGGCAGTCTGTTTGGATTCTAGCAGTCGGACTTCCACTCCCAGACTACCCCTATAATCTTGTTGTCATCGTAACCACTGCTGGAGTGGTGTTTGTTAAAGACACGGAGGGCAGTTTTATTCTTTACCTAAAGAATGTGCAATAATTTATAGCATTCAAACTACTGAAATAGGATGAAGAGTTTACTGTTACTGAAGGTGCCGTAAAGCTCAGAAGTCGGGCGCACTCTAATCTCATCAAACATGACTTCATGGGCGTCAAATCAGGTCAGTTTACCTCCACGGAGCAGTTTGCCTTTCCTTGCTTGGCATGATCTACAGTAGTATAATGAGGTTTTATAGCCAACAGTAACTTCCTGCTGAGTGAACTTGGATTCAAAGCCATCAGATGGAATTCTTACATACAAGCAAATTTACTCTTATGAGCATTTTCAGGCTGTAGGATGGGGTTGAAAAGAGCAACACTACACATGTACAGGAAAATGGTCGTTTAATGACATATGTAATTGGTTACATCTTAAAGACAGATATTTTACAGGCACATAAATTTTTGGAAATTTTAACTTTTTTACTAATTTCTACATAATTTACTGATTTCTTTTAATTCTAGAATTTTTTTCCCGGACATGTACTAATAATTTTGGGACGATTTGCTGTTGGTTTTTTTTTTAAATATTAAAATTTTTCTGATATTTTACTGATAATTGCTTTATATTTTGCTGATTTTTACAGATATTTTTGTTTGTTTGTTTGTTTTTCAATAATTTATTTACAATTTTTGGATATTTCACAAGTATTTTTTTCTTTTAATATGTAAGTATTTTTTTCTGATATTTTACTTGTAATTTTCTTTATATATTTTTTTTGTTTTTAGATTTTTAGACATATTAGTCTTCCTTTTCTTTTTCCAATAATTTACTAATAATTTAGTTTTGTTTTTTTCCAGATACTTTTCACTAATAATGTTTAAATATTTTATTAATTTAAAATTAACTTTAAAGCTTATTATAATTGTGTATTTAACTACTAATTCTAGATTATATTTTGCTGATTTTTCCCAATAATTTACTAATTAATTTTATTTTTACATTTAACTAGTAATTTTTTAATTTTCAACTGATCAGATTTTTTTGTTCATTTGTTTGTAATTTCAAACATTTTAATTTGTTTTCTTTCTATCTATCTATCTATCTATCTATCTATCTATCTATCTATCTATCTATCTATCTATCAGTATATATATATTCAGATTTTAGGGTTTTTTTCCTCAGATATTTTTCACTAAAAATATTTGAATATTTTATTAATTTATAATAAATTCTAAAGCTTAATATTTTTGTACATTTTTCTAATAATTTTAGGTTATATTTCATTGATTTCCCCATAATTTACAAATAATATTTGGATATTTATATGTTTTGTTTTTTCTTAAGTAATTTTTCCAGATATTCCTTCAATAATTGTCGGATAATTTTAAGATTTTTTTTTTACTTGTTTTACTTTTTCCCCTCAGAAATTTTAAATTTCTTTTAGATATTTCACTTATTTATAATTACATATTTTCAAGGAATTACAAACCTAGATATTTAACCAATAAGAGTTTTAAACAATGTCACACAAGTGAATTTAATATGAACTTCAACTTGTTAGTAGATCAAAAGCATTAATTGCATAATACTTCATGAAGTAATTGTGCTATTGAAGAAGGAATGAGTCAAGCCTCTCATCACCAGCTCTCTGCTCTGTTAAGTCCAACTGGTCAATGTGGCATCCAGCTGAAACTAAAAAGCCCTGCACTGACCGTTCTCTTACCTCGCAGTAACAACTGTTATTGTTCCTCAACTGGCAAAACTCGCTGCTCACATTTTCAGAGAAGGCATTTGAGAAATTTCGCCCACCTGTGTTTCCTTAAGTAGCGATGTCTTGGCGAGGTGAAGCGGCTTTTGAAACCGTGACATGAAAGCTCTTAACTGAGCCCACTGCAGATACACAGACTGGCAGCTGTGTGTGTCTATATATGTGTGTGTGTGTGTGTGTGTGTGTGCGATGTGTTAATATGTAGACTCATTTTATCAACACAACTGTTTTTACAAGCACATGGGCACGATCACCAAATAGGTAAATAAAAAAAGGAATTGCACTATAAACACCAGCAGGAACGTGAGCGTGTTCATGTGTTTGTGTGTGTGCAACAGCGCTATAAAGCCATACAGGAATGTGCTTTCACTCTTTAATGAGGTTCATCAAAACAGTGAGGCGTCAAGAAACGAGCCTCTTCACACGCAAGGTGAGGAAACGAGGGAAGGAGGGACACGGAGGGATTTTACATATAGTAAACAATCATACAGTCAGACAGACCACCATGTATGTAAATACCATTTCTATTGAGCCAGAAACAGAAAGTAAAGAAACATACAAGCTTACTGTCACGAAGGTTCGGCATAACATGGCCTTACAAAGTTGTTACGGTGAACGTGTTAGCAAACGGTTAGCACTGTCACACACAACAGCAACATTAGGACTGATCTGGAGTCATTTTTCCTGGTAACCGGACACACAGAAGTTCCATTTATTCTTCTTCTAGCTCTGTTTTGAACGACAACATATAAGGACGGTTGTAAAGACGGAGCTAAGGGTAGAGGAATATTCAGAGAAAAAAATCAGGATTGATCAAAACCTTGGAGTCGATTTCTAAACAAAACAAACCCTATTTTTCCAAAAGAAAATTACAACATGGCTTTATAATCTCAGACTATCCAAGTTTGTTTCTCCGAATATTACCCCTCTCCTCCACGACAATATCCACAATCCTTCTAGTGCTAAGAGCTGCTCCTGGTGACCAAATTCTCAGAAAAATCTTTGTGATGTTTTCTTGGAATTTCCCCTTAAAGTTACGACAAGATCTTTGTCAAGATAAAAGTTATTCACAGAGCCACTAGGGCCTTTTCACACCTAGGTCGTTTGGTCCGGACTTTTGGACTTTCCAGTTTGGTCCGCAGGTGTGTAAACAGCCAAAATTTGGTCTGACCAAAAGAGATGGTCTCGGTCCAGACCAAACAGAACCATGGTCGGGTCCGTTACTAGTGTGAAAGCATTTTTTTTGGATGGTTCGGACTTTCGGACCATTGACAGGAAATTCTGTCTGTTTTTGTGTACCAACACCATTTCCCTCAGTGGAAACGAAGCTTGCATTTACTTTAATTTCACAGATAAGAAACAATAAATTGTGAAGACAGTAAAGCCTCCACTAAAAGAGCATTTTCAGTCTTGTGTGTGATTTATTCTGGCTTCATATGAGCAGAGGAAATCTCTGCTCGTCGCAAGGCTAATGTATACAATGTAAAATGCCATAGGCTTGTGCTAATAACGTTGTATTTGCTTGGAAAACATGTTTAGTATAGGACAGTTGTTTTGTCGGTGAGTTGTAATGGAGCCAAATTATGTGCCGTTACTTTTGTTAAATGTTGATGTTGTCCCTGGTTTTATATGAGAAGAGGAAAAGATCGCTAGACGCTAGGCTAATTTATACAATGTAAAAACCGCCATAGGCTTGTGCTAATAACGTTAGCGTGTTGTATTTGTGGGGGAAATGTGTGCAGATAAAGACAAGTGTTTGTCTGTCAGTTCTGCGATTTGAAGCTGATTGTGTACTTGTGTTTAAAATTGTCTATATTAAGCCGTGTTTAATGTGTGTTTTGAATCAACTATATAAATAAAGTTTGATTTGAACTAAATTTTACAGCACTCCAGCGCCAACTAGGGTTTTGGAGGTGTAACTGCAGAGTGACACAGACACACCACCGCAAAAGTAAAAATAACCTGCAGATTTTTTTTTTTTTTTATTCCCCACGACTAATCGATTAGTTGAAGATTATGTGTGACTTTAGTCGACCAAGATTTTCTTTGGCTGACTACAGCCCCAGTAAATAAAAGCTTTGTCTCCACTCAGGGAAATGGTTTCAGCTTACAGAAACAAACAGGAGGGCACTGTGATGTGTGGTTACATTTCTAGGGATGTGCACAGTGGGTTGCAGCGTCGATTTGACGCAGAAGTATAAATCCCGCTTAGGTTGCATCATTAAAGTGAAACACTACTGCCACACTAACAGATGTGAAAATAATGTGAGGCAACAATTTGAGGAGATTTTCTCTGTTAGAATTCCATTTTTGACCAACCTAAAATAACCTTCTTTATAAAGTCATAAAGCTGCATGTTAACCGAGGTGGAGTGGCATACTCAGACATTTTGGAAGATGGTTTTCATACCAGGCAAAAAAGAGCAGCAGTTAAAGATTTAAAGACCTGAAACAAAGCGTAAGATGAGGAACTACAAAGGACAGAGCGCAGAGACCTCTGGCAGCTCTGGAAACGGCAGCCATGAGATAACCACGTTGGCACAAATAAAAGAAAGATATACTTTCCCTTGAATGGAGCAACGTAAACCGGGACTGCAACAACAAAACTGTACATACTGTAGAGAGAAAAGTGAGACAGAAAGAAGGAATCTAGGAGGTTGAAGGCAAGTTGAAGTCCATAAAACAGACGGTAAGGAAAGAGAGAACAGCACGATTTACAGGAGCAGAGGAAGAAAACGGAGATTAAGGACAAAGAGGACAGAGTGGAGATTTAGGGATCGAGGTAAAACTGAGGTTTTCTTTCCAAATCTGAAAAGTTTCTTCTTCTTGATTCCCCACGATGATGGTAGATCTTATATTCCACATTATACTGCTTGCAGTGTGTGTGTGTGTGTGCAGTGTGTATAAATCTACAGCATGTTTTCTTTCGCTCTGCTCGAGTGGAATATTTTTCTAATGAGTGTTTTATTTCTGACCCAGACCATCACATGAACACACACACCATCAGAGACAAGCATATGGAAATGAAATTAAGCAGGAGACAGAGGGCTCGCAGAGGCCAAGGGACACACACACATAGAAAAACACACACACTGAGATCACTATTTGATCTACAGTATATTCATATTTTACAGTGTTTTAGTCTCACTTGTTTGTATACAACTGTTCTCTCACACACATAAAATGCAGCACAGCGCGTCCTCTCTTTGTCTCAATGCTGCCCATGATGCAACTCAAACACACACATTTCCTGGCAGATGAAACATGGAGGACGTCAAAATAAAATCACCAGAAACAGCACAAACATCTGTGTGTGTGTGTGTGTCCTCTCACAGCTCTCCCGAGTGTCTTCATACACGTTTACAAACTGTGCACGAATTCGCAAGTACAGAAAAACATGCGTGTTTCTGCTTGTATATGCACGCTGTGTGTCTCTTGGGAGCATCAGCACCAAAAACACCATCAGCGCCAAAACCAAAACATCCAGGTTTCATAACAGTTTCAGGAAGACATCAAAGGTTGTGACCTCCATCGCCTCCCTCTATCTCCGCCGTGTGTGTGTGTGGAGTCACCAGATAGGATCTCTGATCTTTTATCGCTCTGGTTTTATTGTAAACGGCTGCAGATCCACCTGCCAGACAACACGCTCATTCAGCCTCCGCAACCTTTTGGCCTTCACTTCACCCAGACAACTGTGGCAGTGATGCAGGCACAGAGAGAAAAAACAGAAGATGGTGATGAGGAATAAGATTAAACGTGAATGTGATACTTTTTATAAAATCAGTCTTTTAGCTCAGGCCACAAACTTGAAAAGTGGCAGAATGATCCTGCATCTTGGCAAACGACACAAACAGCGTAGTCTCAACTACGGTGGCCCTGAGATGCAAAACATCATAGAGAAGACATGTTAAAAAGCAAAAACAGAGACGAGATTCCTGTGAATTCTATCACACAATAATCTCTCACTCACTACAAAGTTTTCCTTTGATCCAAAGTATCAAAGACAACTCAAAATGTAGACTGATGCCACGTTCACATTGGAAGTGCCTCGATGTGTCAACTATCTCACGGCTGCTCGTTAGCAGTGGCCTGGCTGATCACACCAGAAGCATGGGAAAGCATGGGATGCATCAAATATATCTTTTATATCATTAATAATCGACTAGTCCATACCCACTGAGTGCACAGTTGCCCACGTACAGTTTCACATGGTGTGTGTTTGGGATACAGGTCATAGGAAACTGCAGATTAAATAGTCAACCAAAGCCATTAAGAAGAGCAATGTATCCAGACAGAGGTTTTGAAAAACGTGGGACTGACAGAATGACACACTGACAGTTTCCGTGATTATGTACAGCATACCATACCATGACTTAGTCAAACCAGCTTTGCATCAAAACAACGTGGGTAGTATGTGTACATGAACTGTGGTAAACTTCCCTCCATCTAACTAGTGCCGGTGAAACTCAGCTGGATGACGTCACAAATATCATCCGGCAGAGTTTGGCTGGCAAACGAGTATAGTGTATGTTTAATATAAAGCTGGTCGATCTGTTGTCTTGTTTTATTCATTTTTATTCTCTCCTGTCAGGCGGCTGGCTGCAACCAACTAGCAACCAGCCACCTGTCGAGCACATGACGTATATGGATGTTGACGCAAAATGGAGTCGGAGGAGTTAAGGAAGGCAGCGTTACAAGTGAAAATGATGGGACAAGATTTATTCTTTTTCTTTTTCATGGGACTGGGACAGGGTGGGATTAATTTTGTGGGAGTGGGATGGGCCAGGACTGAAAATCCACTCCTGTGTCACCCTCTACTCTGCATTGCATCGACATCAGTACGGCATCAATTCAACGCAGAAGTCTAAATCCCGCTCAAGTCAGCCCAATTATCATGCAAGTTATACAAATCGTGCTTGCGAAATTCTCTTGTGATCAGCGCTGATCACAGGTCTAAGAACTAATCAGGTATTATACATAAGGATAAAGAGACCTGGGACTCGTGGGAACAGAATGGGGCCCAACCCAATAGACCATAATACAACATGGACCCAAACTTGTACAGTTTCCAAGTCAGTCTCGGGTCACAATTTTTGATGGTAGGCACCTGTTTCCAGTCTTTATGCTATGCTAAGCTAAGCTAATCATCATGAGAGTATGGACACGAGACTGGTATCAATCGGCTCATCTAAATCTTGTCAAGGAAGATAATGGTTGAATTACCCGAAATGTTGAAAATTCTTTTAACAAATAATCAGCTTTTATGTATCTGATCCAGGCCCATATTCATAATCGGATGATGTTTTACTGCAGAAAAGTTGATCTGATCAGTCATGAGGTCGTTTTCAGGCCATCAAAGCACAAAGCACATATTGAAGTCCGTGACCTGGGCTCATTCACCAGTTGTTATTGCAGCAGGGTTCCAGTCATCATGTCTGCAGATCCACTGAGAAAACAAAATGCCTGTTTGGATTTCAGCACGTCTTTGTGTTCCTCCCTGATCCCATCTGCCTTGTTTGCTGCAAGATTTCTCTGACTGATACAAGTGGGCACAATATGTTTTATACCCAATAAACATCTTTTTTTATTTAGTCTACCAGCTTGTTGTGTTTGAGAGATGCTTTGTGAATGTGAGGCTTCATCAGGGCTGGAAGTTTATTTTAGGGTTGTGTGTGTGTGTGTTTTCTGATGTGGATCAGATCGCTATGGCGTTCCTTGTAGATGACTTTAACTTATGTGTTTTTACTTGTGTCTGCGAGCACACTCTGGTAATTTCACAGCTTGCATAGTGAGAAATGAGGTAAGGCCAGTTTTTTGTTTTTTTTTAACACAGCACCATTCAGACATAAGGCAATTCAAAGTGCTTTAGAGGGGCACAGAAATCTATTAAACATAAGACTGTCTCTAAAAGACAATAAAAACAAGAAGCAGAAACAAGTAAATAAATAGTTAGAGATTAAAATAAGCTGTGGATCTAGTTTATTGGAATGTTGGTGTTTTGGAAAAGAAAGCGGAACAAATTTTTGCCACGTGTCAGTTGCACGAATTCGACAATGTCGTACTAACTGTTAGCTGTACGCTAGCTAGAAATGGACGCCTTTTTTTCTTTCGCCTCTGTTATGAAGCAGATTCAAAAGGTCACGGGGCAGATTCATGCGAATGTTTTTCCAAAGTTGATACAATTTGAACTCGCACAGATGTGCCTTCGTGTCAGTGTGCACCACCCCAGGCAGATTTGCATCTAATCATTGTCTTCCCTTTGACGTTGTGTCCAATCGCGCCGCCTTGCCTTTTGTTCTGTCTGCACTGAGGAAAGATGTTTCTGAAGCAAAATCCTGTTGCAGCGTCGTGACATGTCAGCAGTTGATAGTGGCCGTGTTTAAACCTGGGATTAATGTGCGTCTTTGGCGATCACAAGTGGAGTGTCTAAGTCTGTCTCTTACTATTGGAGCATTAGAGTGCGTCATGAGTGACCAGCTTTGATCAGGTCTCATTTCCTTGCTCTATACGCAGATAAATTTGCACATTAGTTCTGTTTGCAAAGACCAAATGCATTGTTGTTTTTAATCTGCGGGAGGCAGCAATGCACTTTTCATGCCTAGTCTCCTGGAAATTAAAAGAAGAAGAAGAGCACTTCCTGTGAAGAAGGCAAAGACCTTGGAGCATGGGTGAAAACAATACAGACAGAGTCTCTTTCTGACTTGTTTAAGGCTTGTTGTCGTTTCTAACTTTAAAATGACGCAGTTGCTGTTGGAATGAGTACATTCTTCCACCTACGCAGAGGACGTCATCTAAGTAGACAGTCCCCCCAATGCGCCCCGGGACACATGTGTGCACACGCTGCTGAAAGACTGTGTCCATATGCGGCCCAGACCACCTTCCCATTTGGTCCAAGCCTAGATGTTAAAGAACAGGCCTACCTGGCATAAACCCAGGGACCCAAAATGTCAGGGGGCCCCAATGGCCTTCACCTGCAAAATATACCTCAAATGAACACATACAGATCTGGAAGAGACTCAAAATGACCTCAAGGAGGTGCAGAGGAACTGCAAACAGACACAAAATAACAACAAATACAGGGATAACAACCACAAAGAGACACAAATTGACCTAAAAGAGAGACAAGACAAGCACAAGGAGAGAAAACATGAAAACGAAAAGACACATAACAACCAAAATGAGACACAAAATGAAAACAGACACCAAAGAAGCACAAGGAAACACAAAATGATTACAAAATGACACCTCGGACCTCACAAAAAAATTACTACTGAACAAAGAGACACAAAACCACCACAAGGAGACACAAAATGATGTAAAAGAGATGAAAAACAACTACAAGGAGACACACAATGACGTAAAAGAGACACCAATACAACATGCTTACATTATTAGCACAAGTCTATGGCATTTTACATTGTATAAATTAGCCTAGCGTCTAGCAATCTCTTCCTCTTCTCATATTAAACCAGGGACAACAGCAACATTTAACAAAGGTAACGGCACTCAATGTGGCTCCATTACAGCTCACAAGATTCACAGACAAAACAACTGTCTTATCCTAAACACGTTTTCCAAGCAAATACAACATGCTTAGCGCCAGCCTATGGCATTTTACATGGTATACATTAGCCTAGCGACGAGTGGAGATTTCCTCTGCTCATATGAAGCCAGGATAAATCACACACAAGACTTAAAATGCTATTTTTGTGGAGGCTTTACTGTCTTCACAATTTATTGTTTCTTATCTGTGAAATTAAAGTAAATAAAAGCTTTGTTTCCACTGAGGGAAATGTTTTCAGCTTACAGAAACAGACAGGAGGTCTGCGTCACCGCGACACTGATTATCCACAGAAGATTTCATCCCAACAAAATGCCATAAATTTCCCCAAACTTTACAAACTCTGTGACTTTTCCAGTCCTGGAAAATATGATGACTTTTTCCACAACGGTGGTACTCTATAGACAGGTTAGAGGTCTCAATGTTTTTACTTGGTGAGTCTCTCCTAAAAAAATTCTTTAAAATCCACAAACATACGTGTTTTTAACACGAAAAATATTGTTTAAAATCTTTCCATTCCTCACTGAGATTTGGTCTCAGTCGTGGCAGCGGCTCAGATAAGATGGCCGACGTTGTTAAGAGCAATCTAAACAATCTGACCTTCACTGGCAGGAGTTCATGAACTGGAGGAAGCGAAAATCTTATCAGTCTCAGTGTGTCTCTGCTTGTTCAGATAACACAGATTCACCTTGTAGCCCAAAATAACATCTTCAGGTTATTTTTCTTTTGGCAGAAAACTGTCAGAGAAAACGCGGCCCTGCCGATATCTTATCTGTTTTATCCCTCCTTTATTTTTCTTATTAATCCCATATATATCCCATCTTTTCATATGTTCTGCACATATATCACTCGCTGTTTTTTCATCTTCACTCTGACACCTCGAGTATCAGTCTTACACGGCTCACCCTCGGTGTGAACTCTCCGCTGGCAGCGGAATGACTCAGGTGTTTTTCCATATATGTGTGAGTATGATTTGTGCAAAAGAAACGTGTCTGGAGTGTGTGTGACAATACAGTCCTGTTTGTTTGCAAGGGGAGTGTGTGTGTGTGTGTGTGTGCGTGCGTGTGTGTGTGTGTGTGTGTGTGTGTCAGAGCGAGAGAGTCAGGTGTCGAGTTTACCCCCCAATCGACCCAACCTGGGAATGATCTAGTCTCAGCGGGGGAAGCCAAAACTGCTCCTCTATGTGTGTGTGTATGTGTGTGTAAGTGTGTGAGAAGGTGTGTTGTGTGTGTGTGTGTGTGTGTGTGTCTAACCCAGAGATGACTCACAAACCATCTGGAGGCCAGATGCAGGTTAGAAACCTCCTCTCTCTCGTCTCTGCCTCCAGTTGCTGTTAGTTCCCTTAGTTAACCCATGACCTTTGACCTATATGCTGTGGCATGGGTGTGTGACTTTGGGCTTGGGTGTGTGTGTGTTTCCTGGCTGAGTAAACTGCAGGGTCGTGACCTTTCTCACAGGTCGTGAACTCTTCCTCTGTGACCTCTGGAGTTCAAGTTCACTAATTGACCCTGTTCCCACTCAAGCAGCCTCCATCCTTCTCCACCTTTCTTCCCTCCCTCCCTGTTTCGCAGCTCCGCCTCCCCGCCACTTGTACAGTGATTAACTCTGGGAAACTGCATCCTGAGATGTGTTACAGGCCGGTCCCGGAGTCTGAACATGAGTCAAACTTCCACGAGAAATGATTCTCCTGTTAATCTTACTGCTATCTCGATTTTTATCCGATCGACTGCCATCGCGCTATCGGCAAAAGAGACTACATTCACCGTTGGTTGTTTTTCCATAAATGTTGTGCAGGCTAAAAAGCAGGGCTCCAGGCTAAGGGGCCGTACACGCCCCATGTCTTTAACCCCGAGCTCATGCGCTGGGTGCTACTCTTGTGCCTTTTTTGTGGCAGCATCAGGTTGCATCTGAGGTCACCAAGCAATCTTAACAAGCACCGTTGAACCTGCTTTATCTCAGGGCACAGCCGTCACAGCCTGAACAATATATATTTGGGAACGTGTGTGCACCATGACGGCATCACTCTGGCGTTTGAATGCGCCTGACGCACATCTACATTGAAAACAACGAATTTGAGGGTGCATGTGTACCACCCCTGACAGCGTCCTGTCCTTCCAGGGACAATAGAGAACGTGTTTGAGGTGAAGAGAGATCGTTCCCGGTGTGTCCACATCCAGATCCGTTTGCTATCCGATCACACTCCGTTCCGCTGACGTCACATCCTCTTCTTCTTCTGCAAACATTTCCTGCAGCACACTACAATGTCATATCCTGTGCGCCGCAGTAACAAGAACAACAAGATGTTAGCCAGCCGTGAAGTCGGGTTATTGTATGGACACTTTTGTCGAACCAAATGGAGAGCAGACACTTAGTCTCACCGTGACTCCATCCTTGGCTATCATCCGTGTTTTCTTTTTCTTGGCAGTCGCTACCCGATGAGTGTTGTCGTGTTTTTTCTTCTTCCTGTGTTCAGCTGGCGCACCTCGCTTTTGCATTTTAGCCCACAGAGTTGTTGCATGTGGATTGGAGACACATTTACACTTGTGTTCGATGTGGTCACAATGCGTCCCCGAGCACCTTCAGAAGTGCTCAATGCATCCCGAGTGTATTTACACCTGTACTTTCATGTGGTCAAGAGCAATCGATTGCAGTCTGATGACAAAAAACACTTTCATGCAAGGTGTAAAGGGGGTAAAACATTGACGCATATTGCTCCCCTGATAATTGTGAACAACAAATCCGTGTTGAGATTAGCAAGAGAAGAGCTAGTTAACGTTTGCTGTTGGCTTTTAGCTTTTAGCCGGTGAAATGAACTAACAGCTCGTTGAGGTTGCACTGAGTTGATTATAAAATTATCATGATGTGATCTTGTAAATGTAATTTTTGGCGAGAATCATGAATACATGAAGCTGTTTGAAAGAGAAATGTGTCTTCACAGCAATATAAAACAGATACCAGAGAGCAGGGCTGAATTGGTGTTCATTTGAAGGTAGTGTAATGAAGGGCTTACTGACTTTGAACAGTTAATTTTTCTTTGATGAAGATTTTCCCTGGTACAAAAGGGGAAAACAAAAACCACTGGTATTGTTATCAGCCCAGAATTTAATAGTTGGTGCATCCCTATTTAATATGGTTAACATCCCTTTATGACTTGGGCACAGAAAAATGATTAATGCCATGTGTGTGAGTATGGTAAGATTTATTACCAGAAGGACAACAGCATTACTCATTTGTTTAAACATCTTAAAATGATGTTTACTCCATAGCAGAGGTACGGTCGTAATTTCCTGCCAAGGAACTATGACTAAATATATTCGTCAACGACCTTTTGTTCCATGACTAAGACAAGATGACAAAAGGACAGTACCGACGTCATTAAACGCTACCTGTGAAAGAAAAGACAAGACTAAAATATATTTTAAAAAATAAAAATTGTACTAAAACCTCTGTATTTCTACTGACTAAATAGAGGAGATTAAATTTAAGACTATTGTTTGTTTGTTTTGAGTGCAGCAGTTCTGTTTCCTGTGCTGCTTTCGCCATATCGGAACTTCCCCGTCAGCTCACAACAAGCATTCAGCCTAGATGCCAACAGCAGCTTTACACGACGCTTGTGATCCCACTAGATGCACCACAGAACATCCAAGAAGCATCTCTCCACTCTGCTTAGCTAAAAATACACGCCTACCTACACTCAAAGTTAGCTGAAGTTAAAAACTATAACAACAGGGCTTCGGAAAAAGAAACAAGCTGTTATCTGGGCCCATACTGGATGTATTTCTTTAATTGGTACCATCACACCAATGGACACCAGACACTTTCTGCAAAGCCAGATCTTTAATCATTCAATCTGTGTTTTTCCTCAGATAATCTCATGTGAAATAACGTTGCTAAAATTGCAAAATCAGAAGTTTTGGCTTGACGAGACCCGACTTAAATGTTCAAAATGATCTGATGGCTAAAAAGAGAATAAAATGGTCATTAACTAAGATAGGACTATAATGTGCAGACTTGCCCTCAGGTTTGGTCCCCCCTCTGTTGGGGTACCTAGCACACAGATGTGGTACTAAAAGGTGAAGCTGTGAACACTGCAGTCTGATTGGTCAGTAGAGGACGGTCACTTTGCTCAGGGCTGTTGTGTCTGGTTTTGAGGCTCATGTAACCACTGTTCATACTGTGGAGAGTTTTATTAGTAAACTGTAACTATAAAATGAAAGGATGTTTTCAGAGTCAGAGAAAAATAATTCACTGGGCCGACTGCTGGTGACTTTTAAGGTGGAACGTTTACTTGTAATGTTACTCAACGCATGAGTTGACGAAGTGAATCCATCAGCACACCTTAAATTTCACTGTGACAACTTTGACTGTTACTTAAGTTTAATTTGTACGCTTTTAGCAATGAGTGGATCTTCAAGTGTTTAAAAATATACCGTATTTTTTCAAATAGTAGCCCAAGGCTTTGCTCAAGACTTTTTTTTTTTTTTTTGCACCGATCTGCACCAGGCTGTTATTTGGTTACACTTCCTGTCCAGTATGTTTTTTAGTGCAAAATACTGTATAATGTAAAGATTGGGCTACAGTGAGTACCGGGCCATCAAATCACAGTATCCGCAGTGAGAGGACACGGAATTGTGTGCGCTTTTACGCACGCGGGTCAAGGAGATCACAAATATATGATGTAGGAAAGATACGCGGCTATTAGCCACCGGGCGACTATTTGGAAATATACGGTACACTAATGTCGACGGATAACGTGAACTGTATACATTCTAATCCTCACTTGGAGGGGGAAAAAGAAAGTGTCGTGGAGCGTTGTTCCTGTGGGCTCACTGCAGCCTGTATTTTGCTCAGCCTCGTTCTGTGGACGATAAACGAGGTGCAGACTTCTACATATGAGAAAATACAGTGAGTGCTGGACGGAGCAGTGAGTGACAACAACCCCGCCCACATTTAAGAGGACTGTTTGCAGTGGAAACACTAGGGTCTAGCTACCAAAACATCATTATGATTTTTTTAGTTTTCTTCAGTATCAAAATAATCACTGATCAACACATTTATGGGCACGCTGCTAACATTAATTACTAATAGCTAATTTGGCACATTACTGTACAAATGAATACAGGCTAAATATGTTGTGGCTAACTAAATGACTCCCTGTAAAACTTCATGCTTCCTGTTTGCATCTCACACAGCATTATGGGAACTGCAGTTCCAGGGCAGCAGCTGCTCTACAACCGCTGTTGTTGACGTGGAGCTATTTTAGCTATTTTACATACTGTTGGAATGTTCTAAATCTATAGCACAACATTATATAATTTAACACCACATAAGTGCTCACAGATAATATGAGATAATTGTGTCTATCTGACTGCTTCTGGGAGACACATTGTGGAAACTTAATGAGGATAATGTCTTAAGTGCAGCCACAATGTTTCCGCAACACAAGAACAAAGACAATCCTTCCCAGTGGTAACACACAGGCCGCTGCAGGCCATTCTTTGTAGATGAAACACGTGTTTATTTGCTGTCAAATGTCTCTCCAACAACACCGACCCCGAGCATTACCAGTAAATCATCAAAATAATTGCGTGTGTGTGTATTATGTGTGTCTAGCCCTACCAGTAAACCAGTAAAACATCAACGTAACAAGACAACAGAGCTGGAATTCTGTCTATTGTTCAGCCAAATGTTCTGATTTCACCCCCAGAGAGGCTGCGCTTGTGTATGGGCTGGCGAGCGGATACACATTTAGATGTGAACATCATTTTTGGACTGTTGAAGTGTGTGTGGGATTCTTTTGTGTATTTGCATGCATGCGTGTATGTGTGATTATTAGTAATGAGGTTTGACGGGAGACGACTGGATCTCAGTTCCTGATTGGAAGCTAAAGTTGTTCAGTATTAGCAAAGCGTTTGTGAGGAATATTACGAGGTTATTAGGGTTCATCTGACTGGCCCGTGAGGCCCCGTCAGTGCTGCTGAAAGAATTAAACAAAGAATTCATTTCCTCCCCAACTGTCACAGGAGGGAAAAAGATGCAAAGAAAAGAACAAAAGAGGACAAACAAGGACAAGATATTTCTAAACCTTCTGTCTTGTGTTGAAAAACTGCTTTCCTCTGTTAATCTAAACAGGTAAAAGCTGTCCAACTCTGCATTCTGTTGTCATCACCATCCGTAAGTGCTCCGTGGGGTGCTTTTATTTTGAAAGAGGATCAGAGGGGAAGCGCAGCAGCTGGATCACATTCATGAATGAACTTTTGGGTTTCCTCGCTATGTGCACATAGACAAACAAAAGCTGGGCTGAAACAAACCAAAATACGACCGCAAACTGCAGCCAGACTATAGTTTAGTTACCTGCTGCGGAGGATGTTTGTCTCTCTGGACACTGCTCAGGCTCAGTGGTTGGATTTTGGGGAAATGACAGTTGAGATAGAGAGCGACACACAGGAGAGAGAGATGGGATTCAAACCAGCGGATACATGTGATGTAAATGTAAGGCCAACACAGTGTGAGTGCAGCATTAAATATTAAGATAAGGAAACAAAGTGCCTTATGAATGTCGACCTGATTTTCAACATTTATCAATTCTTGCTTTCTACAATATGTGCACATGTGTATAGTTAAGTTAGATCACGGATTATGGCCACAGCACATAAATCAGGGTTCACGCCAGGCACTGAATTGTCACTAAATGTTGCAGACAGACATAAATCTTTAGGTGCAAATTTGTCACATATCAACATAACTCATAGAAATACTGGGAAATGTAATCATAAATTAACACAATGTGATAAAATGTAAACGACATACACAAAATGAAAAGACATTAACATCACATTTTTGAGTCACTGTAAACATAAATACTTCCAGGCTTTTGCCCAATCCCATTTCTACCCCTCAAATCTTCCACTTGATACTGAGTGCCCTCATTTGCGAGATAACCCTTGATGAGGGAAGTGAGAAATATAAGGGTAGAGATCTTTCACAAACAACCACTTTTCATGGCATTATTCTTGGTGGGAGCGCAGCCACTGATCCCAAGAAACACCCACATTTGGATCTTAAAAAGCAGCTGGAAACACAGCAACTGATTTTGTTTGTTAGTCTTAAACAGTGGTTTGCAGCTTGGCAGGCGTCTCCCCTAGGTGACACACCACCCCCCCACCTTCAGCTCATATACTACGTCACTTGGAAACATTGATATGATGCATACAAAAAGTGCAAATAACAGTAAGAATGGTTTGCAGAAAGGTACAATGCCAACATTTTCTTCTTGACACAGAGAGTGGAAGGGAAGGTGGAAGGTGGACTATTGCACACGTTTCTGTAAGTTATTAATAACTTACTCGCAATGCTGCTTTGTTACTTATTGACCCACCTTCCTGAAACCATCAGTATTTCTTTGTAAGCTTATCCGAACCCATCAAAACCAGCAGGTCAACCCGGGATCCCGCAGGTTTTGGGTCGATCAAAACACTGGAGCACTGATTTATAACAACATCAACGGTGTCCAGCTATACTGTCTAGTAACTACAAGTTAATTCACACAAACACTAAATGCAACATGCCACGTTTTCAAAAGACAAACGTAACATAAGCTGGAATATTAAACTGTGAAAATGTGGCCACCAGAAAACATAAACATGATGTAAATGCGTCACAATATGTAGGGAAAAACAAACATAACGCAGTGTATCGAGGCGACAGTCAAAAAAGTGACTTTCACTTCTTCCCTCCACGACTGACGGGAGCAGCAGTGGTTCATGGGAATGTTATGGGAATGTTAAAATAAATAAATCAATAAAACAGCCTCTTCATACTAACAAGGATAAAACTGATGGTTTTACTTTACTTTATGCTTGCAGCTAAATGGTGGCCGCTGTGTGTTTAATATTAAATAAATCATGTGAGTAAATCAGCGGCGCAGCCATCAGTAGTTCTGTTTCTTAATGCTGGGATCTCTCCGTGACATTTCCATGAACCAGCTCTTGATGTTGCTCAGAAGAACAGAGCAGAGGACGAGGGGAAAAAGGATGAAAGACGGGTTCACATAAGAAACAATAGAAATCTGCTGGGCAGATGTCTCTCTCTCTTTTCCCCTCTTTCCCAATACTCATGTTGAAACTGGGGGAAATCTCTCCACTGTGTGTGTGTGTGTAGTATTTGAGAGGTAACGATGCTCCAATGTGTCCGATCAAGTGCAGTTACTTCATATCCGTTCAACACACTTTGTGGTGTTCAAATTTAGTTGTGACATTCATGGGAAATTTATCTGGAAAAAACACCCACTCATACATCTTATTTTCGGTTTGATGCCATTTATCGTAAAGGCGCGTTTGTCCCCGGATATGACTGTGTGTGAATGTGTTTCAGTTGTATATCCTACCTGTCACTGTGCGTGGGATTACAATGGGAAATTACTGTCTTGTTGCAACACTATCAGTTACTGGTAACAAACCTGTTGGCTTTAAGGTGGGCTGAAGAAGAAAGTGGATGCACTGAGGGCAAAAGAGGACTGAAGTGGTACAGAGGAGAGCAATAGAGGGGAAAACCATGAGGAAATTAAGGTGGTACTGAGGAGGACTGACAGAAAATTTAAATGTACTGGTGTGAGGATTGTCCCTTGAACATCCAAGTGTTCTCAAATCCCCGACTTTAGCAGTCATGCCAAAATGGAAACGGAAGTCCAGAGGAAAGGGGCATGAACGCCCCAGGGAGGTTGTTTTTCCTTGCAGTAATTGCCCAACGAGAGCCATTGCTAGCTAGCTCCCACCCACCCGACCAAGGTGTTGTGCAGTGCTGTGAACTGAAGAGTAGCAAAGTTAACCTATAGATCGACACTCGTAACCAGTCAAAAATGATCTCAGCAGTAAACCAATAAACAGTTCACTATTGACATCTCTAGTTTTAACATCTTCAAACTGCAAATTTTTTGAGGTAATTCTCGACTTTTGAGAGTTAAATGCTGCTTTTAAACATCATGCCAGAGCTTTTTGGGTGTTTTCACTGTATCCAAGGAGAGACAAGGATGTTATGGTCAAATGAAGAAGAGAAATTAAATCAGAGTTGTTGAAGGAAAAAATGGAGGTGGACCAAGAGTAACTTCAGGAGGAGAGAAACTGGAGCCAGATTGAGGAAAACCTCAGCATGACTCAGAGAAAAGACACTTACACACAACCATACACCCCCTGTAGTGAGACAGATGTGTGATGCTAACTGTCTTCATGTCTGGCTAATTTGTAAGTCCTGCCCAGACCCTACGCTCACACACACAAAGGAAGACTTCTAGATGGAAATTAGTGATGTCAGCCTCTCTTCCTACCTGCTGTTACCTCCTACCTGAACAGAGGGGAGTCAGGAAATAGACTGCAATTACACTGCTGCCTGAATAAAACACACACAGCTGATGATGTGTGACTACTGTCCTTGTCCCAGTATACAAGCACAGGAGGGGAATCAATTTATGTCCGACTCCATTACGATAGGTGGCGATACGCCCCCGTCAGCTTGTTAGTACTGGACATTTTTCTGGTTGACCCTATTTTGTCACAGACCAAACAATCGACAAACAAGTTAGCTACAGTTAGCTAGCTGCAAACTGGTACCATGGTGGACAACTTTACAACTCTGAACATTTCGTTCGGCCCTGGATGTAGAGTTTGCCATGCTGTTACCTGCTTCTTCTTCTTCTGTTACTGGGTCAAAATTCGGGGCAGACAATGTGTAGATTTAAGACTTTTTTTTAATGCAGCTCCGCATATATTGATACATATATATTGAATATTTGAAACAATTTCAATACTTATATTTTATAACAACACATTGGTACCGGCTGCACTTCCTCAGTCTCACTTGTTAATGTTTACTACAGTCAATCTGCTATTTTCTGCTACTTCCCAAAAAAGGTAAGTCGTCGTCATGTTGTAGCCTTGTTATATTTATCTCCATAGTATCAAAAATGGTATCTGATATCAATATTTTTCAAGGAACTGTACCAAAGGCAGAGGATGAACACAACCAATATTTTCCAATAAAATATGTTGCACCTTTATTCATTTCAATTATCATTTCTCCAGTCGTATCGTATGTTCTATTGACACGTCATCAGAATATCTAGTTTATATCCAATTTGCGGGATGCTGTATTTTTACTCTGTATCTTGCAACAGTCACGACTGAAGGTGCATCCCTCTGCCTCTGTGAATGTATATCCAACACAAATACCACATTTCTGCTGCTGCTGTCGCAGTAAAACCTCATTTCATCTGAAGGTTTACATGGTTCTTGACAGGTAGGGCGAGTTCCAGCCCTCAAAACCCATTCAAAGAGTAAAAACAAAACCAAAGCAGAATCTAATGTTTGGTCAAACAAGCGAGACACAACAACCAGATGCCGACACCGTTTCCCTTTTGTCTTTCTAACCAAACGAGCAGGAGGACAGACAGCGGTTTATTTCCCTCTGCCACGTTGTTTATTTGGCTGTTTGTGGGATACTAAACAACTGATCTGTCGCTGGAGACGTTTTGTCCAACCACGTGCCTGCGCGGTTAACTGAAGCTAAACAAGCTCAGAACATGATCCGGGCGGCTGTGGTGCTCCCAGTAGGTGGTTTGGGACTTGATACTGTTCATTTGAAGCCAGACAGGAAGTTTTGGGGAAGGACATGTTGAGGAACTGAAATACACTTTGGTTTGACTCTTTGGTGTCACAGCCTCCATCTGTGTCTGCTCTCCTATTTTATTAAATCCTTTAACATCTCTGACATGTAAGTGACTGGACTGCAATGAGTTTTAAACAGCTGTATCCGTTTTTAATCATAATATTTGCTTATTTTATTAAAATAAATTCTATTAAACACTTTTCCTCTGGTGGCCTCTAACACATTAGGTCATGAACCATGTCGTTCATAACTCAACATTTAATGGTATTAACTTGTCTGTCAACTACAGCTCAACAAAGTAGGAAATAACAACAATAAACAGACAAAAAAGAAACCACCTAACTATAGCCTGCTGACTTACTCATGGCAGAAGTACAAATATCAAGAACATGACCGACAAAATCTTAAAGTCTACAAAATCGGGCAGGCAGGACACTTCGTCCTGGTTCCCTTATAGTCCAGACTATGGCAAAGACAAAAAACAACTGACTCATTCGTCTCATATGTGCCTAACTGAAGGTGAATCGTGACATATCAGGTATGGAAATAATCTGCAGATGCTCCAGTTCAAAGTAAAACCAAACTTCTCCATGTATGTCAGATTTTGAGCCACAGCAAAGGCCAAAATATGGCCAAAAAACAGTAAGACTTGCTTTTAGCCGAGCCAACTACCTGAAATCACTTGCGGCACCTACAGGACAGTTTAGAGGAGTCAATGAAGGTATAAACCTTAAAATACAAAAAAAAAAATCAACAACTACAAATCAACACAACCACAAGACGTCCTTGAGCATGCAGCCAAAAATGTGCACACAAAATGTTAGGCTGATTGGTCCAGTAGTTTGCAAGATTAGCTGCAGACAAACAGATATACACACACACGACCAAAGGAAAGATCCCCTCCAGGGTGGCTGGCCTGGAATCTCTCTAGCAAGGCAAGCTATGGATTCTAAATCCAAAAAGGAAAAAGTCTTTGAGGCAAAAAGAGGATTTAATAGTTTGTGGTCAGATATATTTGCTTTCACCACCAAAGCTGCAAAGTTTAAGTGCTAAAGAATTCTAAATACCCAACTGCAAAGTTGCCACCTTGTAGTAAATCATATAAATGAGTGCTCATTAAGATCTATTCATAATGTTGTTGGGATAGACTTAAAAGGCTGTTATCTTTATTAAAATATGTTTCGCGACTCCAGATTTTTTTGGCCAGTAATAAATAGCTCTTTTAATGGTAAAGGTTGCCAACCCCTGGTCTGACAAAAAAGAAGTGATACATTTAAAGTACATATTTAGGTAGTTTAAAACACTAAAACTGATAGATCTTGTTCAACCACGAACCAAAAAAACTAAGAAAAGTGTGCCACCTAGATAAATTCAGATTCACACACCAAAAAAAAAAAAAAGACCACGATGATGAGAAGATGTTTGTTTGAGAAATGTTTTCAGGGATGAGCAGTGAAGAGGTATCATTAGAGGTAGATAAAGGCAAATACACACTATGCTCAAACTCTCAAACAGTTGTATTTGATTAATTTTGATTCATGAATCTATAAAAGTTGTAAAATAGTAAAACAAAAAAGAGCCTAGTTTCCCGCAATTTCACAGAACCTGAGGTGGCGTCTTCAAATGTCTTGTTTTATGTGACCAGATGTCCGAAGACCAAATTTCGAATGATGAAATAGAGAAAAAAAACAGCAAAACCTCCATCCGAGAAGCCAGAACCAGAGAATGTTTGGTATTTTTTACTTCATAAATATTGAAATGTTAATCTTTTCTTCATTGCCTATGTTGTCAAAACAACTCCAGGTAAAATATTTCCTATCAAAGTCTGGGCACCTGAAGCTTCATGAATAAAGCTCGTTTGTGAAATCATGCATTGTAAGTGCTGATTCGTGGGCCAAGGATTCCTGATTGTTTCCTCTTCAGACAGGAGCACAATCAGGCGTGTGCGGATAAGAAACAGAAAAGAAAAAGAAGAGATGAAGTGCACTTCAAGGTGAAGAGGCAAGTAAGGTGTTGGAATGTTGGAAATGTCTCCTGGTCACCTTTGTAGGTCTTTGAGACAGCTGGAGGGGAGACATGAAGTAAAATGTGCTTTATACAAATGCATCTAACTTATTAGGTCCTCATGTTGATAAAAGCATCGCGGCATAAAGTTTCAATGCACGCGTGAGTTGTAAGACGGTAATCAGCAGCCATGCCTGATCAGTTCAATCTCAAGATGTTTCAGACATAAATCCTGGAAGAGGCTCGGACGTGCTTGTGAGCATCTTTTCCTCATGATCTTCAGATTACATTTTATCACCATGAAGATCACATTTTGAACCTAAACTGTGACTTCTCTGTGTCTCTGAGAGCACATTCTCACGCTGCTCACGCTTGTAAAGGTAGAGGTCAGAACTTGAGGAAGCGTTGTCTAACCCGTCGAGGACACAAACCTATCCAAAGCGGGGTTTTTCATTCCTGTGTCGTAGTCTCTGAGAACCTGGCAGCAGCCGCCTGAGAACTATCAAGGGGACATACCATTTCTGTTAAAATGAAACACGAATCCGTCCAAACTGCTCTGTTACTTATTCTTACTCTTAAAATCTTACTACAGCTTATGGAGCTGAGTGGAACGGCTTGCATGTAATTTTGAGAGAATTGGTTTTGTTCCCCGTTGGCTCCGACTAGCATTGCTAACAAATGTTAACACCGGGACGCTGCCAAATTCTCATAGAGGACGTTTTTGGACATCCTGTAAGGAATCTTGGTTAGCCATCAGGAAAAAATACTCCTTAAAACCCTTAACCTTTCAACTTTAGATCTGGCTGAACTTCCCTTTCCCTTAATATTCCGCTTTAATAGCTTCTAGGGTAAAAATAAGATTGACCCAGTGGTTTCACAAAACATCCCACATCCCTATAAAAAAAAAAGTATTTTGCAAATGTATTTATCTAGGGAGAGCTGACTGTTTCATCACTCTGATTCATAGACATATTTCACACCTGCGAGCAGCCCAGAACAAACTACAGCTCTCTGCTGTTTGATATACCAACACTGGAAATATTAAACACCTCGCTTAAGGGCACCTCCAGGGCACAGGAATCGTTCAGGGAAGGCAAAGTGTTTTCACTCTATTCCTCTGCCCTGTGCTGTTTGAACGTGCCCAAGTGCCCGAGAATTAAATATGTTTACGTTAAAATGACTGATAGATTTAGTAGCAGTGCAAATTATGACTGTCGGGAGAGAATCAGAGGGTGGGCAGGAGGTCGGTGGGGTCCACGCTCACGGTAAATGGTAAATGGTAAATGGACTGCACTTGTAAGTGTTCACGTGCAACGATGGAACAGCCATCAGGAGCAATATGGGTTCAGTATCTTGTCCAAGGACACTTCGACATGCAGATTGGAGGAGCCAGGGATCCAGGGAGCCAATCTAACGATTATTGGACGACCTGCTCTACCTCTCAGTCACTCTGAGCCACAGCGGTCAGCCGGCCAAGGGCCCCTCTGTCGCCTTTCCTCCAGTGTCCACAGACTCCTTTGTATTTTTTAGGGGGGAGATTTTGTTTTTGCCCCTGCTCTCTGACATTTGCGGTGCTAACTGGACGAACAATGTTCACAGTGTCCCTCCCCCGCCCCTTCGGATCATCCATCCTAGCATCAGCCAAATAACAGTGGTATCAATCCTTTCATGTAGGTCTCGGCAAGAAAGCATTTTCCAAAATGTTGCTGAATCTACAACATAATTACACCCATGTGTACAGTTCAAGCTGACGTCAGTTTGATGTGTTGTTGCATTTGGAAAATGTGTCCATTCAAACTTTAAACCCTGAACGTTGGACACTTGTTGCTCAATGTGTTCTTTCAGCGTAAACAAACAATAAATGAATAAAATTGTTAACATGATACACACATATTCTAAAACAACATACTGAAGAAGTATTTCATCCCTGGAAAGGTGGTCTTTTCATAAAACTAGGCTGTCTATAAAGTAGAAGGACGCAAATACGATTGAGATTGGTGCTATATGACCGGAAGAAACAGAGAACAAGAACTAAGGCATTCGCTTTAGCTCAGGAGGTAGCAAACCTTCAACTACCAAAATGTACTGTTCCGCACCGGACCAATAAACGCTAACGCTGGTGGGTAACACAATGCAAACGTATCCATTTGACACAATAGCGGCCAGCTGATAGCAAAGTCTCTAATAAAGTTAAACTGTAATATATTAGGACATATATATATTAGGACATAAATATATACATATATGCTGAAAATGTGGCCCATGACATGTTCTGGTTTTGAAATCCAGCCCTGTTGATTTATAATTGAATGTCCCTGCCATACAGTAACAGAATCCTGAGTTATATTGATCAGCACTGCCTGGTTTTACCGTTTGACTAAGGTTCAGACTAAGTTTGAGAGAAAGGGGCCAGTCTGTGTCTTGATTCACTTCTATACCCTTTGTGTCCATGATGGCAGGCATACAAAAATGCTGTACATGCTGCAACAGCTCGAGAGCCAGCAAAACTCTGCCAGATTACATGCAAAATGCGGTCATCCAGTGGACTTTAACTGGGAGGGAAACAGGAAGCTCTGGACACTAATTAGATGGAGAGAAGTTTACAACAGTTCATGTATACATGCTACCCACATTGTTACGACAAAGCTAGTTGAAAATCAGCGAAGTTTCCCTCTAAGTACTAAAAGCTGTGCCATATGTTTCCAGTGCAAACGCATACTCGCACAGTAACAATTGAACAGGGTCACTGTCGGAGCCAAACTTTCATCTTTACCTTTAATAACCCAAATCGAAACAACTGCAGCAAGAAAACCCACAAACGCCATCTAAAATCCACCAAAATGATGAACCATCAGCGTCTTTGATGGCAGCATGAACATTCAACCTCCCCCACTAGATTCTGGGTGTATTTTGCAGCTCATGCGCGGCTGTCTATGGTCAAACATCAGTTCTTCAGGGGATCAAACTCTTGTCCTTCCATTAGAAGGTGGTTTCACCAAACAGCAGCTCGAACTCTGTAAGTACCCCTCTCTGGTTTCTGGGATATGCCGACGCCGAGGAAAAAGGGCAGCTTACGAGTGTATGAACCTCTCCCTGACCCCCACCTCCCCTTTCCCCTTAAACACACATATTCTGTTCTCTGCCATTATATAAAGCCCTGGATTGGCCCAAATCGACATTTTTCTCGGCCAATGAACTAGCCTCAGAAATGCGTATAAAATTCACATCAGCGTGAACTACTGGCTGATGGGAATCTCTGCGGCGCTCTTCAAGAAAACCTCTCCTGTTCAAAGGGGTTTTCACCTTTCCTACCCTCTTTTTTTCTTCTCCCTTTCTTTTCAGCTTTCCATTCACCTCTTGTAACCCTTTCCCCTCCTTCCCTCGTCTCCTTTATACCTTTCCTCATTCTTTTCTCCTCTTTCAGACTCTCTATCCCCCCGTTTCATCCTCTCTTTCATAATTCAGGCCAGTCTGTCATCGACTCATCCATGTGACTCTCCTTTAATACTCCCATCGTTCTTTTCTTGATCTCCCAACGTTCCTTTCCAGCCGGCGATTCCCTTTAACAGCAAGCCAGTGGCCTTTCACAATCTGTTTCACAGAGACGATAGAGAGCCTCCGAGACGGGCTGAGAGAGGGAGACTTAAAAGTCTAAGAGAAAATAACTGAAAGATACTGAGCAGATATTGAGAGGAACAGATGAGGGAAGCTGGAGTGTGAAAAGAAGATGTGGCTCTATTTTAGACAGTGACAGAAACTAACAAAGTACAAAATAAAACACAGATTTTTGTAGTTTACTTGAGTTATTTCCATGTGGTACTACTTTACTCCACTACATTTTCTTAAAGTTGTTTACAGAATAACATTTTACAAATACTACATACGTATGATCAGCTCATGACATATGACATCATTTTAGATTTAGAATTATGCTATGCAGGATTTTCCTTGAAAATACAGAAATAATCACTCTCAACTATCACTCATGACCCACTTCAAGTGTGCGCCCATGTATTAATCCCAGAGACATGCTGCACATTGTCCAGAGCAAATTGACTTCTCCCGCAAACACGCACTATGTGAAATATATAACTATGAGGATGAATTTATTGTTATTTATTGAGTGGATCCTAACATATCAGGTAGAGCATTAATATGCAGATGCTCCAGTTCGAGGTTTCTATGGATGTCAGTTTTTGTGTCCTGCAACAGAAGGAAAGGCTTGTTGTTTTCAGTTGAGACGATTTCTGGAAAACTTAAGGCCCCTGCTGACTGGCTGACAGGAATGAAAAATCAGCAGTCACTGACGTGTAAAATAGTCAGTAAAACAGGTGTTCAACAATTGTGAATCACCGAGAGCTCCTTGAGTACAATCATAAATGTATACACAACATATTAGGCTGATTATCCAGTAGTTTGCCAGATTAGCTACAGACAGACTGATACACACAAACAAGCAGACACACAACCAAATGCATGAACTCCTCCATAAATGTAGCAGCGGAGTGAATCTGGGGTTTGTTTTCAAAAGTCAAATGCAATACTACTGTACAGGACATACTGTATTTTGGACACTAATATCTAATAACCACATTCAAAGGATCCCTATACTAAAAAAATGTTCAGGCTACACTTTGGTAAGAAAATGAATATGGTTGATCTTACCAGATTTTTTTACTCTAAAATATTAAAATCTGTATGGGCCTAAAAAAATCCAGTAACTGTCAGGCTCTATAATACACAGAATAGAGTCACATACCACTGTGAAGTTGGCCGTCCTACATAATTAGTACTTTTTACTTTTTATGGCTGGCTGTAATTTCCAATGTTCCTATTCGGTTTATAGCTTCAAGCCCACTGAGGACATTAAAAAACAGGTCACAAACATACAGTTTAATTTTGAAAAAGGGCACAGTAATTCCCCTAAACAGACGGCTCCTAAAGTTTTCATCAAGCGTTACTCAAACAGGTGGAGAAAGTGCATTTGTTGGGACTACACAAATTCTCTATTTTCAAATATCTCATGGAGAGAGACTCTCACTGCAGGCTGTTCCATTTTCGTCAGAATATATCGGCGTGCAGCCTCGTTCTGTGGACGATAAATGAGGTGCGGGCTTCCATGTGTTTCACCGGTGATGAAGAAATACAGTGAGTGACAACAACCCCGTCCACATTTAAGAGGACTGTTTGCAGTGGAAACTCTAGGGTCTCCATGTAGGTACCATATCTGAAGGGTTTGTTTGATTTATTGATTGATTCATTGTTAGTTTTTGGTATTTCCATGGGATTTATTGAAAATGTAAAACATTGCTCGATGTATCACTTAGTTACACTTTAATGCTATTACTTCTGTACTTAGCAACAATTTAAAATGCAGCACGTGCTTGAAATGGAGTGTTTGTTCGGTGTTTACGGACTGAACACCTTTTCCATCGACGGATAAAGAAACTAGCTGTATATTTCTAAAGCATTTCTAACATAGCTACACATAATTATGGAAAGACTGAATTAGAGAGGAACATTAAAAGAGAAAGAAATGAGAGACAGACATGTATTAGCACATTGTTACTGCAGTGGCCAGTCAGTCTGGGAACCCTTAATAACTCTTCAACACTGATGACAAAACCACACACACCCTTTGGCTCTATCTAGGTCTCTCATTCACCCATGTATCTCTCACTCTCTATCAGCTCCTTCTTCCTTTTCCCCTCTTTCTCTATCTTATACTTACACACACACACACACACACACACACACACACACATATAAATACACACCCAGTGTTGCAGTGTTGATGGTAAAACCATTCCATATCAGGGTTATTCGGAGGGGAAAAAGTAATTCCCTCTGACAGCCCCGTTAAGAGAAGAAATACCTCCACTACTAAAACTGGACTTAAGTTTCACCCGTGATACCGCACCAGACTGCATTTGATTTTCTGGTTATTTCAGGGGCAATCCAAAGCGCCAAAATGCTGTAAAAATCAGTCAGTGAGACAGCAACGCACAATTGGTGTTTATCGTGTTTGGGACGCTGCTCGAGACACCAACAGTCGACTTCTTTAGCCTCATATTTCCCTGTTAGCATGAAATCCATATTATTCTGGTTGTTTTCACTCTGGCTTTTGAGATGCATATAAATCACGAATGAAGAGTGGACCACCAACTCTGTGTTGAAAATACGGTGGACTTTCAAAAATTGGAAGTCAGGCCAGGACAGTAAATCAGGGGCAAGTGGACTTCAAATATTCATTAGCTGCCTTTATAATCCAACAAGCCACTCTTCTTTGAGAAAGTAAAAAACTAAATTTGATTGCGGGTGTGGCTTTCCAGTCATGCAGGTATTCGAAAGCATGGAAAGAAATGTTTGTGGAGGCAGAAGGGATTAAGAGTCACTCTGGGTTTCAGTTTCTTGCTCAAGGACATAAACGCAATGTTCAGACAGGCAGCGCCAAAACAAGGAAGAACTTTTTTATTAAGTCTGCACGAAAACACCCAGAATTCGATCCTCTCAGATCAGATTTAAACCACATAAAATGTGATTCAGATTCCATGTATGAAAACTCAGCTCAGATTGTGTCCTAGCGTTTTTATTTAGTTATTTATTTGTCACTGCTCACACCTTGTCTACACTGGACCAGTTCTGGCGATTCAGGCGATTTCATTTTGACCAACTCAACTGCTGACAACGACCAGCATATCGGCTCATGCTTCACTTACGTTTTACACAACCGTGACCCAGAGTGTCTTTATAGGCTTCAACTTTTCAAATTTTTCCACTTATGAGCTTAAATACATGATTGTGAGTTGGACTGTAACGTCTGTCTGAAGCCTTGTGTTTGCACAGCAGCTTTGTGGCTCAACAGATCCAGTGTATGTAGTCTACATATTGCTGACCACCATACAATGGTTTCAAACCCCACAACTGCCATTTCCATTGTCTAATTCTTCATTAAAAAGAGGCTACATGGTATCAAGTGTAATATAACCATCATATTGTTTAACAATGCTCTCTCATACCCAAACAACATAACAGGTGGATTTCCACTGACTGCCAAAAAGTGGAACACCGCACAGATGTAAGCGTGCGGAAATCTTTTCTACTAGTCCTAACTTCAAAAGCAACATGTGTGATCGTCCCCAAAACACTAGCATTTTTAAACACATCCTGAATGTTATGAAATGTCACTGTTGCACTATAAACCAGCCAATCACGGCCCATCCTAAAAAAAAGAGGTATTACCAAGTGAAATCCAAGAACTCACTTACGCGGACGGTGTATCACCTGAAACACAGCAACGACAGCAGAGAAATTATAGAACAGAGAAACCAGTGAAAGAACAGTAACAGATGAGGTTTCACTATATAGGGAACGCATATCAGGAAAAGACTGTATAAGTCAGGTTACTTGTGCAAAAGACAACCTTACACATGAGATTTACGAGACTGAACACAACTTATCTGTCGATTGAAAATACAGTAGTATCAGGATAATCACAAAACATGGTACCACAAATTAGTGCCGGAAAGAAATGTTACCACTTACTATGATCTTTATCTAAATGTCAAGGTTCACGATTCTATAATAAGAAGTGCTCTTGGTAAAAATGTCGAAATTTTGCAAATATATGGTCAAGTAGAAGGGAAAAACGATTAGGGATTATGTGCAGGGATCATCAGTTGTGTTCCAGATATTAATAAACAGTAATATGAGGGTCATGGATCATCAAAACCGGTCCGGTCTGGTTGGAAAAGAGCAGATTTGGAGATTTAATGCAACAGGAAAATAAATTCCCAAGTGATTGTGGAGCAGTCTTAGAAGCACCTTTCCATTCTAGACTGCAGCCTTTGATATTTTTCATTTTCTCCATGAAAAAGAGATCATAGTGTTGGAAAGGTGGACTGAAATGATCCTAATAATATTTTTATTGATCGTTTAACAGCGCACGCCAGGGCTTAGCGATAGACCTGCACCGCTTGATCCAAGTTCCAAGGGTTTGATATTAAAGATTTTCCGCCTTGAAACTGGAACAGCCCGACATCTGTGAAATTAATAGGGTTAATATCTGAGGTATCTGTAAGAAAATTTTAAAAAAATATATTAAAATGATGTTACAGATACGCTGCTGCTTGGGCTCAAAGCAAAAGAGCGATAAGTATTCAAATGGAGCCAGTGACATTGTCGTTAAGAGTTTTATATCTCACGCGAGGTCCGAGACGTCGTTTGTGGCAGCTTCCAGCGTTTTGATATAAAATACGAAGAAACCAGAGCCACCACATCTGCTCGAGACATAGAGATTCAACAGATTGTTTTCCATTTCTGCTGCAAGTGCTCAGTGTCCCATCCAGAGACACTCACAGCAAGTGAGAAGACATTGTGTGGGGGTCGGAAACTTGCTCACGGGCACATGGATGATAGAGGAGGACACGGGAATCAAGCCTCGGCTCTCTCTGCTGTGGGGAAAATTATGAGGGGATACAATAACATTTTTATTTAAGTGCTTCACAGCAGTTTATGTGTTACTGTCTCTGTTGTAATTCTGCTCTAGGTTAGACAGAAGTTTCATTTAGTTAATAAAGCAGATTTATAGCAGATCAACTGTAGCAGTTGGTGATGTCACGGCTACTGAAAAGTGCAATAAAATGCGTTATGGTGGGTTGAAAATACAATGTTATAAATACGAGTGTAATGATAACACTGTAGTGATATCTAGGTAGGTATCTAGGTATCTAGGACGAGGTTTTTTTGGTCAATGACTTAGCAGTATCGAGTACAGATAGTATTTGTCACAGCTGACAAAAATCCAAATGTGATTTGATACAAATACTTTGTCCCTGATTCACAAAAAATAAAAAAACAACATTTGGTCAACACCTACATATGACTGGATCGTGTATGAAACACCGGAGGACTTTTATTTGAAACAGGAAGTGGAGGTATTCACTCATCATGGACTGACGGACTTTCACTAAGGCGCTCATAATGCAGTCCAGGCTAAAAATTCATGTAAATACTGCCTGATAATTTAACACAACCCTCTCCTATTCTGCTCCGGTTGTTGATCTACATCCCTGCATGAATGGTGAAGGCTGCGCAACCATCAGCCACTAACTGCAGTGAATTTCCTCCGATAACGATAGTTTGTAAAACATCCTCTTGGCGGTGACTAATCGGCCAAACCAATAAGTCGGTCGACTTTTACCTGCTACACCTCAGCATGGTAACACTGTCATTGTGAACATTATAGCACGCTTGCGTTAGCTCAAAGCACCACCGTGTCCACAAACAGCTATTATTGCATTATAGCAAATGTTTGGCCAAAGAAATTAAAATCAATAATGATTAAATGCTGATTTTGACATGTATTATAATTATATTAATAATGATACGAAGACGAACTATTTGACAGCCTCTCGTAATGTACCTCAAGCACAAAAATGTTAAAAATAAAACCAGAATTTTACCAACAGTGTGAACTTAATGTGAAATATGCGTATCCAATTTTTTCACCTGTTTATATCAAAGATTTTTTTAAGAATTTGAATACTTTCACATTCACACACAATTTACAAGTACAGGAGAAACTATGTGTCCAAAAACCACCGGACTTTACTTTCTTGTTATTATATTTGATGAAAGCAACATGGCTGCTAATAAAGTGAACAAAAAAAGCCAAGTGATCTTAATTGTCTACAGCACTGCAACCACATATCTGTGTTTGTGTGTTTTTGTGTGTATATGTGTGTGTACAGTTCCCGTCACTTCCCATAATAAACAGACTAATAAAGCAGAAATTCCAGGGGAAAAAAATGAATGAATCATAAAAATGGCTCCATGAGCAGCATTATGAATCGTTTTATTGATCACACTGGGGATGTTACGACATCTTCCAGGGCTTTGATAATCCAGTGCAGTGCCTCCTTTGTAATCCGATACAAGCAGCACTGTTCCTGCAACTTTGAGTTTCTTTCAGTTTCACTTCTCCAGACTTTTATTTCTTTCCTTTATGTACTTAACTTTACATGTGACTTAATTTTACTGTGAATAGAAAGGGTTTTACAACTTGGCTCGATACACCCATACCTGTGTGTTGTGAGCAGTTGGCCATTGAATATTTTTAGTAATGGACAGGTAATAAATTGTACTATTTGCTTCTAATTTTGACAAAACAGTCATATCTACTTCCACAGTTACTTGTAAGCTCAATCCGATAAAGTCAGAGTGATTCCATTAAACTAAAGCTAAACTTCCAGTTTAACCCTCCGCTAACTTGTATGGGGATAAAATAGTAATTAAATCATGCAGCTCTTCTGGAAAGTCAGAATGAACGAATCAAGTTCTGATAGCAATTTTGCGGGGTTGTGATGCTAAAAAAAAATGCATCCGCCAATTTACAGACACTCCTTTCCCGTGATTGTCGGCAAGAAAAATGCTTTTTGGACCCATGTGGGACCAGGAAGTTGTAATTACGCTGCACAACACTACATCAGACACTGTTCCAGTGGGCTTGCTCAGAATCACTCAACCTGTCTAGGAGGTGCTCCACTCAAGTTAACAGTTTAGTATCGAGTGATCCAGTAACTCACTCGCATTCGCAGTAGATTCATGACCTTCAGCTCAGGGCAGGAGGGTGCAGAGAGGCTCCAGGCTGGGAGAGCAAGTTAAAAAAACTTACTAGAACTTGTTATCTAAATAATAAGAAACAGCAGCTTAAGTGACAGGAAATACCCTCTAACGTGTGTATATGACTGACACTGCTTGTTTGTCAGACACTATAAATTGTAATGACGTACCAATTCTTTGGCTTTCTCGCGAGTAAACCCTCAAAAGTCCAGTGCTATGTTTTTGGAGTCTCTTTATTCCACAACATCTTCACAGTTCACAATAATAGTAGCAGGTAGAAGTGGCGAGTCAGTAAAGGAGTTAGTGAAGATCGGAACTTGTCACTCGTGAGTCATGAAAGCGAATCGTTCGTATCAAACAGAATTGCATGAATTAGTCCCTCCAGGATTTTGCCAGCTATTCTTGCTATGGTTGAGGCCTGAAATTATTTCACTGCAGCTTTTCTGAGAAATTGCGATGCGTGTTTCAATGTTTCGAGGCTGCAATTAAATTGTGGAGGCATGTAAAAACTGAGCAAACAAAAATAGCTGTGATGCTGTGTCATATCTGAAGCATATTTTTGTAAGGATTTGGTGTCTGATCACAATCAGCTGTATATGACGTTCGACGCAGCAATGAGGGACTGTCCCTGTGAGCCGCTCTCCTTGCGCTCTCTCTCTGTCTGCAGCACAGCATGATCTGCTCGTCCAATTTGCAGCTTGAGCAGAGGGGACACAGCAGCGGTAAACATCCGACACTGAGCTGTTAATCTCACAGCTCGACTCTGTCATTAAACCTGTTGATAACTGTTGGGTTTCCTTAGCTTTGTGATGCTAACAGTTAGCTCTGTCACTGTGTGTGTGTGTGTGTGTAAGGCTCTGTTCAAGGCACATAGCTCTGGTCCCCCAACAGTAATATCATAATAAACAGAGTGAGATAAAGCGGGGCTGAGCGAATCAATACGCTGCACACAGCTCCACAATAAAACCAGATTTTACTCATTTAAATTGTCAAATTTGCGGTAAAGTTGTTGACAAAATTGCAAGGTCATGGAGAGTTCGGTCTGATTGGTTGAACCTGTGATAATTGATCAGTATCAGATCAGTATCTTGCTCAAGGACACTTCGACAAGCAGACTGGAGGAGCAAGGGATCAAACCACTGATCTTCCGTTTAGTGGACGACCCGCTCTACCTCTAAGCCATAGCCGCCCCGATCTAGTTTGGCAGCAGCCAAACAGCTAATGAATTAACCACTAATGGTGAAGCGTGAAGTGAGAAGCTTACAAACATCCGTATTAAACATTCTGAATCTTGGACGCCCGACGGGACTTTTTCTTATCTCTTGTCCTGAGGGTGGCTTTTCAAATTCACCTGTCCCTGACAACTTTTGAATCTGGTAACCATGACATAACTCTAAGTTTCTTCCTCTTTGTGAAAGCTCAGAGCGTGAACAGTAACAAAGAGCCTCTTGGAGTACAGGACAAGTAAACACACTAACTAGTGCACATAAAGCAGCAGGGGGAGAGAAGAGGAGAGGGGAAGTAAAACCTAAGTAAAAAACACAGGTATGATTCTTTAACCTCGTCCCTGAGCTGCTGCTGCTGCTGCTGCTGCTGCGACCAGCTCCTTGTTTTCCGGAGCTCAGAGGAAGGGACAGAGTGATTTTCCATGGCATTGCACGGCGGCGTGGCGGCAGCCACTGGATTTGGCCCGCAGGCCTGCTCTGTGACGGTAAAGCCATGGGAACAGAACTGTAAAACACTGGCCTGGACACACTACTGACAACACACACTGCTATTAAAACAGACCTTACAGGTATGCGTGTGAGCGTGTGTGTGTGTGTGTGTGTGTGTGTGTGTGTGTGTGTGTGTCCACACTGAGAGAGACAGAATGCTTGAGGAAAATGAAGGGAATGAAAGAGCTGAGAGGTGGAAATATAAAGAAAAGAGAGATTAAGAATGTGTGTGTGTGTGCGTGTGTGTGTGTGGCTGTAAAACCCTATACAAGGTGCCAACGGCTGTGACCTTTGACCTGTTTTGAATGTTGCTGTATGTTGGAATGTGTATTAGCAGGATTTGGTGTTCCGGTCCCCCTGAGGGTGTGCAGTGTGTGTGTGTGTGTGTGTGTGTGTGACCTCAGACATGTGTTCGTGTTAACTGGCACCATTAAGCCTTGAGGGGATCATTAGTGGGCTCTGGGAGCTGCCTTTACTGTACATGGTAGGGGACCTTTCGCGCACACACACACACACACACACACACACACACACACTACAAAACGCACATGAATGGACTTAAACACACTCACAAACACACATTTGCTTCTCTCAGTCCACATGAACATGTTCACTAAAATGCCTGATACATAAACGTATACACAGACAGACGTGGAGACTGCAGCATGGCAGCCTGAGCGTTCCACCACGTATAGCCAAGAAGCCATAAACATGCTACAACCCTGATTGCTCAGATTTATACGGCGGGCCACGTGATTGGTCAAAAACGTTGGTCTAAAATTTCCCTTAAAGTTTGGCAAGCTATCGTCTGTACTTTCTGTGGTAAGCACAGAGCTAGTTACCCGTTTTTGAAGATTTAATGGTCTTGTTTTACAAAGGATGCCATTTGTAATACCTGGCAAAAAGTATCAGCCAAAACACTTACGATATTCAGCATGTGATACCACTCAAGACACCGTCAAGCCTACACGGCTTCTACACGTCAAGCCTACACGGCTTCTACACGGCTTCTACTTAACGGCCACTTTAACTCTTAGCAAATTGAATCAGAATTTCCAATAAGCACTGTTAAAGGGCTTAATTTGGCTGAAAAGTAAAAGTTTTGTAGATATTCAGGTAAGACGTAACCATGGCGTCAATCTGAAAGCTTCAATCACATTGAAGCTGAAGCACATATTGAGTTGTATACATTGTTGGAAAGACGAGATTCTTAGCATTCTAATCAGAGTTGGGTATAACACGTTACAAAGCGTTAGAGTACTTTGATTAGTTTTTGCAGTAACGAGTAACCTAACATGTTAGTTTGCTGTTAAAGTAATCAAATACTTAAGTACATTTTCAAACAAGACATCAGTTACTTCCGTTACTTTTAGAACGCTGGTCCTTCAGCTCCGAAACAGCAACGGCTGTCGTTTGGTTCTAATAACGGAGATAACGTTAAACCTATCAGTCTGAAAGAAGCCACGGAGCTTGTGGCTTGCTACGTAGTTGGAGAAATGCTGCCGTTGTCTATGGTGGAGTCTAAATAGGTGGAGTAGGATTCGCTGACTTTCACGGCGTGTGTGATGTCATCGGGTTAATATTGTCCTGTTTTTATTACTTTCACTTTTATTTGAGTCAGAACTGTGTGTGTTCATGTGCCAGCCGACATGTTGTAGTAGTCACCTAAAAGTGTCAGCAGATGGCAGGAGCTACATTTGAAGCGCCACACGTAAACTATCAAGCTACTGTATCTTCCACAGGAAGTTCCTACAAATGTTTAACAATAAAAGCCTATTTAGAAAATGGAGGGATTCTCTCAGCCGAGGTTATAAGGGGCTTTTAATGTGAAACAAGTGTTGAGTTTGAAATGACAGTGCGATGTGTTAACTTTACAAAGACAAGGGAGCGGATAAAAAGTAAATATATAAACACACAGACGGATTAATAAATAACGGACTGTCTACAATGTCGTTTGTTTCAAATGAAGCTGGGAGCCTCTGCAGTTGTGGTGAGTAAATGTTAATGTTATTACTTTATGTCCGACCGTGAGGATGTACCATTGTTTGCTAGCTTGATGCTAATGACAGTAACGTTAACTCAGCGGGTTGACAAAGTGCCTCTGCTGTTTCACACCATCATTTCCCCCTTTTACTCTGTGTGGTAACATCCCTAGAGCAAATATTAAAAACGCTGGGGTGTTGCTGTCATACAGTTGTCTACAGCAGCAGATCGTTCTGTGTTTCTACTGGTCAAAACACTGGTTCTAATAATGTCAGTATTGTTTTTCTACTGTAAATATCAAGCAAATTGCATCACATTGTCACTGAGCCAGGTGCAGTACAATGGCCGCAGTGATACGTGACAAGGCCCACTGACCTAAACTGGGAGCACATGCTGTACTGCAGGGGTGAAAAACACATGCATACTTGTATTTTGGCACCAGCAAGGCAACAACATGAGCGTACCCAACAAGACGATGCTGGAAGATGAGAAAACGTCCAAGTTCGCCTTTGAATAAGACGACCTGTTGTTACTTGACTTGTTTGGAAGACTCCAGGTGGAAATCAACGAGCACAAAGACAGGAGGCGACAAGAGAGGCGCTGAGAAGAGGAAGATGGACTGAGGATGAGTGTTGTGAGAGACAGAAGTGCATGATGGGAGGAAACAAAAGCAAGAGGAAGAAAGGGGGAGGTTAAACACGCTTACACACAGAGCCTCCTTTTGGGCAATTTAAGTGGTCTCTTTGTCCTCCTTCATGGTCCCCTTCTCTCCTTTTCTCTCTGTCCTTTCTTTTGCCCTTTTAACAGTAACCAGAGAGGCCAAGAACAACGCTGGGAGAAAGAGGGGGAGATGGAGAGGGATAGGAGAAGACATAGGAGAGAGAGGGGGGGGCTTAAAGAGGGGTGGTTAGGAGATAAAAACTGTCTCCTCGCTGTAAGAGAATCCCTTCTTCTTTTTGCTCCTCTTTTTTTTCCAGATAAGGGAAAGAGCAGGTTTATCTGTGGATGCTCAATTGAGGCTGGAGACCAAGTGTGTGTGTGTGTGTGTGTGTGTGTGTGTGTGTGTGTGTGACAAAGACGAGTTTCTCAGACCCCTGACGCCTATCATCCCCTCTTCTTCTGCTCTGTTTTCCGCCCGTCCATTCATTCACAGTTTCACAAGACGAGGTCAGTCAGGCTATTTTGGCATGGCGTCTACCCACACACACACACACACACACACACTCTCTCACACACAGGAGGTCGTCCCTCAGGTAGCGCTGTGTGTATGGGAAACAGACCGCTCAGGGTTCAGTGGAAGGTTGGCCCGCCTGATGCAACATGGACAAGAGTGAGAGAAGCAGAAAAAAAACTGGAAAACAGAAGAAGAAATGTTGAAATTACCCGAGCCGTGCTCATCCCCGAGCGAGCGTACACGGGAGAATCTGAAGATGTGTGAACTTTCCTCTCCCATTTCCTCCCCTGATTTCCATTTTTCATTTACTCTGCCGCTGGTTTTCCAAACTGTTTTCTGGCTCTGCCTTCGCTTCTTTCACTTCATTCATTTCCGGACCCTGCTCTCCCTTCATTTGTTGTCTTGATGTTTTTATTCTTTGTGGTTTGCAGCCTTTACATCTGATACATGTATTAATCACTCACCCTTCCTACCAGTTTGTCATCATTAATTCTCACTTCTCATCTTTCTCTCATACAATTAAACAAATGTATCATTTATCATAAGTGTCATTACAGTCCCATTCGTTCACGTCATTTCTCTTTTTGTTTTGGATGGCGTTAATGCTGATGTTACGCTCAGTTTTTTTGTACAAGCTTTATTAATGTTACATGGAATGAGATTGTACTGCTCTGAATGACTTCATTCGCACACAGGGATCAAAAATGTGTTATTTCATTGTTCTGTAAGATCAGAATCTAAGCACACTGCAGTAAACTTCAAATATGGACGTTAGCTGAGACCGAGATTGTTTTGGACTGTCAGCTTATGTCCAAGTTTGATGGGATGTGTAACTTGATGATTTGAAATGAGTGATGTTGCCAGGTACGATCTCAGAGGACGCAGTAAACTCACTGTGAAGGATGTTTGTAAGGACGTGTGCTGCTTGTACTGTGCTGCTCCTCAGGCTTTTTTTTTTTTTTTTTTTTTACAATATACTGATACAAGTCCATACCCACTCACTCACCCCTCCCTTTGGTTAAGTGACGGTGGCGCCATAGGACAAAAAGCCTTGCGCAGACAGCAGGAGTATCTAGCGGCGAGGTGAATATTTATTTAGGAATCTAAACCATGTCACAATATGTTACAGCTTACCAGTGAGATATATGTTAGGAATGTTTTATTTCTATTTGTTTTGGTAACATGAGCAAACATTAGCACAGTGATGCTAAAATAACACGTTTAATGTGATAGTCACGGCACAGTGCAACAAATATAGGTTGGTGCGATTATAATATATGCGTTTCCAGAGTGTTCTTCCACAAGACACAGGGAGAGGAAGGGGCGAGGGGGTAGAGGAGGAACGGCCAGGTGAAGAGGTGTGTCTCGGCTACCCAGAGGGAAGAGGAGGAGGAGGGTGGCAGCCTTCGTAGCAGCATGAGAGGAATCAACAGATTAGGCTGTAGGCTAGGCTAACCATTTAGCTGTAGCTCTGGGATAACGTCAGCCAAGGCTAGGATAACGTTAGCACATAAACGTAGCTGTCACTAGAACTTAGACGAGAGGTAAAGTAGTTACATGAAGCCAAAACGATTTTAAAATATCAGATTGAATTACCTGTCTAGCAGAAAGCAGGCAACCTCTGCATCCCTTGTGAAATCCTTCTCTTTCAGGAGTTCTTTCCACCTGGAAACTCACTCACTCACAGTTTCTGCACAGAGCTGCTCATCTGTTTAATCTGTCTGTTCATTAGTCTACAGTGAGGCATCAGCCTGTGTGTTGCACAAGCTACACTAAATCAGTCAGTGGCCCTTAGCTGCGTCCAGTCAAGCCATGCTGCATTTGTGTTTCTGTTATCAGTTTAGACGCGCAGGGCCGCCCGCACTCAAGCAGGCAGCCATCTTGCCGACCACGGGGAACACCCAACCGGCCTGTTTCTCCTCCTCAAACAAGCTGTTTGTGCTGTGAGACTCTCTCACCTCTGTCTGCAGGAGACCAGAGAGAAAGGCATCTTTAAAAGTCTCTGTGAGTTCAGCTCGCAGTACTGCTTTATTTCACTGTTTCATGTTCGCTATCAGCGGCACAATGGTGTGGTGGTTAGCACTGTCCCGGTGAGTGTGCGTTTTTTCTGGGTACTCCGGCTTCTTCCCACAGTCCAAAGACATGCAGGCTGGGGATAGGTTAATTGGTGACTCTAATTATACACATACCTGCAGAGTGCAACATTGAATATGACAGTTTTTAAAGACTGACAGAAAATATTAGCAAAAGGCTGAACATGAAAAAAAATAAGGTAAAAATGTTTCAGTGGTACAACAGCCGTCATTCACCCCACGATTTATTCAAACTGGTTCTCGGAGATACCTCTGAGGCCTCCTTTCCTCTGCCCTCTCTCTCCTCTCCTTCACCACCCTGTCCTCCTCTTCACCTTCCTCTCCGACAGTATTCTTTCTGCTGAGTGGGAAGCTCCAGGCTGACCCAGACCCCCCCGCCCCCGCCAAAGTGTTCCCCTCTCCCCTTGCCCCGGTCAGAGCACCTCTCCTGGGACACACCAGGCAGCAAGGTGGGCCTCTCTGGCGGTCTGGACCGGGGGATCTGGTTAGTGAGGAGGAATGTGTGGAGTGTAAATGAACACACACACATACACAGTTAAAAAACATACCTGCACACACCTACGCAGGCACACACACACACACACACACACACACATAGAGTCACACAACAAACAGTCTCAGTGTTGAAGCAGACAGACTGATGAGGAGGAGTGACACAGCTTCTCTTGTCTGTCACCGTTCCCCTCTCATCCCTTTTTTCTCCTCAGTTCATTCAGTGTGTTCATCTCCAGGGAGGATGGAGGGATGGACTTTCACTGATAGGACACAAGTGAGAAGGTTTTGTTTACTCAGGGGGTGGAAGACAAACGAGAGAGGGGAGAGAGAAAGAAGGTGACATGGAAGGAAAGGAAAGACGATTTTAATGGATGGAAAAGTTGATGCATTATGTAATAGACATGTCACGATACCGGAAATGTGTAACATTAAACACATCGCGACATGTGAACCGAGAATTCTTTTCACAATGTTGCTGATGTGAGGTAAGGTTGAACATTTGTCAACTCTCAGCAGCCAGACAAAAAGAGCAAAGAGCACCGATTCTAGATTCGAGGAGCGCTCACTCTGCAGCTAAATCTGAGGATGTTTCCGTCAGCAGATTTAGCTGCAGAGTGAGCGCTCCGAGCTTTTTGGCTGCTCTCTGACGACGGTACTTGAGATAAACGAGAACTGCCACATTTTCAGATTTGACATTAATGGATAATCATATATTGCTGTCGAATCACATGAGGAAAAAAACATGAAATATATGAGCTGAAAGAAAGAAAGAATTGATGTGAGCTGTACAGGACTGTTATTCTACACTGGATGACTTGATTAATGCAGTTGTTTGTGTGTGTGTGTGGCCTCACAATCAGGTGAAACTGACTCACTTCTCTCATTAGCCGGTCTACAACCTTCTGCCATTTCCTCAAATTAACCCTGTAAAAATTCTGTCTGTGTATATACGTGTGTGTGTGTATGTGTGTGTGCGTCACCCTGAGTGTCAGTCACGCCCTGCTTGATAGATTGCCAACCTTTTAGTGCAAACATTCTGGTAAAGTTCACCGCTTGTGTGTGCCGACACCTGTTCCACATGGCGTGTGTGTGTGTGTGAATATACACGTATAGTAAGTGTGTGTCGGACTGGTTACGCGGTGGTCTCAGATTCCTAAATGAGGAGTTGTCTGGCTTAACGTTCTGCGGGTGTGAAAAAGAAAACAAAGACAGAGGGAGAGACAGAGAAAGATAGATGGATGTTAGAAAAGAGTGAGGCGAGCAGAGAAGAGAGACGAAGTAATAACAGCGATAAAGTATTTCTCACAGCTAGGGCTGCAACTAATGACTGTATTCATTATCTTCATTGGTCTCTCACTGGTTTTCAAGTTCTTATTTCTTATTAAACTCTTGCCTTTCTTGTTTTGTATTTGTTTATCATTCACATTGTTATTTTGTGTTATTTTTCTGTTGATTTTACTCTCTGTGTCATATTATGTGTTTCGGCTCTGTGTGTTTTGAATGTGTTCAGTTTTATTGTAAAGAACTTTGTGACTGGGTTTTGAAAAGTGCGATATACAAAATAAAAATGATCATTATTATTATTGTTTAGTGTATACAACGTCAGAAACTAGTGGAAAAATGCCGATCACAGTCCCCAGTAGTGCATGATCGCATCTTAAAATTCCTCGTTTTGTCCAACCAACAGTCTAATATCCTAAAGATATTCAATTTCCAATTACATAAAAAAGTAACCCCGAAATCCAGATGCCGTGCCCCTAGCAAATTCGAATTTGCACTGCACGCTGCTTTATAACTATAACTGAAACCTGAAAAGTCTACACTTCTGAAGATTAAGATGTCATTCTCCATCCAGATGTATTTTTATTTATTTTTTATCGTAGGTAAGTCAATGTACGCGGCATGATCACCATCAGTTTTTATATCATGGTCAACTCTACATGTAGCACCATCATCAGGTCAGTTTTATTAGTACAATACTTTGCTTTATGGCCAAATACCTGCTAAACGAATGACATTCCCATCAGCATCATGCTAAACAAAGATGGACACGGTACACATACTTCTTAAATGTGTTAGCATGCTAACACATGACCAATCAACACAAAGACCTGCACTGCCAAGAGCAATGGTTCCCAACTGGTCCAGCCACGGGGTTCACATTTCCCTCAGTCATTAGTTCAAGGTCCACACAGTTTAATATATTCACACTTGTGTTTGGCCATGTTGTCAAGCTAGTTTGCGGTCTCTTTTAGGCAGCTGCCGTTATTATCACTTCAAAATAAAAGCTCCATGCCAGAAATTCACTGTATTTAACCCATTTTTGGACTGTGACCAACCAATTGGGAACCACTGCCTAAGAGCCACATAGCTAGCATTGGCGTTTACACATCCAGACTTTCTCCATTTCAGTCAGTCCAACTCTTATCCTTCAATCACTCCTCCGCATCCTTTCTCCCCCTCTCTATTACAGCAGCACTTGTCAATGCTATCAGCAGTCTGTAATGCCCCGTCATTACATTCTGACTCTCTGTAGGCCTTATCAGGCTGTAACCCTGTAACACTGGCTCCACTACAGCTCAGACCTCTCTCCATTTCTTTCTCTCTCAGTGTCTCTGACTTTCTAAACAGGTGGGGATTATTCAAGATCTGCCGTTCAGTTTAACACTCTTATCCAGTGTGACTTTCAGTAATGCCTGACTGTTGGATAACCCTCAGTGTCAGAGCAACAAACAGAGGAGGTCAAAGGACTGGACAGGACATTAATATCTAGCTCCTAAAATGTTGAGGCAGAGGGAACTTGCTGTAGTTCTGTTTGAGGCTGTCAGCAAATAGTTTGTTGGGGACAGGGAAACAGAGATCTGTGTGGGTACATGAGACCCTAAAAAAGAGGGTGGGTCATGGGGAGCACCACCAGAAACCTGCTGTCTATCGTCTGGCTGTATAGCTCTGGGTATCCAGCAACCACTACCACCAGTTTCTCCTCCGTTGTTTACCAACTGTAAACTTGTTGCCGCCTGATCAGGGCCTAAATATTGTACATATGACTTCTTGAACTGGAGGGCCGGGACAAAAATTTTAGTACTTCATCAGCTGATCCATAGATTGCACCATGTCAAAACTACAGCATTTTTTTCTCCATGTCATTTCCTTATTTTTGTCTTTTGAGGACACAGGAAACCATCACAATAATAAAATATAAAGTAATTTCTTCAACTATGTTCTTTTTTATCAGGTATATACATCTTTTACGTGGATAAATATTGTGCTGACATCACAGTTCACTCCGTTTTCCCTCCAAACTGGACCCCAGTGTTTTCTCAGGCCACCGCTCCATGTCTGAGTGGTATCTGGCCTCCAGCTCCCTCTAGTGGACAAACTGGGAACAAAGGTGAGCCGATCTGACAGGTGCTGAGCTCACTTTCTGCTCATGTCACTGCGTCTGAAAGAACACTGTGTGCGGATAATAGGTCACAAAGACTCAGGCCTCTCTTCAAGGCCTCACACAGCTGAAGTATGCTTGGATTCTCCAGCACATTTCTTTCACTGTCTGCAACAACAGAGTGGTTAAAAATAATGAGCGTTAATGTCTGTGGGAGAAAGAGCGAGCAGTGAGTGAGTGTGTGCATGTGTGCGTGCGTGTGTAATGTTTGTGTTTCAGCCTAATTGTATATTATTAAGATAATTCTCAGTGATTAGAACAGAGCTGTAAACATTACAGAGACAAACCAGCTACTGTATGGAGAGCGAGCACAGGCCTCCAGTCTTATAAAACAAATGCGCAACAGAGTGGTGTTTAACAGACTGATTCATCACTAGGTGTGTGTGTGCGCGCTTGTGTGTGTGTCTTTAAATGTTTTATAGTCCTATCTTGAAGCAGACCAGCATTGTGCTCTGCACTCACAGTGTTCATCTGTTTCACAGGCTTCAGTCAAACACACTGCAGTGATTCAGGAACTTAAGAAGTGCTCACATCTCGTTCTCTCGTAAAAGTAGAAACATCACAGTACAGAAACACTCTGTTACAAGTGAAAGTCCTGCATTTGAAATTCTACGTAAAAGTACAAAAGTATTGGCATCAAATCAGCACTCATTATCTTTTCTGCAGGGTGATACAGCTGGCGGGTGTAGTTTGGTATGCTCTGAACAGTTCAAAATTCAGTCTGGGAATCAGAAGGGAATCAGTTCTTTGGTGGTTGAAAAGAGGTATGAAAAAAGCAGCATGAAAGCTAAAAGTGCTCCTTCTTTGGCTAGATATGGGGACCGAAATGGCCCCAGAAGTACACTCTGCACTGACAATCGACTGCATGAAACCAGTGGGTGTGGCAACACAAAATGATGCACTTTAAAAGGAATAAAAGGCAACAAAATGACAAAAGACAGGTTTCTAGCTCGGGCAGCATTAAGGTTCAACCTGGAGTTCTGCACTTTAATCAGAAACCACCATTTTCACACATTCTACAGGTTCAGAGACAAAATGGTATGTAAATATTAATGGATGGCATTTTAGTCCTTCGCCCTATTTAGTGAGTACCCTCCACCTCGACTTGGGTGTAGCAGGTAATGGTGCTGTGGACGAGTGACTGCTGGCTGTCTTTTATAACAGGTTGCTGTGAACTTCCACAGACTGTGAACTAAACTATTTTTTAACTTGACCTAGATACTTTGGTTATTTCAGTGTTGCTCTCCACCCGATTTTAAAATCTACTAGGTATACTCTCTTCCACTAACATACATGCACTGACGTGACATCAAATCACTCGGTCATCCTTCTGATTGTCTCGGCAGTGAGTTAAAATAAAGCTCTGGGCTGAAAAACTAAAGTAATGAGCTAAAAGACACTCCATCAAGCTGTAACATGGTACACCAGTGCCATTACTTACTAATAATAGTAATAATATTAACTTTTCCAGTACCAAGTAGTGTAACTGATTACTAATAAAATTTCAGAAATAGTTTTACAGTTACCTCTAAACCAAACAACTTGTTACAACGTTGCTTTTGTTATCATCCCACTACTGACTTAAGATACAACAATTGCAGCGGGCTCATTTTTGTAATTGTCGTGCTGCACAGGCACGTTACAAAGCAGAAAGCTAGTTTTGAAAATGGAAACGCTCACCTCAGCGCAATGGCTCCCAACTGGTCCAGCCACAGGGTCCAGATTTCTCCTCAGTCATTAGTTCAAGGTCCACACAGTATAATACACTTAGGGCCTTTTCACACCTAGGTTGTTTGGTTCGGACTTTTGGACTTTCCAGTTTGGTCCGCAGGTGTGAAAACTACCCCCGGACCACAGTCCAGACCAAATGGAACCACGGTCCAGTCCATTACTAGTGTGACAGCATTTTTTTGGATGGTACAGATTTTCGGATCACTGAGAGGAAATTCTGGTGCGCCGGTTGTTCACTTCCACCAGGAGAGAAGTCAAGTCCACCATCAAAGCCGTCTATGGTCACTCACCTCGACACTGGTCGCTCCGAGTTGGCAGGGCTCTCAGCATTGCTACATTGCTAGCCGTCTCCTCCTCCTTCCTGCGGGCGACGATGACATCTTCACACAAGGTGTAGATTTTTATTTTGTTTTTGTACGAGCTGCGAGTATTGTGCTCTACGTTGGTGCTGCAGCTGATAGCAATGCATAATGGTATGAGTAGCGTGGCGATTATTATAATCGGTTCGTCCATTTTCGTGAGGGGATTTCTACCTGCCTACTTGACAACACGCTGACGTCAGACTCCTGCCCATTTATAAACCAACTGATGTCAAATGTAAGGTGACGCAACCCACATAGATGAACGTAACTATTTCACGTAAAGTTCCTTAGTCCGCTCACAGAATTGCAATGTGAATGCAAAACCAAGGGACCAAATGTATACAATGTAACAAAAACACGGACCATGGTCCGGACCTTAGACCCGACTTTCAGGTGTGAAAGCCCTGGAAGCGACACTTCCAAACAAAAGCTCTGTGCCAGAAATGAAAAAATTATCCGTTTTTATTTTTACAAACTTGATATGTTTCAGAGTCACTTGTGGTCCATTGAAAATGGACCCGCGATCCACTTTTGAGCAGCGACCCACCAGTTGGGAACCACTACCTTGGTGGCTGGAAATAGACGTCGACTGTAGCTCTACACTGGCTAAACAACCAAAACTGGATTTTACTCTTTGACAGCTGCAGGCTGAAGTACAAAGAAGTGATGAAGCTTGTGGGTGGATGTGTGGTGGATGAAATGCTGGTCTACGAGTGACTCTACGTCTTTGAAACAGAGCTTGGGGAAAATACTGGTCACAGGCAACTGAAGACCTCCAGGTAAAAATTTTATTTACCCTTAGAGACACACATCTGAATTTTGGGGAGTGAAGCAACTACAAGTTTTATGGGGTGTAACGGAAAAGTAATGTAACGAGTAGTGCAACGAATTACTGTTGGCAGGGAGTAATAAGTAAAGTAATGGTATTACTTTTGAAAAGAGTAATGAGTAATAATCAACACCGATTATTATTTACATCATCAAAATATCCCAGATTCAGACCTTTATACATGATGGCAGTTGTTTGTAACATCCTCTGCAGCAAACTCTGCCCATCTGGAGTCTCAGCAGGTTACAGCAAACCATTAAATCTCTGTGCATATACAATACAACATGTGATTAAAGAAAGGAGGAAAGGAGGTGTGTTAATGAAAGATGGAAGAAGACATGAACAAACTCGTTAAGACCGACCCTGGTGCTCCTCACACATTGGAACCAGCTGGTACCCACTATATGCCCACAGTTACCTATATGTTTAGGGGCCCATAGCTGGAGGGTAAGAGCCTGGTATGTGTGTATCCCTAATGTGTGTGTGCATTTATGTGAAGGTGCATGTTTGAGCTGCAGGGGTAGAGGGGGTCTGGCGTGGAGCTGAGGCCCAGACGGGAGGCCTCTCTGCCAGCCGGGTGCAGCGCTGCAGCTCTGCCTCTGTGCTCCACACCTCCAGGCTGTCACAGAGGTCCTGCAGCGCTGCACTGTTTACCAAACGCAGGCAGAAACACAGATGGAGCTGCTGCAGAAGTTACCGACAAATCGAATGCGATCTTCCACCAAAACATGGCACATGCGATTATTAAAAGCAGCAGTCTGCAGACTAGATGTGGCTTGTAATGTTTCGTGCTTTGGATGATTTCAAGAAATGCCACGCGGGCCAAGTCGTCCGTTATTTTGGCTACCGTGGCTCGAAGAGGAGCTTCTGGTGATGTCCTCTGGAGGGAGGGCAGACTGTTGGTTTGGTGGGGCGCTGGTGCTTATGAGAAACAGAGTCTGAGGTGGTGCTGGCGAGGAAATGCGACCCTGTTCGCAGAGCGAGAAACATGATTGACAAGTCAGCATAAGTGTGTTCAGAGCCAAGCGAGCGGGGAAATTCAGCCCATATGTGGACGCCGAACGAGCTTATCAATGTTGGCAGTGTGAACATTAGTCGCAGTCATCAGCTGATCACATCTCTCTGCTTAATTTCCTCCCGACCAATGAAATGCATTGAGTCTCACCTATTAATAAATGAAAACAGTAAAGAAGATACAGGTCTCTATGAGAGCAGCATGCTTAAAGTAGAGTTAAGCAGAGTTATTTTAATGTTTAGCAGATACTCATGGCTCGATGTGGCTCTGGAGATGAATGATGATTTGTCAGTTGGTCCAGACTGGAATATCTAAACAATAACTGGATGGACTGGCTTTCATGATTCCAAGAACTTTTTGGCACTTAGTAAAGTTTCTCGACAGCTACTGAATATATTGCAATAAATCTTGATTCAGACATTCATGTTGCCTTCAGGAAGGACTGTAATAACTTTGGTGAACCCTTAACTTTTAATTTAGTGGCATCATGTGGTCCAAATTTCAGTTTGTCCAATACCTCCCCAGAAATGTGACCACACGTTATGGCGACGCAGACCTCCTGTCTGTTTCTGTAAGCTGAAACCATTTCCCTCAGTGGAAACAAAGCTTTTATTTACTTTAATTTCACAGATAAGAAACAATAAATTGTGAAGACAATAAAGCCTCCACAAAAATAGCATTTTAAGTCTTGTGTGTGATTTATCCTGGCTTCATATGAGAAGAGGAAACTTCTGTTTGTCACTAGGCTAATTTATACAATGTAAAATGCCATAGACTTGTGCTAATAACGTTAGCATGTTGTATTTGTTTGGAAAACATGTTTAGTATAACAATAAGTTTTTTTTGTCAGTGAACCTTGTGAGCTGTAATGGAGCCGAATTTTGCAACGTTAGCTCTGTTAAATGTTGCTGTTGTCCCTGGCTTTACATGAGTAGAGGAAAAGTCCACTAGCCGCAAAGCTGATTTATACAATGTAAAATGCCATAGGCTTGTGCTAATAATGTTAGCATGTTGTATTTGTGGGGAAAATGTTCAATGGTTAATGTGTGTTTAATGTGTTTTGAATCAACTAAACTTTACAGCACTTCACAGAAACCCCGCCACCAACTCGTGTTTTGGAGGTGTAACTGCAGAGTGACACAGACACACCACCGCACAAGTATAAATGCTCACAACGCGGTAGGTCACCTGCGTAGACTACGCCGTAAGGTCTACATAGAGCTGACGCACAAATACAAATCCGCCTTAAGACACTGTGACATCAGAGGGTTTAAGAGTTGCCCACTCAACATTTTGCATCCATTAAGTGTTCTTTCAAACAATCAAACACAGAGGACAAACTGAGAAAAAAAAAAATCTGAATCTTCCAATTCTCCATTATGATTGATCACTGGTTTTTAGCTGGATTATGTCTTTACAAGCTGAATTTTCAAGTAAATAGAGAAATTATGATGATAAATCTTTGGTTTGCTTTGGAAAATGCTTAGAAGTGGATTTACATAAATAAACTAATAGTCCTTTAAATGTCTCTATAATACATTTAACGTCTTTGATCAGAGAAGCACAACATTACAGATTTCTGTTGGTTTCATTTGGCTTGGACAGAGACAGACCAGGAAGATGGACTTAACATTAAACTCTACCATCTGTAGAGCCTGGGAAAAAGAACGCGCCGAGTCCAGAGTGTGCGTAACATTATGTTATACACAACGATATCAGCAGCATAACTTATGGAACCAGAGAGACGCTTTTATGATACCTGAGCTCGCCTCATTCTTTAAAACATCTTTTGGACCGAGACCAACGTTGTGTTCTCCAGGCTTTGCCCTTTGAAATCCAGTATGTTTGGGATTAGGTTTGTCACAAGCAGAGTAGAATGGGATGCGTGGATGTGTCTTGTAAAGCAGACAGCCGCGGGGCATGACAGTGTCCAATGAAACGGCTCGCATGGATGCAGAGCGAGGCTTCGGCTCCAGCTCTGATGTGGATGAGCGCATGTGGAACGCTGCAAAGTCTCCATGCGTAAACAAACAGATATGTTAGCAATAATCTGCGGGATTCGACATCAAAACGTTTGGCTTTGACCACGTTTAGGCCCACTCAGATGTGTGTGTGTGCGTGTGTCTGTGTGTGCGCTTCTATGAGATGTGTAAATTCAAACTGTGCACGTTTTTGCACTTCCATGTGTTTGTGCATTCTTTCATATACATTCATACGTGTGTGTCCATTTCTTTGTATGTTGGTATGTTAACAGTTAGTCATAAGTTTGTGTGTGTGTGTGTGTGTGTGTGTGTGTGTGTGTGTGTGTGTGTGTGTGTGATGCAGACCAGATTGTGATTTTCTCCAGCAGCGACTTGGCGGGTTTGTTAAAACAGCATTTTCTATCTCCCATCCAAGACCACAGTGACCAGCCAAGTGCATTTGACCTGAACACACACTAACAAACACACACACACACACACACACATGGGGTAGTTGTGTAACAGAGTGAACAGGGTGCATATGCAGAAATGGAAAAAAGGAGGAAGAGAGGAGGAAACAGAGGGAACAAAGGAGACAGACAGACATCTCTTCTTGATTTTGTGATTCTGGCGCGATTTACTGTTTTTGCGATTTCTCGAACGCAGTAAGAGTGATTTTATCATCATGTTTTGATGAGTCACCCTCGGTGTAACATCACAACATGTTCCTCCAACCTTTCATTCATTCACTCTTGGACACAATAGCTGGATCATGCAGCAACAGATGAGATCTTTGTTCAACAAAGCAGAAAAGCTTTCACTCTGACCAGAGGTTCTTGTGCTGTCAGGATGCTTGACTTTTTGTCTAGAAGCTCAAAACGACACATTTTTTTCATCATTTTTTAATCTGTTTTCTGGGTGTTAAAAACAGAGAAAAACAGTGCCTTTGTGTATTAAATCAACAAAATAATGAGACCAGAATCACAGAAAGAATCCATGCACAGCCCAGTTTTCTGCAGTAGAATATTAGTAACTGGAATTACTGCCTGGCTGCTGTGTATCTCCACAAACCACTAACATGCAGTCACAGTTTACATCCACGTCTGTAAGGACTCACAGGTAGCCATGACAGTTGACAGTGCTTCAAATAGTATGGATGTTGCTGCAAAGACGCTACAAATTCTAAAACATGGATGCTTCACACATCAACAAACCAATACAACCAGCACAGTTTCAAGATCAGTGTCACCGATTCAGTCTCTCACCAAATGTCCCCACTTCTGTTCCTGAGACATGATGTTGACCTTTGACCTTTTGGATATAAAACATCATCGCTTCATCATTTTATCCTGTTAGACGTGTTTAAGATTTTGTCAGAATTAGTGAATGAATTCTTGAATTATGGCCAAAAACAATACCTTGATCTTGACCTTTGAGAACTAAATTCTAATGGGTGGACATTTGTGCCTAATTTAAAGAAATTCCTTCAAGGTGTTCTTGAGATATCACGTTCACAAGAATGAGACGGACACGAGATCACAGTTTCCTTCGACTATCAGAATCTAAACAGCTGGACGTTTGTGCCAAAGTTGGAAAAATTCCCTCAAGGCTTTCTTGGAATATCACGTTAACGAGAATGGAACAGACGGACAAAAATATAATTACTTTGGCCACGGCTGTTGCCAGCAGAGAGACCTAAACCATGTAGGTTCCTACTATCACATTATGTTGAAAGAATTTAGACATTTTGAGTGTCTGTAATCTTCATTTCTCTCTGTAAATATTGATCGTAAACTGTTTCTGGCTAAACATGAAGGATCTTACTCTCTAACAAAAAGATCTATCTCTGTTGGGATCCTTTACTTAATGCTGTCAGACACTTGGAATAACATTCGGAGACACAAAAACAAACACTTTGAGTGGACGGACGCTGGCGGTGCAGCAACTTCATGTTAAAAATCAGTGTTTTGCCTGCTTGCGTGTGCTTACCTTTTTCCTCTGCTAACTAAATGTGTGCTCACCTTGTTTTTAATCCAGGCGTTCAAGAGGTTTTTACCGGGAGCCAAATTATCCACAGAGGTCTCCTCCTCTCCAAAACAAATGGACCAGGTGATTCAAACCTGTAAAAACACTGAAAAAAGCAGTGTCAGGTTACAAATCAGTGTTCGTCAGACGCTGTTTGGCATGTCAGAGAGAAGCCGCTAGCCTAACAATAATAATAATACATTTTTTGCATGACAGTTAAGCGACCTTGTACATGAATAAACACTAACTGGTTTAACCAACTTGTGCCAACTAGTGAGGGGGCGGATGTTTAGCCATTTAGACATCTAATCGTGCGCATCCCTTAGTTCAGAGAGATACAAAGGAGCTAGGTGCGGTTGGCCTAAAAGGTGAGGAGTTGCCCAGCACCTGCTAAGGTGTGCTCATCTTTTTTACCTGATAACGTTAAATCCAGATGTTCAAGGGTTTTTAACGGGAGCTGAAATATCTGCAGACGTCTCCTCCTCTCCAAAACAAACAAACCTGGTGATGTAAACTGGTAAAACGCTGAATGACGCAGTTCCATGTTAGAAAATCTGTGTATTTCCGACACTGCTTTTTTCTTCCTTAACTTCTCTTAAGTTGTGCCTCTTTCTTTTTATCTCCTTTGGCTCTATTTTCTTTGCAGTGTTTCTCTCCATTGACTCTCTGCATCTTATTCGTTCCTCTCCTGATGATCCTTCTCACCATTTCCTTCCTATCTTTCCCTCTCTGGTCACTCCTCTAGTATCCTCATCTCCTCCGTCCTTCACTTTATCATCTGTCTTTTCCTCCTCTCTGCCTCTGACAAAAAAAAACTCCATTTGACGGAAGAAAAAAGTGAAAAGAAAACAAATGAAAGTGACAGCAATTTGCTTCCCTTCTCACATCCAGTCGTCCTGGCCAGACACTGGCGGGTGGCTTTCATACCTGCTAATAAAGTTGTTTCCATCACACACACACACACACACACACACACACACACACACACACACAGAAACATACACGTCAGGAACACAGTGTTGGCTTCTTTCAAGTTGGGACCATAAAACTCAAACTCACTCACCAAAACACACACTTTAAGGCGGCTGCGTTGAGGCTTTGCCAACCTTGTTCTCTGGCGAGCGCGGGGCACCCTTCTGTGTGTGTGTGTGTGTGTGTGTGTGTGTGTGTGTGTGTGTGTGATTGATACTCCTACAGTGTTTGCGATACATCCCCAAGATCAGTTGCTATGCCAACAAGTGTCAACAAACAGGCGACAGGCATAAGTCTGGTGTCTCATGATAAAGTTTCTATAAAAGTGAAAAAGGGTTAGAGAGGGGCAGACGTCAGCATCTTTCGATCCTTCTCTCTCTGTCTCGCTCCAAAGTTGTAAAAATAAACCAAACGCTGCCTTTAATCATTTTTATTCTCGCGAGGACATGAAGAGGCTTCGCTCCAAAATAAGAAAGATGTCCAACTGTGGAAGGAAAAAAAAAAAATCACACCTACTCTCACAAAACGACTGCTGGCGTGAGGAGAAGCACACTGTGGGATATTATGAAGGTTGTGAGTCATCTCGGCTCGCAAAAACCTGATGATTGTCGGATGGAACGGTGTGTGTTTTATGAAATATTGACGGATAAATCTGAGGTACCAGTACCCAGGAGAGACGGAGGTTGTAGACGGCTGTGGAGATGCGTTGGCTCTCACAGGTCTGCTTGAGTACGGTGGCTCTTCCATGCCAAACTCCAAGAGGAAAAAGAGAGATTCTGTGCACGGGAAGGAGGATGAGCCGTGCGAGCAAATGTCCAGCAGAAAGAAGAAACCTTCTCAAAAACTATAACTTTAAATTCATTTCCCCAAACAATTAGTCCCCCGGCTCTCCAAGCCTTTTATCAGGGCTCGAGTTTCATTTTGTTTTGACAGTTGAGGACAGGCTCGGCGTGTTTATACATCATCGTGCGAAGCCGTGTTGCGACCGGACGTCTCTTCGCCCTCAGAGGGAGGAAACATGGCAGCGGCCGTCCTGCACAGAGCCACTGTTTACCATTAAAGGAAACCGCCTTGTTTTGTTTGTCGTCTCCTTTTTAATCTGCACTGACGCTGCTGTGCGAGGGCGTGAGCCAATCACAACACGGTCGCAGACAAAGGGGGCGGGGCTTTACAGTAATCAGTGAGATTCATAGACACAATGGGCCCCGACTGTCAAAACCAGATGAAACTTGAGTGCAGATTAAAGGTTTGGAAACGGTGCTGTGTAATTTCCTCTGGGCAATAAACGCTCTTATTCAGGTTTGTGTGTGAACACTCCAAAAATGATTTTAGCTCGCAAGCTGCAATTTTGCTGCATTGAAGATGGAGTTTTCTTTTGATTTGATGTATTCTCTGGGTGACCTGACGTCCCTGTTTCTGTAACATCCTTGTGCATTTGAGCAGTGTCGCTACAGTGTAAAGCAATGTAATGCTTTTTAAGACCTTTTAAAGATATATTTAAACCAAACTTAAGACAGACATTTTGGACAAATCAGCGTTTTCTTATTCAAAGACTGCAGGTAAATACGCCGGTTCGATGCAGGAGTATGGTTATTATTGTCAGTTCGGTTAATCTGCACATCAGGTAACTGTAGTAAAGAGTGACAAAAGAATGACTTCTGTCCCGTCCTGTTCCTGTGTTTTATTTTTAAATAATAAACAATTTCGCATTATTCGAATTAGAACTGCACATTTATTAGGGGGGATTATTTAGTGTTTTAAATAATAGTATTTGTGTTTTTTTGAGAGCTTTTGAGTGTTTTTTCCTGTGTTTTCGTCGTGTCTTCACCACAGTTTGTAGTTTTGCCATCGTTCGTCTTTTTTGCAATAGTTTGTGTTTTTATAGTTCATACATAGTTATAGTCACTTATAGTTTTGTAAATACTGGAGGAGAAATGTCGAGGAGGTCGACGAGGGACAGGAGAGTCCCGTTGAGATTTGTGGATGAGGAGGATGGACCGGAGGAGACTGATGGAGTGTATCATCTCAACCACAGTAAGTAACACAGTTTGTATGCACTGGATATGTATTCCAAGCTTTGTTACAATAATGTTTTTCAATATCTAGTGTAAATTTTCTTATTGGCTCGTTTTATAATCGAGAATCGTTTTAGAATCGAAATCGTTGCCTTCAGAATCGGAACTGAATTGAATCGTGAGGTGTCTAGAGATTCCCACCCCTAATATTTATATATACAAATCTATGCATATTCCATCAACCATACAATACAGAACCCATAATCCCAAAATAACGCCTAACATAGCAGCAGAAACACTTTTTCTCCTGTTTTTTTGTAAGGTGATACGCACTCTTGACCGTTGCAGTACTTTGCTGTCAATTTTATTTCCTCTTACCAAGGCAAACCCCTTCTGATTTTCATAGTTTCAAACTTGTGGTGAATAACACATACATAGTCTGTTAGCTACATGCTAACACATAATGGTAATTACGATTAACGTGCAAATGGATATTAGCTCTGGGTATCCAGCAACCACTACCACCAGTTTCTCCTCCATTGTTTACCAACTGTGAACTTGTTATGACCACCGCAGAAGGCCCGCCTCTCAAATCATCCGATTGGACAATGGGCAAAAAGATGACGAAAAATGAGATGACTTGGGACACTTGTCTGAACTGTTCATGAACTTCCCCTAATGCTTTGGGTTTTATATTAATTCAACTGTTCAGAATTTTTTTTTTGGTGTAGTCTGTAAAGATTTAGAAAACAGTTTTTTAAGCTAACTGTGGTTCATTTAGGGAGCGTACAAACTGAGAGGAGTAAGAAAAGGGGGTAATTATCATGGAGTTTTTTTGCTGAATGGAGGCTAGTCTGACGTTTATTAGTTCTTTACCCTATATTTATTTCAGTCGTCCCCTCTGAGATTTATCATATAGACGAGAGATAAAACAGAAAATGCTTTCAGGGAGCGGAATTCTACAACCAATATGTCTGCCACAAAACCTGAAAGCGCCAGACGCATTTTACTGCATAACTTTTTTTTATGATTTCCAACAAAATAGACGCCACTTCTTTTTTTTGGTCCAACAAAATGGTCCAAAACCCAAAGATATTCACTTTACAGTGATATAAAACAGAGACACTTTAGGAGCTGAAGCCAGAGGATGTTTCCTCTTTTGCTTATTTACTTGAAGGATTAACACGTCATCAAATATATTGATTAATAACTTAGAATTTCAGCAATATCTGGTTGTTTACTTTGATGAAGTTATTTAGTATTAGATGAAGTTATTAGTTGGTAGTTTTGGGTCTGTGTTTGTGAACAAATATCAGTCCAGCAGAAGGAACGACACGAGCGTCGCAGGTCAAAGTGACCAGACAAAGTGCACACAAACACACATCCATCCTTGGCGTTTCCTCAACGACACTCACCCAGTTACCCCCGTCCTCATCCTTATCCTGGCAACCAGGGAGGTCAAGACCCTGGCGTGTGCCATAGTTGACCGACGGCTCAGCCCACGCAGCATGATAGGAGTAAGTGTGTAAGTGTGTGTGAGTGTAGTGATGTCCACACACAGAAGCCCCTTTATGCTGTTCACAGAATGGAAGCAGTTGTCGGACAGCTGTGTCAATGCACACACACACACACACACACACACACACGGTCTCTCCCAGTGAACCTGGTTCCCATTGCCTTGGGTGGGGATGGAGACTGCCAGTTGGACATTGCCCAAGTGAAACACTGAAAGAGGCAAAGACTGTATGTTTGTGCGTGTGTGTGTGCACGTGCGTGATGAAATAGTTCAACAGTAGCGGAGCCTCATTATTTGAGCTCTACATTGTATTTCACACAGACCAACGTGTAGTTTGCAGACCGAATACGGAGACGCTGCCCTGCCACCAACACATGACAAACCCCAGCTTCGTGACGTCAGAGAAATCTCAACATCTTCACTCTGACTCTGACGAAACTAGAAATGATCGCACTCAGATCTGTGCCAAGTGTGTCTCGGAGCAAGTGGGTGTGGTACAGGGAGTGTAGAGCAGGCTGTGTGTCCAGAATGACAGTAGTGGAATGAAGGGGAGACAATATGCAGGTTACAGGGGGTGGCTAAGACTTGCATCTCAGCTCCGCCCTCATAAGACCCAGAGATGCAAGTAAAGAGGAAACGAGAAAATGCGTCTTTAGGCCCTGATCCCACAGAAAGCGTTCTAGCAGCTGGAAGCGGCGCTTTCTCAAGCTGAAAAACCTTCAATTCAAAGCGGGAAAACGCCCCACGGCATCTCTTTTTTCGTCATCTTTTTGCCCATTGTCCAATCGGATGATTTGAGAGGCGGGCCTTCTGCGGTGGTCATAACAAGGTTACAGTTGGTAAACAATGGAGGAGAAACTGGTGGTAGCAGCTGCTGTATTCCCAGAGCTATACGACCTGATGATAGACAGCAGGTTGTCAAACTGCCCGTGCGTCATCCTAAAACATGCCTGGAAACGTCCATCATGTAGGAGAAGCTCCTGGACCAACTGGTGGTTCTCCCCATGACCCACCCTTTTTTAGGGGCTCATGTACCCACACAGATCTCTGTTTACGAGGTGGGCCTCGTGTCTTGCAACCTGCAGAACGCTTTCTGAGTGATCGGAGCCTCAGAGAAATACGTCTTTTCCGCTGCAGTGTCACGTCAAGCAAAGTCTGTTTCTGTACCTACAAGTAGTTATGTTTTCTTGTATTAATACATATACAAGTATGTGTCCTTGTATTAGTTTGCCCTCTTGTGGACATAATGCGGAAAAAAAATAAAAATTCGAATGGTTTGAACCTATGAGTTATTTTTAGAAGGAATATTCGAATGTCATTTTTGAGCAATTCTGACAGCCCTAGTCAGGAGACAGTTTTGATATCCCCCCAAAAAACAATTTGAACTTGCAGTCTGAATGAGTCCTTACACGATCACTGAGTGAGCCAGAGTACACCGAGGAGGAAAAGGGCAAAAGGCAAATGGAGAGGTAACTCCAAGTTGTAACACCACCTACATGTGTGACAAGACATCAACACTCTCTTGCAAGACCACAGTAAAGCTGACAAAGTCATACATCAGTCCCAACCACGTCTTGGTCAGAAATGCAGTGTGCTTCAGGAGCAGAGTCCGTCCAATCAACTGTCCTACAAAGTGATCCATTATGATACTATACAGAGGGAATGTATGTCACTGAAATTAATCAGAGGATATTTAAGATTATGTGACTGTTAAACCATTGAAATACCAAGGGATATATATATATAAAAACCTACTGATTATTGCTACTAATAACAACTAATCACAATATTACAGCAGCTCAAATATGGCTGCATGCATCAGGAAATGACAAATGACTGCGTTTGTGTCCTGACTTATGTATTCCACGTTAGTAACAGTAACACACACACACTGAGAGATCAGGACAGTAGAGCAGTGTCTCATCTCATCATCTCATGTGGTTGCCGTGGTTCACAGTCAGGGTGTATTTATCTTTTACCATCCACACCGAGGCAGGAAGACACAGCAGAGAAAGCAGAGCGAGGATGAATTGGAAAATAACAGGGTGAGATAGAGGCTGGAAAAATATACATGAGAAAATGTCTGTTTGACCCAGTGTGATGGACAGATGAAGGACTGGATACATGACTGGGTTTAAACGGGGAGTCTTTACATCACAGCATTAAAGACAAGCGGGCTCTTGTATCAAAGGCTGAGAGTCTATCAAAGGGACGGATGAAAGACGACAGGTCGGACGGATGGAGTAAAGAGAAACCTTTGTTTCAAAGGTCAGTGGTTGAGATCGACCCAGTTCATTTTTCTTGTCATGTGATGCTGAATATCAATCGAATTACGAAAGTTTAGTGCCTTCCAAAATAAAAGTCCAAACACAGAGAAAGCATCTGCCTTCTTTTTAAGTACACCTATTGTTGTAAACTGCTTAGACGCCCATAATCTGTACTCGTCACAATTTTGGGGCGTTAAATGAGGACTCTGCAACTACACCCGACCACACTATCCCTTCAGGATAAGGCCCGTGTAATAGGGCAACTGGAAGCTGGTGTTCCGATGCGCAGAGCAGCAGCATTATTTGGTGTCAGCCCTGGTACCGATGCCAAACTTAGGACCAAGTTTCGTGAGACTGGTGAAGTCAAAGACGGACCGCGAAGTGGGCGTCCTGGGAGGACAACACCCCAAGAAGACCGGTTCCTTTCCCTTGCTTCACTGAGGAACTGTAGGCTTTCTTCCAGAGATTTACAGGCAAGATTTGCACAAAGGTACCACAGACAGACCTCTGATCAGACGGTGAGGAACAGACGTCTTACTTATAAGGCTGACAGGAAGCCTGTGTGAGAGTGCAATCATCCAATCCATTTGTTTTGGGGCATTACCCACACATTTAGCTGTGTTGTTTATTCCACAGAAACACGATCCTTGCAAGCTATACCTCGCTGTAAAGGTGACTCATCAGGCTTTCCAACGATATATAATACAACACTTATTAGTATCATTAAAGGGCAGAAATAATAGACTGAAATAAGGTTTCCAAACAATTCTTGCGTTAGCTGTCAAAAGCAGCTGCCCTCCCTCCAGCAGTGCAGTGCCGTGGTCAGTGATCAAACTCCTGTTGATTATAATTAACGGTCTGCTGCTGCTGCTGCTGGAGTCGTGTTGTGCCGCGTCCGTGCCCTTTGTATTTTGGCTTTTTGTTGCAGTCCAAGTCCTTCGAATCACACAAAAATATGCATTGTTTGCCATGACAGTTTCTGTTGAAGCGCAATCACAAAACTTTTTATTTTCAGGGAATCAAATTATCAATAACAAAGATTGTCCTGCCTGAATAAACCTCACACACAATAGCTGTTGTTCATATAAAAATCATCTTTAGATGACAGATGACAGGGAGATATTTCAACTTAAAATCAAAGCTACTGCTGCGACAGCTATTGGACCGTATATCTCTTCTACCATTTGGGAAAGTCGTGCCATGATGATTTAATTTGAAACGAGCTGAAGCAGTATTTGGTGCGCTGTATGTAAAGAGAGCACAACGCAGAGACATGGAGTCAAAGATGGAGAGATCATCCAAAGGACAAGCAGACAACCAGAGATGGAAGAAGAGGGTGAGGAGAGAGTGATGAAATGCTTTGCAACCATCGGACCGTCCCAGCAGAAACACTGAGCTGCATGCCAAGGTGTGTGTGTGTCTCTGTGTGTGTGTGAGAGGCATATGTTTAATGTGAGTTTGTGTGAGAAAAAACACAGGGGTCCTTTCAAAACGTGCGTTTCTGTGTGTGCACGTGTAATGTCAGATGTGAATTTGTGTGTGTGTGTGTGTGTGTGTGTGAGGATGCTCCAGGCTCACATATGAAACCAATCGTCTCCCAGTAAAGGTTAGATGGACTCCACCACATTATATTAACATGAAGATAAATGGACCAATTACGAAGCTTCACAACACACTAACAGGCTGCTACTTGTCTTCTCTCTGTGTGTGTGTGTGTGTGTGTGTGTGTGTGTGTGTGCCATCCACATCTGTGTATGTTTATCACATCATTGAAGAGAGAGGAGAGAGACAGAGAGGGGGAAAAATTAAGATGGAGAGAGGGAGATGAGTTAATGAGAGTGATTGTGTTCTTCCAGCCGACCGTGTCTGTCTTGGCTACCAGAGGGACGGCGTTTGTCTCATCTTCAGAAACCAGAAACCACGAGCAAGAAAAGGTAAAGTGGGAACACGAGAGAAGAAAAAATTGTGACATCGGGAGACGGAGATGGGGAGTTGCAACTCAATGCATTTAGACATGTAGACATGGTGAAGACGAGCTGCTGAAGTTCAAACTGAGCATCAGAATGAGGAAGAAAGGTGATTTAAGTGACTTTGAACGTGGCGTGGTTGTTGGTGCCAGACGGGCTGGTCTGAGTATTTACTGGGATTTTCACACACAATGGTCCCAAAAAGAGAAAATATCCAGTGAGCCAAAATGCCTTGTTGATGCCAGAGGTCAGAGGTCAGAGGAGGATGGCCAGACTGGTTCAAGATTTGTTTAATGCAGCTAACTGTTTCCTGGCTGTAGCTTTACAGACAGACCTGAGACCTTCTCCTCGAACTCTTGGCAGCAAAGTGTATTTCCTAAAATGTCAAACTTTTTCCTTGGCGCTGCAGCTCTCATTTAAGACTTAAATTTGTCTCATTTGTGTGATTTCTGGTTTATAAAACAGTTCTTGTGCACAAGAGATGATAATTAAGTGATACATTTACCACAGTGCTCTGTAGAGGTCAACGTGCGTTTAATTTCTCTTTTCAGATCTAACTTTGACATCAGTCAGTTCAGACTCATGCCTTCATCTTTCTCTCTCCGTCAGTTTCCTCTGGTTTGTTGTTTTTGCTCAACACAGCGGAACAACAACTTGAGTAGGATGGATGGATGTGGCTGACGGAGAGAGAGACGGAGGTCCTGCAGTCTTTACATCTGTCTGCGTGGGTGAAAGGCTGAAAAAAAAGATCAAGAGAAAAAAAAACAAAACACCAAAAACCAAATCAAATGACCTTTTTTTGCGGCTTTCAAAACAAGAACTGTGACGTCTTACTGAGGCTGTAAAGATGGAGGGGAGACACAACTGTGGCTTTGGGGTTACATTGTGTCTGTGAGCATACTCTGCGCTTTATAATTACACTGTGATTGTATTTAATTGTTAGATAAAACACTGGATTGAAAATGAAAACCAGAAGTTTGGTACTTAGCAGAGATTTCACTTTAAGTCATCACTGGCCAACATGTTGAATAAGGATTTTAACTTGTGACCTGCTGGAAGTTTGCGCTCCAAACATTTGGTAAAAATCTGGGGAGTCAAATTAAAACAAACATTAGACAAAGAGCCACATGAGAAGCTGCTGCCTGTCATAAAAACTAAGTAAATAACAACTGAAGATCCTGATTTGAACCTTTGACCCGTCGGGATCTGAAGATGTGGGAAGAGACGGTGGATTTAACATGCGGAGCAGCCACTCGTAAACGAGTGTAAATCGGGACTTGAACAGGTGACCTTGTGCGTCTGAGCATGTGGAAAACAGTTTACGGGTTTGAATCCCAGCAGCTAAACAGAGCCGCTGAGGCCCATATGGATCCAGTTGGCCATCAAAGGCCAGAGAGGGAAAAATAAACACTTTTTATATGATTTCTCTCTCAGAGAGACTCCGTCTCCTCGCTGGTGTTACTGGCCCAAAACACACTGCTGGATCTGTGTTTTTGTGTGTTGTTCAAAATGCCGATGTGCACGTGTGTGTGTGTGATTCTATGTGTAAATCCGCACGTGCATACGTCTCTTCCTGTGTATCAATCCTGACTGATGTCGCCTGTGCAAGTGGTGTTTATTTTCTGCTGTAATTGCACAGAAAAGAACAGAAAGCAGAGAGAGACGGAGGAGCGATGGAGAAGGAGGAGTAAATGAAAAACACGAGATAGAGAGAGGAGATGAAGAAACACAGTTTGTAAATCGTATTCTGAACTTTAGATTCTGCTGCCTTACATGACAGTACACTGGAGAACATTACGCCCGTATCTTTTTCGTAGAGCTGCATAATATATCATCTTTTTCTTTAATACTGTCATGGCAAAGCCTGCGATATTGCACTCAATTCTATGGCTGCAACTAACGATTATTTTCACTGTCGACTAATCTGTCGATTAATTTTACGAAATCATCACCTAATCATTTCATCTAAAAATGTGCTAAAATAATTGTCAGTCTGTCTCTCCCAAACCCCCAAATTATGTCATGCCAAAGGGTTTTAGTTCACCATCATGGGAGAGTGTGTAAAGCTGCCAATATTTGAACGAGCTGCAATAAGAGTATTTTGGGTTACTTTCATAGTACTTTTCTATGAAAAATGACTCAAACCAATTAGTCGACTACTAAAATAGTCACTGATTATCTAAGTAGTTGATCAGTCATCGATTAGACGACTAACCGTTGCAGCCTTAGTCGATTCAATGATCAACAATCCAGAATCATAGTGTAAACGTAGATCTATATCGTCATCTTTTATTTTAAAAGTCTGTGTCACCATCAAACAGCGGCAAGCAGGTGGCATGCAGCTGAGAGAAAGACAGGAAAATGTTATTTAATCAGCAATCAATATGATAGCGTATCATGATGAAATCAGTGATTTACACCCCTAGTGACAACTGACATGAAAATACAAATCGTCTTATCTGGAGCCAGTGTTTGGTTTGTCCGTTCTGCGCTAATGACAAAACATAGCTTTGCAACATGATGATCTCCATGGAAGAGGATCTCCTCTCTGTGTAGATACACAGTAAATGGCTCATTTTAGGGTAACAAAGACGCAATGATTCTTATTGTCAAGTGATGAAAATATAGTTATGAATATCATATTCAATTTCTGCTAATAGATGCCACTGTCTTTCTCTCAGCTGCTTGGAAATGTGTACTCCCCCTCTGCTCCCATCTCCTATGGTGTTCCCCAAGGTTTCATTTTAGGCCCAATGTTATTTTCACTATACATGCTTCCATTCTATACTACGGAAATACAATATATCTTATCACTGTTATGCAGATGATTCCCAGTTGTATCTCTCTTTGAAACCATCAGATCCTCCATTTCCCCTGTATTGGCCTCACTTCACTGGTTACCTGTAAAGTTTAGGATTGATTTTAAGACTCTTTTATTTGTTTTTAAAGCACTGCATGGACCAGCACCAGATTATATTTCAGAACTCACTCCCTATTCCACCTCTCGTCCCTTCAGATCCACTGACAAATCATTGCTGTCTATCCCACTTACAAAGTTAAAAACCAGAGGTAAGAGAGCTTTTTCAGTTGTTGGTCCGAAACTGTGGAACAGCCTGCCACAAACAGTTAGATCCTCACCCTCTTTAAATATATTCAAAGCCCGGCTTAAAACCCATCTCTTTGCCTTAGCTTTCAGTGATTCATCATGAGAACATACTGTTTGATATTCATCTTTTTCATTGAATTTGCTCAATCTCATCTACGTATGAATGCAGGTAATCAGACGATAGCAGATGCATTTTTCACCTCTTTTGTTCTCTTCATAGACTGTATACCTGCATGCAACTTCAGCCCACTCAAACACGATTGGCCAACCCTACTACTACTACCAATGGACTACAAGCGCAAACCAAAACGCGTAAAATACCAAAAGTCTTGTCCTGTTCCATACAGATTCTACATACACGTGAAGATACCCTTGAGGCTGAGACAGCAGCAGATTCGTCTTTGTGGACAGAAATAAAGCCTTTAAATTACCTTTAATTCATTTCAAGTGGAGAAACAAAAGCCTGTCAACTCACCACGTGTCATAGATCCAAAAAAACTTGCACGTCTCTTGCTCGCAGTATGTTAGCGACAGGTGTACATCAATTTGTGCAACAAGAATTCTAATAAAGTGAATTACCTGACAGCAGGGTAGACAGAGGTCATATGTAAAAACAAAAAAAACAGATTTATAAGAAAGGTTGAGCACCGTGTCTTGGCCTGAAGGATTCTGTAAGTATTGTCCTTTATGAAAAGCGCCCCGTATCCCCCGTCCTCCCCACCAAACCAAACAAGCATCTAGCCATCGCAGACACTAAATGCAGGAAATTTAAAAAAGATGAGGGCAAAAGGACAGCGGGGACCGTGTGTGTACAAATACAGGAAATACCAGCTTTCTCCTACAAGTGCTGTTCATGCATAAAAGATTTCATGGCCACGACCGTGTTGTGAGCTTCCCTCTGCATGACAACTAGTAAACACGCACACACACCTCCAACGGAGGCAACAAGCTCGTAGCACGTAAAAAAAAAAACAAGCCGCAGAACAAAACCACAGCTTTCTGAACCGCCGTCACACAAAAGCAACAGAACCATAACGACAGCCGTGTGACAAGAACAAACCTCAAAACTGAGAAATAAAAGGGAAAAGTGAAAACACATTACCACTGTCAGCTAAGACCATTAAATAATCCTCCAAACTATGTGAGGAATTAAGAAGATCTGCCATCTGTTGTTAGAGTTTTAACTATGAATAATGCAGTAGCGTGTGGTAGTGTCCTTTAGTGGGATGCTCCAGGCTCCTGTTTGTAGTCCAAACTGACCTTTGACCTCTATGTAGAGAGGGAGTCAAAGCGAGGACATATTTTTCAAGGGCAATAAAAAAAAAATGACATTATTGTTGTGGTACAGTGTAAGATGGGACATTTTCTTTTGTGCGATGTTAACAAATATGTGAGACACCATGAGAAAGTAGAAAACACAGCATTTAGCATCAGCTTGATGCAGTTAATATAAAGCAAAGCAGACGTATCCTGCATCTTCAAAATGTGAAACTCATGTGGACAAAACTGTAAACGGCTGATACAGTTAATACGCAGCAAAATCAGAGCAGTGGTGGGAGACGTATTTAGATTCTTTACTTAAAGGGTAAGTTCGGAGTTTTTGAAGTTAGATGGTATGAAGTACTTAAGAAGTGTGAAGGGAAAGGGGAACAAAATGACCTTTACCTGCAAAATGTCACTCACATTAGCATGTACCAAGCAGGAAGACACTCAAAATGACCACACAGTGATGCAAAGCAATTGCAAAGAGACACAAAAATTAACTACAAGGGGAAAAAAAACCCACAAAAAAAATCTCAAACATACACAAAATGTATTCAAAAAGGCATAAAATGACCCCGAATGACACAAAATAACCTCAGGGAGACAAGATATCCTCAACGAGACTGAAAAGAACCTCACAGAGACACAAAATGACTTGGAAGAGACATAAAATCACCTCAAACAAACACAAAATTACCTCAAAGAGACATAGTGTGATAAAAGGCACAAAATGGGCATAAAGGGAAACAAAATGACCTAAAACAGGCAAAAAATAACCCCAGCACAAATTCACCTCAACTGGACACAGAATCACCTAAAAGGATCTCAAAATGACCCCAAAGAGGCGCAAAATGATGACAAAGGGACACAAAATCACCTAAATGAGACACAAATCACCTTAAAGAGGCACAAAATCGTCTTAAAGAGACATTAAAACCACAAAGAAGCACAACATGACCCCAGAGAGACACAAAAAGCACATCAAAGAGACACAGAATGACCTCAAAGAGACACAAAATGACCTCACAGAGACATAACTTTACTTAAAAGAGGCATAAATTTCCCTCAAAGAGAGGCAAAACAACCTCAGAGAAGCACAAATGACCTCAAAAAGGCACAAAATAACCCCAAAGAGGCACAGAATTGCCTCAAAGGAACACAAAATGACCTCAGATACAGTATGACCCCAAAGACGCTCAAAATGACCTCATAGAGACACAAAATGACCTAAAAGAGACACAAAGTCACCTCAAAGATACACAAAATGGATTCAAAGATGCACAATATAACCCCAAAGAGGCAAAAATGACCCCAAAGGTACACAAAATAACCCAAGAGACACAAATCACATCAAAGGGACACAGAACAGCCTCAAAGAGGCACAAAATGATTACAGAATGACCCTAGACACAAAATGACCTCAAAGACACACAAGACAACCAAAAAGACAAAAAAATCAAGTCTAATTTGCCGAGTCTAATTTGACGTTTGTTCCAATTCTGAGGGGAAAAAAAAACAAACCTCAAGACATTCTTGAGATATTTGGGTCACAAGAATGGGACGTAAGTAGGTAGGTATTGCAGAGTAAGAGGCATGACCGGGTCGACAGAGGTCATAGCTTTTTAAAAAACGAGAGCAAATGACGTGTGAAAAGTGAGCTGTTGATTACCAGCATGAAAAGAAAAACTCAACATGAATGATGACTGAAGTCATTTGGAGTTGTGTGTTTTCATGGATATTCTGGAAGTCACTTTGGTTAGCAGAGAGGACGTGGTGTGTTTTGGGCCTAAGATCTTTCTTTTACGAGCTTTGTCGCACGTCTTTGGCCCTGCGCTGTCCTCGCTGCGCTCTCTCTAATGATAAACAAAAACGCCATAAAACTAATCCTCATGGAAAGCAGCGACATCAATGGGCCTAAACAAGCACCGCTGTGTTCTGCCCCGGGTTTGCAATTCTATCCACATGTTCCCATTTGATCCCTGTTATTGCAGTCACTGAAACACAAATCCCAGCGACATTCCCACAACCACATGACTGGGACTGCCTCGGGGTCAGAGAGAGACGCTGTTTGCCAGTTTGCATGCATGCATTAGTGTGTGTATGTGTGTGTGTGTGTGTGTGTGTGCTCTGCCAGCAGCGCTCCATGCGATTGGGTCAGTAGCAGTAACACACTCTCCTCCTGGTGGAGGTGAGCACTGTGGACGAGCAGCACTGGGCCCTCTGGATGAGATGGGCCTCCTGGATGAGGTGATTCATACTTCAGCTCTTTCTCTGCACTAGAGACCTTTTGGTGCCAGTGTGAGTTGTGTTGGATGTTAGGTGCTGCTGCAGCTGTGATGCTCATGCTTACCCACAGACACTGAACTAACCAGAAGGATAGCAGCTCTGAGGATGGTTGTAACAAAAGGTCTGCTGATCCAGCGAGGAAACGGGACAGTCCAGAATCAAAGTGACGCAAAACAACTGCAAAGAGACCTAAAATAACCAGGGATGTTCCTGGTGACTAATTACCCTGTCGACTGAATAAAGATTTTAATTAAGACTAGATGACTTGTCTAAAAAAGGGAAAAGACTCAGAAAACGTCTAATTGCGCGCATCCCTAAAAATAACTACATGGGCAAAGCAAAACAATCAAAAAGACAAAAAAATCCCAAAGATACACAAAGTGACAAAAAAAGACACAAAATGACCCCAAAAGAACAAGTCTTAGAGACACAATACGACCTCATGGTACACAAAAAGTCCTCAGAGACACAACATGAACGCACAGCTACACAAAATGACCTACAAGAGACATAATTTCACGTCAAAAAGAGACAAAAGGACCTCAAAAAGGCACAAATGGCCTCCAAGAGGCACAAAACGGCCTCAAAAGAACACAAATTAACCCCAAAGAGGCACAAGATGACCACAAAAAGGCACAAAATAACCCCAAAGGTACACATAAAGTCCTCAGAGACACAATACGACCTAAAAGAGACATAACTTCACCTCAAAAATAGACGAAAGGATGTCAAAAAGGCACAAATGGCCTCCAAGAGGTACAATATGACGTCCAAAGAACACAAATTGACCTAAAAGAGACACAAATTCACCTCAAAAAGAGACAAAAGGACTTCAAACAGGCACAAATTGCCTCAAAAGAACACAAATTGACCTCAAAGAGACACAAAATGACCACAAATAGGTACATAATGACATAACAGAGACAAAATCACCTCAACAACAACGACAACAGGACCACAAAAAGGCACAAATGCCTCTAAGGGGCATGAAATGGCCTTAAAAGAACACAAAATGACCACAAAGAGACACGAAATGACCTCAGAGAGACACGAAATGACCACAAAGAGACACAAAATGACCTCAAAGAGGTACAAAATAACCTAAAAGAGACATAAAATCACCTCAAAAAGCGACATTAGGACCTCAAAAAGGCACAAATGGCCTCCAAGGGGTACAAAATGGCCTCAGACTGAAACGAGACTTTTCAGACATTCTGAGACACGTGTTGGGAGTTATGTAGTTTTAAGATCCGATTATTCTCGACTGATGTCTTGTTGACTCAAGATTTGACTTGTGCATGTCTCAATTGACTTCAGTAAGGTGCGTATCTCTGGGGGCAAGTCCAAGTCCAAGTCTTGAGTCAATATAATAACTGCTCCACACCGGTGAAATGTAAAGCGAGTGGAAACGTCCTGAAGCAGCAAGTTGAAGGTGAACTTTCGGTCAGCGGGCAGAGCTGAAGAGTGATGACCGCACCAAAGCCAAAACACAAACCCCCGGGTCAGGACCAGGCCTTCCCGGACCCTGCTGGGCAAGCATGTGTGTGTGTGGACCCAGCCAGCCGTTTTGCGTAGGCTGCGGTGAAATCCCAGTCCATCTTACAGTACAGGCTGTGACGCAGAACACCGCCCTGTGTGTGTGTGTGTGTGTGGCTGATCTCAATGTGGTGGTGTTGAGATCTTTAACTTGAAGTTCATTCATCACATCGAGCTGGGTGGACACGGCTCCATGTTTTTAAAAAACACCAGTAGGTGCAAGCCAGCGTGCACACACACACACACATACTGGGGTATTATACATGCAAATGTAAACGTGAGCAAGTTATATTTATGCAGACACACACCTTTAACGAACTACTGCACTTCTTGGAGAAAAGTATGTGGACACATGACCATTACGCCCATGGATGTGTTGCTCTTCTCTTCTCGTTTCAGGTGTTTTACCAGATTTTTACCTGATTAAGCGCTTGGTCTGCGGCTGAAACAAAAGCCATGTTTGCAGTTTGGAGAGAGACCCCTTGAGAACGACTTGGCTAGCACAACAAGAAAGAGAAGGTCAGAGCACAGTGCAAACCTCGCCGCCGACGGCACTTCTTTTAAACCTCGTCAGTTCAAGACAAAGTTTCAGGCAGGCGGCCCTGTTGTAACGGAAATGCAAATCCCTGCCGCGCTGGGCTGACTTACCGAGTCAAACCGAGTCGAGCCAGGCCAGCATGTGCATGTAAAAGAGCAATCTGTGTTCCAGTGTATCCCAAAAGTGTTGGAAGAGGTTAAGGTCATAACTCTGTGCAGGCCAGTCAAGTTCAACCAAAACCATTTCTTTAAGGATCCGGCTTTGTGCTCAGAGAATTATTGTCATGCTGAACAGGGAAACACTGAAGTGGTTCGGGCAGGGTTGTCCACATACTTTTGGCCAAACGGTGGCACAGAAGGTTAACACATAGACAGTACACGAACACACATGCCAATGCCGCCGTAAGCCAGCTACAGTAGTTCATAACCAGCCCTGTGAGTAGTCACTAAAAACAAAAGTATTTCACACATGGATGAATTTTGCTGTACCACCTTCTGGTTTTACTGGGCCTTTACTCTCTCTCTCTCTCTCGGCTTCCCTCCCCGTCCTGTTCCCTCTTCCTCTCTGGCACCCACAGCAAAAAGTCATCATGCTCCATTACATTGACATGACTGGACCAACCGCTGCTCGCACACACACGTCTTCCAAGAATATTACTAAATACAAAGGCTTTTATAAGAGGAATACAGCACTCTTTGTGAACCCTCTCCGTCTGTCTTCCTCGTGCACTGTACTGCCACACACTCATTCATAACTCCCAACACACACACACACTTGCTTCACACATGTTGCTGTAATAATTTGGGGGTGAATAAAGGCTTTTTATTGAGGTTTAATGATGTGTTCACTCTGAGCGGTTCTCTAATAGTGACACAGAACAGAGAGCTGGCACAGGGATCGGCCTATAGCTGGGTGACTCACACACACACACACACACACACACACACACACACACACACAGACGTGTTACAGTAAGTCGCTGACCCTCGCCTGACAGTCTGTCACTATACGAGTGGGAAAAGCCGTGTCTCCCACACTGTTAACATGGACTTCACATCCTCTTTTCTGACTTTCACACCCTCTTCATGTGTCTGTAAAGAGAACATGCATGTAAAAGGCTCTCAGGGCGTATTAAACGGGAATGGGAGCCAGAGGACACGGCCACGGCTGCTGTGACAAACTAATTAGCCCGTAACATGGAGAACCTTTGCTGCGGAGACACCAATAAGGCTCCTTGCGGCAGGAAGGACATCTGGCCCCGTCATGGTGGAACAACTGGTTGTATGAGGATAACGGTCAAATCAAGGGCTGCAGCTAAAGGTTAAAGGAATATTTCAGCACCCATATGATCATTTGTATATCAATGGATTCAAGAAGAAAACATCTAATTTAATTTGAAAGGACAGACACAGGAAGTGTCCATGCTCAGCAGTCAGACAGGACCAAGGTTAATATCCAGGGCTGGTACCATCATTTCAGCGATAGTTATTAATATTCAGATGAAGACCCGATTTAATACCTCTCACTTCTGGCTCCAAAAACCAAGATGGCGACGGACAAAATGCCAAACTCAATGCAAAAAAACAGGAATCAGGAGACAACCAGTGGGTGACCTAACAGTGGCTATGCCCAATATTTTTAGTCTATGGCAGGGGTGTCAAACATACGGCCCCTGGGCCAGAACTGGCCTCCCAAAGGGTCCAATCCAGCCCACTAGATGACTAGACTAAGAGGTGCCAGGTTACGGGAGAAAGTTCAACAATGGATTGCCTACTACATGTAAAACTGTGCTTCAGGAGCTTTGCTGTGACTGTGTTATTGAACATTGCGCAAAATATTATCAATCAGCAACTTCAGTTCAAAAGAAGAAGAATAAGTGTCAGGAAATGTCTGGATAAATGCCTGAATGGAAAAACTGAGACATACTATTGAAATTGCTCGTTTTTCTTTAGACAGCTATAGCTGCTTTTACACTGCCAGATTTTCGGCAATTGTTGGGCCCTTTTGCCGGCAAGCTGCAAGTGTTTAGACAACAGAGCCGGATTGGCGAGTTGATCTAAGGTGCCCGATTTTCTACCTCATAGGGTAAAAATACTGGCAGAACCTTTTTTGGTTTAAAAAGAATGAAGTGCCCTTCCACCACGGGAGGAGCTGTTGATGACGCCGCACATGCGACCCACTGGTGGTGGATAAACAGGAAACAGCTGATAGCAGGAATGAGCAGCTAGTAGCAAGAGGGAAACGCAAACCTGACAGATGCTACAGTAAAGATGAGCAACTGGGGAGACAAAGAATTGCGCGCCCTCCTTACCCTCGCAAACAATGAGGCCATTAACCGTCAGATGATGAAGATGATGAACGACTGACCAGCCGCGGCTTCCTTCCCACATCACTGTTACGTCACACGCTGAGCTACACGTTTTGTTACTTGCTCACGCCCCATTGCCCCGAAAAAGGCGCATTCTGTATAAACAAAATGTAGGCAGGCAGCATTTTGTCACACTCCCCGATTTGGTTTTTACACTGCAATGCTGAAAGAAGACGAATTGAGCTTTCCTGCAAATTTGCACAATTCCTATTTAAATTTGTAATTCTTTACACAAAAAAATGGAAAACATTTCAGCTGATGGTACTTACACGTTGTTGTACAATCAGTTTATTGGTCCAGTGATTCTGACATCAAATGGGGCTCAATGTGGCCCATGAACTAAAATGAGTTTGACACCCCTGGGCTACGGTTTAACGAATTTAATCAGCTGCCCTAAAAAAACGCTGCTGTTCTTACTCAAACAACTGAAGCAACAGATCAGTAAGAATGTGCATGCGGTGTGATTTTTCCCCCCAGAAATAAAGTCTTAAGTTCTTATCAGAGCTTTTGTTACTTAGCCTCCAATTAAAGTTTGTACGGATTTTCCAGGTCAAAGTCTGATTATATGTCATTTTCCTGTGACTGTTTTTTTAAAAACCAGGTAAGTGTTGCTGGATGTTTAGGCAGTGTTCAGCGCTAAAGTGTCTGTCGTGTTAAGTAAGTCGACCGTCTTGGGGGTTAAGGAGCCTCTGTGTTGTTTACTTTAAGGTGCCTGGGAAAAGACCCAGGGTTCACGAGCAGTTCACAAGGCCCTCGTAAGATGCTGCTGAGGGGCCCGTAAGGTATTTATAACATGCTACCATAGAGCCCCCCCACTGCTAAAACAAATCATTAGCATCTTGCAAAAACCTTATATGACTCTGAAGAGGCAATTTTTGAGGAAATGAGAAAAACCTGGCTTATTTTCTCATCGATTGCCGCTGCATTTTTGACATTTCAGAGGACGCTGTCAAAGCTCAGGAACTTTAAAGTTACCTATGAGGAATGACTCCACTTTTTTGCAACATGCCTTTCTTTGTTATGCTCCTCTGATGTTGAGCCTGTTGAGCTGCCTTAAATATTCATGTTCTGTTAAACCAAAAATTGGCTTGAGAATAGGTTTAATCATGAAGAAATTAGTTTAACGATCCTGGCAACTGTTCCACTGTATTGTTATTTTGATATTGTCTTTGCTTCTTATTACATTACAGGCTTCATTGCACTTGTTTTATTACATTATTGGAATTTGCCATGGGAAATGATTACGTTAAAGGCCTCCAAAGGGTCAAACGGAGGGTAGTGTCTCATTCACTGACCACTGCAGAGATTGAACCCGTGGCCTTGCAGCACAGCTTCCAAACCACAGGCCACTCCTCCGTGTGTAGCAGTGCGATTGGAGAGGTTTTGGTGTCAGTTTGGGTGACAGGAGGGCCTTTGTGCAGCGTTAAGGGCCTGCCTGGGAAATCGTACTTTAAATGGTGTTCGGGGGCTTGTAAGAGCGTCCTTGATGGGCTCGCGGGGAGTTCATAGCATGGTGGAGAGGCTTCGTAATGTAGTGATGAGGGTTCATAAGGCTGCTGTTACAGGCACAGGAAGGTCAGGAACTCTGCGAGGAGCTGATGGCGGCCTCCAACTTGTAGCCTCTTGCTGACCTGCCGGAGAAGTTTGTTGTTTTTTCTTCAATCTTGTCGTTCTCCCACTTCCAGTCAGCGCCCCGTTTTGGTGTACTTTGGCTAACCAGTGGCCATCCACGGATAAAAAATGCATTTAAGCTCATTATTTTCTGATTCATTCACTCAATTTCTTCTACATTTATTTCTTCTTGTCATCTCTTATTCCCAGCATTTCTCCTCTCTTCTCTTCCCCTCATCGCCCTCTCCTCCTGATGGGAAACTCGGGGTCAATGTGTTTAACACACCAACAAATATACGGTCTCTCTCTCTCTCTAAAGAGGGCCCCCTATTTCTATCGAGACCCCGACATGCTCGTTAAAATCCCCCCATAACCGCTCATCCTTTTTTCAAACACTTTCCTCCCCTTTCTTGTCTCTCCCTCCGTATCTTCATTTTTTCTTTTTTCATCTCCCCTGTATCGCTCGTCTTCCAGTCCCTCCTTCTAACTCTCATCCCTCTCTTGCTGCCCTTTTCACCTCTCCCGTCCTGGAGGTGAAGAGTGCACAGGGAAAATGCCACTGACGTTCTTTTTGTCTTGCACTTTCCTTTTCTCATTTCCTTCCACATACTTTCCTCCCATCACGGCCCGCTTCGCAATTTCTCTTCGTTCCTTTTTTTTTTCCTCTCCCTAAAAACCCAGGGGTGAAGAGTGCAGAGGAGAGTGTTTTCTGCTACGGGAGTCATGGTCATTACTGAGCTGTGGACGATCACTGGAGGGAAGGAGGCGGAGAGGGAGCTTGCAGGAAGATTGGATGCTTCAGTTTTATACTGTATGTCTATCAGCTGTCAGCCAAACCACTGAGTGTTTGAGTGTCTGAATGTCACCAAAATTGCAGCTGTCATGAACCCAGTGAAGCCAAAGGAGCCAACATGAGTGCAAAAGAAGGTAAATTAATCTAATCTGTATTAATTAATCATCATCAGTTCCTGTAGGTCATGGTGGACATCAGGAAATGCAATCACAGGGTTCCCACTCTCTTCTCAAAATCGTTCTCGGGGACGTTTTTAGTGATGATGTAGCTGGTATTACAGACAGAGGTCGCATCATACACTGATACGTTCTTCTCTGTGGAAGTCCTCTCCTCCTGGGGGATAGTCTCCCAGCAGCAGGGAGAGGCGGAGGGACTAAAGGGTGGTTAGTAAGCCAATTATTGTATATTTGTGGTCCGATAAACGAAGAGAGAAAGCAAGGCAAAAGGTTTAGCAAAAGGATGCGCTGCACATATCTCTGCTATGAATAAGACTTTACCAATTTTAAAGACTAAACTGGGATACCACTCCACAATTGTATAATTTAAATCCATCACATCCCCCAGCAGCACAGAAGATCTATACAATCAGCACAGTTTCAAGATGGACACCCAAGATTAGAGTCACCAACTCAGTATGACCAAAAGTCTCCCCTTCCGTTCCTGAGATATGACGTTGAGTAATGGCTAGAAAAGTGTTTTATGCAGAACATGATGATGTCACAGTGAAGCTGACCTTCGATCATTTGGATATAAAATGTCATCACTTTATTATTTCTTCCTGTTAGACATTTGTGTGAAATTTTGCCATAATTCATGCAAGAATTCTTGAGTTATTGCCGAAAACATGTTTTGTGAGGTCACACTGACCTTCACCTTTGACTTTCAACTACCAAAATCTGATTGGTTTACTCTTCAGTTCAAGTGGACATTTGTGTAAAATCTGACAAAATTCCCTTAAGGTGTTTTTGAGATATCACTTTCACGAGAATGAGACAGATGCAAGGTCACACTGACCTTGACCTTTCAGCACCAAAATCTAAACATGTCCAAGTGAACATTTATGCCAAAAAGTAAAGAATTCCCTCACAACGTTCTTGAGACTTTGCATTTACAAGAATGAGAAAGATGCAGGGTCACACTGACCTTGACCTTTGACCACCAAAATCTTATCAGTTCATCGAACTAGACTACAATTTTTTGGGCCAATACCGATTTCTGATTTGCAGAGTTGTTCGATGGCCGATTCCAATTTCTTTCTTCTTTTTTTTTCAAACCACTTTAAAGCACACAAGATATTGCAATGTTTTCTATCTTGCCTTTATTAGAACATTTTACCCAAGACACAACCAGCTTTTCAATAATCATAAACAAACTCAAACAAACAAAACAAAAACAAACATTTTCCTTTTTGCTCAAATAGTACTTCAGGTACAGTATTAAAATAAATAAGTAAAAAAGGCATACATAAATAAAAACATAGATCAATAAAGTGATAATTCTTGGTGTAGAGGATTTGTGGGTAATTTCTTAGACAGAAAAGTAAGCGCATGGGCACGCGCGTCTTCGGCACATGGACATGCACCTCGTCAGTTTCAAGTGGCATCGTGCAGCAGTGAGAGCCCCGCAGTTCAGTTTAACACGGACAATTAACAACTTTTTTCCTCTCTCTTTCAATATGCGTGCATGAATGATTAAGGTGAGAAGCCGCCCATGTTTCAGTTTCTCATATCGCCCAAGCCGTGAGTTGCACATGTGCGTGTGTGCATTGCTGATGTTACACAATGTCAATCATGCGGCACGGCGGAAATTTGACCGGCATTTTAAATCGGCATATTTTATTTTTATTGAACTTTCTTTGAGGTTGAGATTCCAAAGAAGGCAGTCAGAGGCTCAAACACTATAGTTTAAATCGGCATACTTTAGACTGACCGGCCGGTCGCAGGTCATGGCGGATCACGTGAAAACCGGCCGATTCCGAGCACTGCCGATTAATCAATGCAAGTCTACATCAACCCTCCAACTGTTGCACTGTTTTGGAAATATGCCTCATGATAGACAGTCTCCAAAAGTGTAGGGTTTAACTTGTTCCCATAGTCTAGTGTTAAAAAAGTAATCGAATTGCAATACTCACAGAATCACAGTACTTTAAAATTGTAATACATATCAAACACATTATCAAACACCCAAGTATTGTGATGGTATTGTATCTTGAGATGAGCGTATCATCCCAGCCCTTGTTAATATGATCCTGAACATCACGTAGCCCCGTTGCCACAAAGTTAATTCTCAGCTAAAGGAAAATAGGAGAGTGTTGAAATATTTTCCCAGGACATCACAAGATTTTCCATGACATTTTACTTTTTCTCTCATTTTCCATGTCTTTCACATGACTGGAAAATTGGTCAACTGTTCTCCAGGTTTTCCCGGACGTGTGGGAACCCTGAATCACTGTATGCCAAATAAAGGAGTTCTGTAATTTTGGGTCAACCCAACTTTTACAAGGTGCCTTTTCACCAATACGTCGACTTTCCTCTCATTTTATAATCTGGTTTTTGTCCTCTTCTATTACGTTTTTGGTTCAGGTTTTAAGCGGCTTTATTTTTTTTTTTTTGCATTGCATCTCCTCCCTTTCCCTCTTCGTATTTCATCTCCTCCTCACTGATGGCTTCAGCAGGCCTCGTGAAACGTCTCCACACACAGAAAGAGAAAGAGGACTCTGAGGGGCCATCATGGTTCAGAGGCCAAACAAATGTTCTGTCAGATTTACTGGCTGAGCGAGGTTGGTGGCGCTCCACACACACACACACACACACACACACACACACACACACACAGTAAGCCTGCGGACAAATTTGAACAAACAGATTATGTCATATCATACACCCACACACACACTTTGTTCCCCTTAACACTACATGACCTACCTTAACCTCTACCCTGTCTTTAACTCACCACTGCATGGCTGACCTTTAACCTCACCCTGACCTGAACCTGACTCTAACTCCACCCCTGACCACTCCATTAAAACACACAGCCCTCCAACTGACCACTTGTCCTGTTTGTTTTACTCTTGCGGGGCCTAAACACCACTCCTAGTTGAATTTAGGAATATTTATAAACCAAAATGTACCTTCTATGTCATACTGTAAAACACTTAAACACTCTCAGTCACTCCACCAGGCCCTTTCGGCTTCTTGGGAACAGTGAGACGACTTCAGATCTGTTTGACCCCCTACATCTGAGCATTTGTTTGACATGTGAGAACTTAATTTCACATGTAACAAGATTGTTCACAGGTGGGAAAGTCATTTCAGGGAATGGGAAATGTGTCCGACTGTGCTTAGAATAATGCGCTTTCATATGTTTGACAAAGGAGGTTCTGTGAAAGTCAACTGACATTCAGGTTGAGTTATTTTTCACAGAATGAATAATACGATAGGTTTGTGGTTTGGCTTTGGCCCATCTGCCTACTGACTAGGACTGCAACGATTCATCGACTAATCGATGACTAATCAACTATTAAAATAATCCGTGACTAATTTAGTCATTGACTAATCAGTTTGAGTCATTTTTCATGGAAAAGTACTATAAAAGTGCCCCAAAATACTCTTATTGCAGCTTCTTACCTTCAAATATTGGCAGCTTTACACACTCTCCCATGACGGTGAACTAAAACCGTTTGGCGTGAGTACGAAACAAGACATTAGACAACATAATTTTGGGGTTTGGGAGAGACAGACCGACATTTTTCAACCCTTTAACACATTTTTTGATAAAATGATTAGTCGACTAATCGAAGAAATAATCAACAGATTAGTCGACAATGAAAATAACCGTTAGTTGCAGCCCTACTTCTGACACAACAGCTGTTTAAAATGATCAATCTTAATTGTTTCGTCAGTGTTTTACCTTCATGAAGCCAAACAGTGTTGTAAAGCCGCAGAGAAAAGTCCCGTCGTGAGCAGTAGAGAGGCCGCAGTGGAAACAAAGTGAACTTGAAAATCAGTATCAACACGTAAAGACAGCGATATTTCATTCTGCTCCGTCCACAGTCTCTCAAGCCACCGACACTAGCTTTATGTTTTACACAGAGACAGCACGCTAGTTCGGCTAAATGCTCAACGTTTAATTAGGATCCGGATATGGACGGAGCCTTCTGTCCGTGCTTCGCGTTCATTTCGTCTGTATTTCTGCACGTCTTCATGAAGCTTACGGATATGGGCCAAACGGAGCAGTACCACCGGTTGCTGTCACTACCCGATACGTAGCTCTAGTGAGACACGAAGAAGAAATAACAATGGCATTTTTTGAATGCCCCGGCGGACATCCTTAAAGTACTGGAAATGATGCTCGTCGTCAATTTCTCTCACCGGCAGTACTAGAGACTTTGTCTTTTATGCAACAGGTACATTATCAATATCTCCTCCACAGTCGCTATGTTTGTTTTTGAGTTTTTTGTTGTCATAAACTTTTGACTCTGGGCTGCCCCCTGGTGGATATATTGGTTAACATGATCGACACAATGTGAGGTCATAATGATATTTAAACGTGCAACAATGTTGGACAAAATGTCTGTATGTTTTTACCTAGCTTGTCTACTGTGTACAGAACATGAGTTTGTGATCATGTTTTTTGTAGTCGTAATTTATGCACAAATTCTCATATATGTTGCTCATATAATCTTGTTTAATTTGTGCATCATGAAACACACATTTTCCATTAGTTTCAGGACTGTGTTGTGTGCACACATGCATACCATGAGTGTATTTTATGTACGTTAAAAAATGTGGTGGTGGTGGTGGTGGTAAGGGAATGTTGTGTATGTGTGGATGTGATGTGACCCTGGTACCTCAGCTGGGACTGTTTAGCACGAGAGGGTGCAGTCGGACCCTGTGACTGATCTTTCGACACCTTTACAGCACAGACACACACACACACACACACAAAGTCACAAATGAGCTCTCAGCACCTCTGCTACAAGGCATTCCTGTGACATGTACATGTAAAGGGCACGAGGTCGCCCTCAGGACTGGCTCAACATGTGTGTGTGTTTGTATGCGTGTATATTTCCTCATTAAATTGGCCACAGTTTGTCCCGCATAATAATTTTTCACATGCAGTCAGAGACTAGTTTTTCCATCAGGTCTCATGTTTTGCTTTTTAATGTCTATTGTGTGAGAAAACAGAAAAATGGAAGCGTGTAATCCGTTTCTGCAGGCCTGAAGAGGAATTCAGCTTCACAATAAACATATTTGAGAGAGAAGCATCTCAAAGTTTTGTTTGTGTGTGTGCCCTTGAATACATTCCCATGACTCCCATTACCACTGACTCCCATGTTGTATTTATTATATTTCCAGTTCATGAGCGAGTAACTGTGCGTGGTCTAGAATAGACTGGAACAACAGCAGAGAGGTGAAAGCAGTTGAAACCTGACACTCAATGATCTTGAAGCTCCTTATCTTTCACCAGGGATTTTCTGAATGACTAATATCCCTTAAGTTTAAACTTAGACTAGTAAACAGTCAAAATTGAGCACAATTTAATCTAGAAGGTGAAACACTGTCTGGAATATGTGCATATTAAAGTGATTTTAAATCATTAATCCCATTTTGTTAAATGCTGCTGAAATGTGCAGCACTTTGCACCCCCACTGTGAACATTATCCTGCAAAACATGACAACTCCCAAAACAGATTTTATGCATGAGTGTGCACACAAATTCACTTTCACAAACACACATCAAGGCTTCACACCAAAGAGCATCTCTCTCATTTAACCTGCGGAGAAAACATCCGGCCAGCACAAGTGTGTGTGTGAGACTCGGACATACTTCCCGTGTTGAATGTTCATGGACAGTTGGGAGCTTCTACTGGTTATGGGAATGCGCACGCAGCTCTACCTAAGGGTGGGAGATATGGCCCTAAAATATCCTGATGATATTTCAGGGTGTTTTTGCGATAATGGTATTCTTGATGATCTTATTATTAATTCATGAACAGAGAGTTGCAAAAAAAATGATATATTTTTACAGTTTGCCTTCAAATATTTAGGGCTGTAGTCTCCTGGTCGACTAGTTGATTATTTGGTCGCTATGCTCTCGACCGACCAAATTCTTAGTCGAAGAATCACCATAAGGAGAAAACTGCTACATCGACAGCTGTCAAGGATTAATCCATTATTTCCTGCGTGCACGTTGCTGTTCTTGACAAAAAGTTGGACTCGTCTACCCTCACACTCAGCATCAGGGTGAGGCAGACCTCCTGTCTGTTTCTGTAAGCTGACACCATTTCCCTCAGTGGAAACGAAGCTTGTATTTCACAGACAAGAAACAATAAGTTGTGAAGACAATAAAGCCTCCACTAAAATAGCATTTTAAGTTGTGTGTGTGATTTATCCTGGCTTCATATGAGCAGAGGAAATATCCGCTCGTCACTAGGCTAATTTATACAATGTAAAATGCCATAGGCTTGTGCTAATAATGTTAGCATGTTGTATTTGTGGGGAAATGTGTCCAGATAAAGACGTGTTTGTCTGTCAGTTCTGCGATTTATAGTGAAGCTGATTTGCGTACTTGTGTTTGAAATTGTCCCTATTAAGCCATGTTTACGCCATGTGTGTTTAATGTGTGTTTTGAATCAACTATATAAATAAAGTTTGATTTGAACTAAACTTTACAGCACTTAACACAGTCATGCACTGCCGACTAGTGTTTTGGAGGTGTAACTGCAGAGTGACACAGACACACTACCGCAGAAGTAAAAATAACGTGCAGATTTTTTTTTCCCCATGACTACTTGATTAGTTGAAGATAATGTGCGACTTTCGTCGACCAAGATTTTCTTTGGTTAACTACAGCCCTAGAAATATTCAGTACAGACTAAACAGAAATGATCTCTCATTTCTTTAGTTTGTGAACAACAACAGTAACTCAGAGTTACCACAAATTACACATTTAAACAGCTCCCAAATACAAATATGTCCCCTGGGATCTATATATGTAAATCATCAGGTGATTTCCTTCTTTTACTAAAATCCTAAATGACTGAGTTGTTGTTGTTTTTTTAAACATGGACCTTTATGCTCTGCCATTTCTCCTCTACTCATCACGCTGTAACCTGCGACAGGCAGCAAGTGTGACGTAGGTTTAGATAATCACAAAATCACCTGACGACACCGACTCCTGTGCGCACACAGCGAGAGAGGAGAGGGAGAGACGCTGTGCTGCTGCCAGAGGAGCCGCTGAATAATTTCCCTCTGAGCGGCTGTCCATAAAACATTCAGGACGCCACAGTTTATTCCGCACTACTGAAGTTGCTCCTCTTTTTGGAACCACCGCGGAGTCTGTAATAATTTCGCTTTCAGCCATGCTTGTTGTTGCCGTGGGTAACAGTATGACGTCAATATGTCAACAATACTGCAAATATCATAATATGAATTTTTCATATGATATTAAAAATTATACCGGTATGATATGCCACACCTATAGAGCCTCTAGGACACAGTCATTCAGTCTATGAAGGCTTTTCTACTCACTGTTCTGAACGATCTGCAGAAGTTGCTTTTACCTGCTGCAGTGGCATGTTGTACATTTTCTGAAAACAATCAACAAAAACTGCATCAGCAAAACCTCCAAAGAGGACAAAGTCACAGTCATGCTGTTTGATTGACAGGTGATTTCTGGGACGTGCACCAAGAATGCTCAACTGTGGATAAGTCCTGGTTGTTTGTCAAAGCTATAATTACATGTGCTGTAGCAAGTGAGGAGATGAGTGGAAAAAGTAAAATCAGTCATGCAGCTGTCATTATAAAGTCGTACTGGCTCAAGTCTCGTGGCGCTACATGCTGTTAATGCAAAGCTGTTTTTTCTGCAAGTTCACACTCTCTCTCCTCGCACTCTCTGTCACACACATATGACCCTGTAGCTTCAGGGGGCGAGGCCAAGAGAGAGGGAACTCTTTTCCATAGACGTCAGAGAGCAAGCACAGTACCCACAATCACACATGTACGAACACACACTCGGAGCAGGGGGGGAGCATGTTTGTGGTTAGCGCTGAGGAATTACCATGGGCTTATTCCGTCATTTGCCAAAGCTCGGGGGGTAAGGAGGAATTATTCCACCGAAACACCAAAAACCACAATAAAGCATTTTCTGCTGAGAGAGTGAGAGAGAAAGAATGGAATGGAAAAGAGGGGAGGAGAGGCAGCAAGGGGCCGAAGAAAAAAAAAGAGAGAGAGAGAGAGACGACAAAAATACAACCGGCGTCTGATCGTCAGGGATGGATGGATACAGAGTGGCAAGGAGGGAGGAAAGGATGCAAGCAGTGGTAGCTTAGAAGGTGACTACACGACCTCCAGTGGCTGATCAAGGTAAACATTCACCAGTATGATCTGTCTGTTGCTTTAAATTTCAATAGGACGACTGCTGTTGCTGTAATCATGATGCTTTTTTCCTGATGACTTTCATCGTCGATTAATCCTTTGATTATTTTCTTGATTAACTGATTAGTTGTTGGATCTCTAAAATGTCAGAAAATGGTGAAACTTGTCGATCAGTCATTTCCAGAGCCCCAAGTGACGTCCTCAGATGTTTTATTTGTCCATAGAAACAAGAAACAAGATTGGATTTTTATTTAAGAGGCTGGAATCTGAGGGGTGTTTTTTCTAAATAAAAAAATAATAATTCAAACCAATTAATCAATTACGAAATAAGTTGGCAATTTATCTAATAATTAAACAGTCAATACTAATCAATTTTTCACTGCAGGATTAGTCTAATCATTTATGGGAATTAACCCTTTCAAGTCTGAGCAAACTGGCTTCATTTCCTCTAAAAACATGGGAAGAAGGCAATGAGCAGTGAAAGAATTAACCCCAAAATTTGGGAAGATTTGAACATGAAAATTAATAAAAAAAAAAAATAAATAAATAAATAATAATGAAGAAAAAAGAAAAGAAAAATGAAAATAATTCTGTAGTATATTTTAAAATCTGGCATGAAAATGGGTCAGGGGTGAAAAAGGTGAGAAGGATATGAGACCCAGCACCTGCTAGAGGGTCCCGGGGTTATGATCCTCGATTGTTTGTTTGGTGGAAAAATGAGATTTCAAATGCTCATTTATGATTTCTTTTAGATTAACTCTAGTGGTGGTCACATGCAGAATTATAAGACTGCACAAAAACAAAAGTATGAATGTATAACTAAGTGCAAATGAAGTATCTTTACATGTTCACATATATGTTGTATAAGAGACGAGACCAGGGGTGGACTGGGACACAAATTCAGCCCGGGACATTCAGGCACACCGGCCCACACGTTTCTACCTATAATCCAACCAATGATGAATTGGTCACAAATAGCTATGTGCTTATTATTTAACTTAAAATAAGAGCATATGACTCTGTCCTAATGCATCTAATTTTATGCACAATATAATTGTCTGCCCAGCCCTGCTCTTGTATCACATAACCCCAGTTTATATCTCCATGGCTCACAGCCATGAACTAAGGAGGTATAAATTGGGCAACAGGCCCTATAGTCAACTTTTAGAAAACTTATTACAAAAAAAAAATCCCACTTAGACCTACTAAAAAGGTTTTCCTCTGGCTAAAATGTAATGCGTCGTAGGCTGTGCCTTCACATTGCACCTGTCATATTTCTGGTCTCATCCTCCTCTTCATCACGACTGGGGTTAGTCTGTCCCTCAGCTTCACTGTCCTTGGGCCTGGGAGCACCACTTAACATTAAGCACGTATTTTCTTTTAGTACAGGTTTAAATTATAATGACTTATATACCTAGTAGACTAGCTGGCCTCTTGAAACGGACACCTAGAAGAAATAGGCAATTTGCCAAAGCCAAATTTGCATATTACACACTCACGAATGTTAGCTAACGTTAATACACCTGCTATAATGGCACTTTGCTGCCTCTTCTTGTAAAGATTTATGTTTTTTTTATTTGAGTTTTTTTCCACGCCACTTTTTTTTTTACCGGCTTTTAGGGGTGTAACGATACATCGAGCCACATCGATACATCGATTCATTGATTAACAATCCAATTATATCGATGCAAAATGAAAACATCAATCCATATCGTCATCTTAAAGATACACAATTATTTTGAAATTCACATAGCACGTCTGTGTCACCATTTCTGGGCAAGCGCGCCTCCTCTCAAACAACAGAGCTCAGAAATAAAATGGTCAAATCATATTCTAGTTGTTTTTGTGAGCTGATGTAAATGATTGTGGGCATATGATCGCAGTGGGCATATCGATCGCAGGCTCCTGAATTGAATCAAAATCGTATCGTGACAGACTTTGTGATGTCGGCAAACATCATATCGTCATCCAAACAAATCGATATAATATCGTATCGTGATGAAGCTGGTGATTTACACCCCTACCGGCTTTATTCATGTTTTCTGTCTAACTCATGTCAACCTTATACACAGATGAAAACTGCCTAATGTGTGGGTTTTTCACACAGATATACAACGAGAGGCAACACCAAATGGGCAGAGATCGAGAACAGGAGGGATAATTGTGGTAGAGAAAGGTCGTCGCTGAGCTTTCATTGTACTGAGAAACCAGGAACAACAGTTTGACACCTGCCAACAAGCAGGTGAAAGTTTAAGTCGCTGCGAGACATTTCTGTAAAAGTTCAACTGCTCTGACAAGGAGGGCAATTAACTGCCTCTGCCACGTCTGTGTGTCGCCACTGTGTGCTGAGTAATAAGCAAAGAGATCATAAGAGGACAAATTACTTCTCTGTCAGGACAATCCATGAAAAAATGTTAAAACAAAGGTGCAGACAGATGGATGACACCACGATGAAAGAGAAGGGTGGAAAGAAAAGGCAAGAGTGAGTCACGGCTGAGTAAATGAAGACAGAGAGAGGAAAAGACGTCTCCACACATTAGATTAAACTTTGAAACAAGTTTCCACCATTCCAAGTTTTCATTGTTGTCACTACATCATCCCCGGGGCGTTTTATCACCTGACAGTCATGTGCGGATTCATCCTTCTCTAACGAGGTGAGAAATGAGAGAGGGATGAGAGAAAGGAAAGGACGAGTGCCAGGGATGAGTGATGCTCTGATTAAAGGTGGAGGATTGCGATGATAATGACGCATCTGTCCGCTGCACCTGACCCTAATACCTGCAAACAGCCTCTGTGACATCTATCAGTGTGTGCATCTGTCTTTAAATATCTATAACAGCCTTCATCCCTTTGAGGAATCTGTCACGTCTTTCAGCGTCTTCCTATTTAGACACCTGGGGAAGACACGAACAGACGGACCACCTGCAGGAAGATATTTAAGGACGGACCAACGAGGGCAAACACAGGGCTGAAAGATGGACAGACAGTGAAGTATATCTTGAGTAAAATAAGATTAAATAAAAATGCAAGAAGGCACATATGGTACACAAAAATTCAGTTTTTCTCAATTCAGTTATTCAGAAACTTTGCCTGTATAGCTTTGGTTCTTGCTCCTAAGTTAGACACTCAGCCTGGAACGATCAGCGAGCATTACTGAATGCTGCTGTTCAGACCAATGATTCGCCACGAGACGAAACCATTTAAGATCATTACTTGATCTTTTGGGACTCGCTCTCCCCTTCGCGTGTCGACACGTTCACTTTCATATGAATACAGTCCGGACAAGAGACGAGTTAGCTGTTAGCTGTCCTATGCTATGTCCTATATGGCTTTGTTTTGATTTCTACTGTTGCATGCTGGGATTGCGTGGCGTCAGCTGCCAGAGCTCTATAGTTAAGACATTTCACGATCAAAACATCAACCTCACAAGGACTCATCCTCTGGGCTCCATAAATATCTGTACCAATTTTCATGGCAATCCATGTTGACATATTGAAGTCTGGATGAAAGTGGCTGACAGACCAACCAACAGCCGCGTCACGAGCATGGCTGTGCTGTAAGTGGTGTTTTCAATCTACCCCTGCATGTTTCCTTCATTTCAAACACTGCGGTCACTGGTGAATTAAAAAAGTATGATGCTGCTGACTGTTGCATGCAAAAAAAAAAGTCAATTTAAAAGCCATTTAATTTTCCAAATTTTCACTGCAAACATGAAAAAAAAAAAATCAATGTAATTTACGTCACAATTCCGTAAATCCTGGATCAAAAACTTCCCGCCATCATTCATCCAGTTTGGCAGGTTAAAAACAACTTAATCTGACTTACCAACCATCACATGACCACAGTTTACTGAACATCCCTGCCAATTTATTAAAAGGAAGGTAATAAATGTTGGTCTTCCCATTAATTTTCCCTAAAACCCTTATTTAAAAGTCATGACTGCACATCATGATTTCCATTATTAAATATGACGGCGTCTCTTCTCATGCCCTCAGTAATGGCGGCCGAGGTAATCCTGGGTAATTCCCCATATATCAGCCCTGCAGGCTGAGTTCACTGCCAGTAATTGCACATGTGGCATCAGGTCCCATCTTTAGGGTAAAAAATTGAGACAACGAAAAGAAAATGGGGGAGATTTACTGTAAAGCTGAGGTCAGTCGGTTTTTATAACTTTCAAACAAACACACACACACACACACACACACACACACACAGGCACACACTATCAAGCCAGACAGATATGACCTCATCGTGGTCTGTGATTCAATCGTCACCGGCGGCAACCGCAAGCCGAGCACATGACCGCAACCTCGTATATCAAGACCCCTGCAGTGTGTGTGTGTGTGTAGGCGCTGGTGTTGTTCTCTAATGATGAACTGGAGGAGGGGATCTGTCTGTTTGGAAAAGCTGACAGCTCTATCCATTTTTCTGTCCGCACACTCGTCTTGTGATTCTCTTTTTCTCGCTCTGCTTGTTCTGGTTTGATCGAGATCGACGTGGTCTCTCCCTTTAAGTCCATTAATCAATTTTTATTTATTCATTCATTGATTCATTAAATGTCTGGATCTTTCTGTATAAAAGTCTCACTTTTTGTGATCTATGCCTGGGAATAACATCTAAAATCATTTTATGAAATGACATTATTTAAAGGTGCTTCTGAAGTTAGAACATTGATCACTCATTAGTTTAATTAACCCTAAATTAACACAAGCCAGACTATGAGCTCAGTTAGCTTTGCTCTGAATGTTTCTTTTGGAGGGAACTATATATGAATTTCTATACCCAGACACAGTGTTGCATAGCTGAAACATCTGCTGCAACCCTTCAACAGTTATTAGACAGCGCTACAGTCTACAGTTGTAACCTTATAATACTAAAATCAATAATCCACACTGACTCTCTTTAACAGGAAACTAGAATTACTGCCCTGCTGCTGTATGCCTCCATGCACCAGCCAACTTTTCTTACAGTTTACCCAGGATCAGTGTCACCAATTCAGTATCTGACCAAATGTCTCCTCTTCTGTTCCTGAGATATAACGTTGAATAATGGTCAAAAAAAAATTGTTTTACGCAGATTATTATGATGTCACAGTGACGTTGACCTTTGACCTATTGGAAATAAAATGTCACCATGTCACTATTATATCCTATTAGACCTGTGTGTGAAGTTTTGTCATATTTAGCGTATCAATTGTTGAGTTATGTCCAGAAACATAGGTTGTGAGGTCACACTGACCTTGACTGTCGAGCACAAAATTCTAATCAGTTTATTCTTCAGTGGACATTTGTGCCAAATTTACGGCAATTCCCTCGTGGTGTTCTTGAGATATCAATTCACAAAAATTGAGACAGACCTTTGAGCAGCAAAATCGAATCACTTCATTGTTGAGTCCAGGTGAAAGCTTGTGCCAAAGTTGGAGAAATTCCCTCCAGCTGTTCTTGAGATGTGTCATTCCCTAGAATGAAAGGATGCAAGGTCACAGCGGCTTTGACCTTTGACCCCTGACGACCAAAGTCTAATCAGTTAGTCAAGTCCAAGGCAACCTTTGTACCAAATTTGAAGAAACTCCCTTGAGGCGTTCTTGAGATATTGTGTTCACAAGGATGTGACAGGTGGATGGACGGATGGACAACCTGAAAAGAAAACGCCAATGTGCAGGGGCGGGGCTTAACGAAAGGTCAATTGTCCAAGTTTCAGGATGGTTCCGGTAATCCATTGTCTCTGGTTATGGAATGATTTGACTGTCCACACTTCCTGACCTTAACAAGATGGCTGAATGGCCGCCTCTCCTGCAACAGCACCTCACATTCCCACAGTCACAACAGTCCTTATTCGCCGTAAAGCACACGCCTCCCCTGCTTCTCTCGCCAGAGCATGCAGAAAAAGAGCCTCCTGGTTGAATGCCGCTGTCCAGGTTCTAGCAAAGTTCTGGTGAATCAAAGTAAACTGTTAGAAAACAAACTGGATGACCTCTGTGCCGCAGCAGTTTCCAACGCCTGTACAATGGCTGGCAGGATGCTACTTCAGCTGGTGCTCATTCTTCTCCATCTTTCCTTGGTGTTTTGTGATGTTTACATTTGAAAACCTCGACCTGGCTAGCCAGCTAGAAGTCGGCAGGAGGAGAGTTTACAGACTGGTGAGTTTATTTCCTCAACCTGATGAGTGATTTGCAGCCACACACCACCACCGTCCAACAACAACCACGAAAAGCACCACCGACACTTGCAAGACAGAGATAAGAGCGTACATTTAGCATAAACTTAGCAGAGAGGCAACTGAAAACGTCCATATATAACATGAGAAATAATATTAGGTCTTAAATGTTCTTAGATTTTAAATACTCCTGAGAGTAGAATAAGCCACTATAAACCAGTATAAGTGCCCAGTTATGCAACAAAAAGCAAAAAAAATACCATGATATACGGTGAAAGCACCAGAATAATTTGGTTTAACCACCCAGCACTGCTTTAAAGCACAAAGTCATACATTGATTCACTGCTTTCTGCGCACATAATGTACTTCATTGTATTATGTTATACATATGGTGGAGGTAGGTTGTTTTCCAGTGTCATATGAATCCAATTATATCGCACACAGATGTTTATGATGGCTTCAGCAACATGCAGGATTCAGTTTACTATCCCAGCATTAAACCGAGGCTGTCTATGTACTGAAGGTGCTCTTCAGTGTGTCTGAAGGGGCCATAGTCACCGTCCACGCTACACATTGTTGTTTGTATGACATCATCATGTCCCGGTGGCCCCTGTGACCTCTGATGAGCTGTAAATTACACCAACCAGCTCCCCTTCCCCCTCTGCCTCAACAACAGTGCGATCAATCCAACTCATAAATATCAAATACTGAATAATAAAAGCAGACTCTCAGACTGAGGAGCTGGCCCCGACCCTCCACTCAGCCTTTATACCGTCCCTGTTGATAAATGCACTCCCTTCAGGTCATTACTGCCCTGCGGCGCCTGAGGTGACATACGCTCTCTTTGACCCTTGGCGCATGGCGTCACCAGATATAAACTGCGACAGATCTTAAAACACATTTTAGGAGACAGGCTTTTATAATACTTGTTTATGGGGTATTATATCTGATAATGCAATAAAAAATATTCAGATATTGGCGTAGTAATAAAAGTCAGTCATATTTATAGATCATTAGGCTTAATGACTATGATGTTATGTTCTGCTCTTAAGTCTTTAATGGTTCCTAAAGTGGCAGGTGTGTTCATAAGGACCAGAGTTTATGGCCTTTAATGGAGCATCAACATGAAAAAGACTGTGTCAGTGTTTTTAACGTTTTCACTCAAGAACAAGGCAAAACATCTTGAATCTTCTTTCATAGTATCTGATAACCTTTGCGTGTTCTCATTTCTTTAAATAATTATTTTTGATATGTTACTTTATCATGATGGAAAATATTTTTCAGTAGGATGGAACAAAATACAAAACAATTAAGGTGAATCCACCCACGTACTGGAGAATTTGTGTGTAATGGTCAAAATGGCAATGGTACTAATTTATTTATGTACTTATGAGTAGTTCAAACCGCAAAAATAAATAATTTTTGTGTAACGCTGTTTTTATTTTTCGACAGTAATTTGCCTTCAGTTTAGCAAATACAGATTTATTTTTTAACAAATATTTAACTAATGTTAACTTAGCATTTTCTAAAATGTCTCTGCGGAGCTCTGGTACCTGTTGCACTGCCCGTGTCTGTTACGATTAACAACCAGTCCAAGCTAAATTTTTGTCTTCAGCAGCTGTGTGTTGAACATGTAACCAGAACAAAAAGGGATTGTTCCTGTTGCCATGGTTACCGTTGATATGAGAAATAAAACCACAAGAGTTTCACGAGACATAGCGAAACGGTATTAAATCAGAATTAGCAGAAGAGAATGACATGTAGACCGTCAGGTCCGTCACTCAACGTACATGATATCCCCGTCTCTCCCCGTCTGACTTCATTCTCATGATCACATAATCCCGATTGAGCTATAATAGGTGGTGTGTTCCACGTTTTATTTCCCGGTTGATCTTGGGAAAAACAGAATACTGTCAACAAACTGTTGCCATCGGAAATCGCCGGATTCGGTTCAACGTTCTAAGTGTCACCCATAATTCACGCAAGGGATCATGTGGGCTCGGAATAAGGTGGATACTCTGTAAGCAGTTCCAGCAATTTTTTCTTTGTCATACTTGTGATCCACGTTACAAAACTCAACACTTTTTTTTCAAAATTAAAAGCCTTTCCATAACAGGGCTTCTAATGTAAAAACAGGGGATAGTGTGGAGTTTTTCATTCATGTAGCTTTATATCATTCAGCTAAAAAACGGCAAAGTGGAATGTTAAAGAGATTCCTGCTTTACTGAAGAAATTAGCACCATGGAAACGGACAATATACTGAATTTATCAAAACAAAAAGCAGCATTGGGCAGTGGTGTCACTGTAAGCTGCGACGTTACTGGCTTAACTACATTTCTCAGTAGCGTGGTGGTGACTTCACTTCTTTCCGAGTCAGCTTTTCAGTTTCAATTTCAAGTTAATTTATTGACCAAGTGGTGTAGTAGCATCCACAAAAGTTAGAGAGCCGACTGAAAGAGGCCGAGACAGAGAAATACATCAGGCAATTAGCAATGGGCCAACTGATGATGTCATGTTACTGGAGGTCATGTTAAAATGTCACAACGTCTTCAAAATCAATGAATACATAAAAGAATAAAGTCTTAATTTAAGTCTGTTATTTTATAATGAACAGTTCAAGAGAACTTTTTTTTGCCTGCCTATTTGTTTGGCTGACAGTTTTTCTGATCACTGAGATAACGCTGCTTTGACATAAAGTAAAAAAAATGAAAGTAGCCTTGCAAGTATCAACTTACTTTTGCCATTTTCTCGTCAAACTTCTATGAAAATAAACTTCTTGGCAACCTGACCAAGTGTCTAACTGAGACACGCTTTTATTTGTCAAAATGTGCAGCCACACCGGGCTAGTAAAAGGGACTGGGCGTTAATTCGGGACAAGGCTGGTAATTTAAGTTGCACTGTATTTTATCTGAGGCCAACCACTTTCTTGAGATGAAATTACAAAATGAACCTATTTTTTTTTCATGCTAGTATAGCTAGATAAAGGTATCAAACCACCTGCTAAAAGGCACCAGAATACAGGAAATACTGTCTGTCTTAACTCACGTTTTAGCTCTGATTTGGTCTCCACCAACTTCAAAGACAAATATCGGGCTAATTAGATGCTAAATGTTCCACTTTCTTCTCTTGCTCATCGCCAACTTTGTCTGCACTTTGGCGCTGAGCAGGCAATGTGCAGTTGGTTTGTCAGAGCTTAAGTGCTGAAAATAGCTGCCTAGTAAAGGGTGTAGATTTTACACTTTCACATCACTCATAAGTGTTTTGATTTAGTGTTCATATAAAAGAAAATATTGATAAGTGATGCATTAGTGAGCAAGTTACTAAATCTCTTCCAGCTCCAGGGGTGCTGCTCCATGGCTTAACTCTGACCTTTGACCTCTGCTGGATCAGGAAAGTATCACCTTATTATCAAAAGTTGGATGAACGCTCCGCTGGGCCGGCGTTTTCGTCTCTTCGGCTTTTATCAGGTTTCACACTCCGACAGCTGTTGAGTTTGAAACCAGCAGGGCGTCCGTCTCGGCGATGGTGTGTGTACATGTGTGTGTTGTATGTGTGTGTGTGAACAGCACCAGAATGTGTTTTACAGCCTGGGAAGGCACCATCCTTGGGGCTCGTGTTGTTAGTGAACCACATTCTTCTCTCTTCTCATAATCACGCACAGACGCACAGTTCAACAGCGGGGCAAGGCTCAACACAGAAACACACTGCTTTCATCACAGAACAGAAAAATCTCTTATTGATATCTTTTTCTCATTATATTAAAATCTTTTTCTGATTAGCATCTTATATTATTCAATAGGGTATTTCGCCGGAGCGTTTGTACACACGATAGCAGTATAATTTTCAAAGCCTGTCATGCTTTGAAAACTATATCGTTATCTTGCGTGCCAATGTTTTAATAAAACAATCTTGTTCCTTATTTGAAGGAGGTTCACCTTTAGTTCCAATAATCCTTCTGAGCTGTGTTTATAGATTCTTTCTTTTTATTTAAACAAAATGAAAGCTGTATTTACGATAAAGCTGCAGTAATAAAACTCGTTCTTCAGGACTGGATAAATTGAGGAATTCTTTGCTTTTTTATATATGAACTGGAGCAGAGAACTAAAGGAACTTTTAAAACTTAAAAGATAATCTACATTCCCAATAAGCCTCAGATTCAGATGTTTTATTTTAGCTTTGTGGTATTGATCATCCTGCAGCGATATGAGTTACAGTTGTAAAGCGGCCTGCCACAACCAACAGTACACAGCACTAACATTCTCTCACCCTGTACTGTTGCTGTGGCAAACGTTAGCAAACAGTTATCTATTAAGACATGCATTTACATGCTGGAAAACAATTGGACTGATTTGGGGTCATGTTTTGTCCACCTGACAAATGTATATTCACGACTCGCTCCCCTCTGCACTGTTTTGGTCTCCACCAACTCCTGACTGAAATATCTGGCTGTTTAGCTGCTAAATGCTCCGCAATGTGAACCAACTAGTTGCTTCCTTTTATTGTCTGCTTTCTGGTGCTGTGCAGGTAGTGCGCAGTGGGTTTATCAGGGGCTTTTAGCTTAAGACAGTTGCCAGTTGCAGCTGGAAATGAGACTGAAAAGAGTGGTGAACCAAAACAATGAACTGAAAGACACTAAAGCGCTTTGGGAAGTTAAGTGGCACGACAGAGTTTGGTGATAATTGACAGTTGCTTTGGGTTTTTCAATAAGAGTGACACCTTTCACATGACGTGGTTATTTGATGCATTGATATAGAGAGGCAAAGTCCCTCCCCTTCTAGTGGACCTTCATGCGCTCAAACACCATCCGCGCATCTCTATCACCGACACAAAAAGTAAATGAAGACTCACAAACATGATTCATGACACGCACTCCCCTGCCAATCCCAACTACTTTCTCCTGAGTGATAGTGTGTGTGCAAGCAAGCAGAGTGTTTTCGTATCTGTCGTGCTCCAGACCATGACTATTTTGTTGCATTTTGCAACCATGGAGCACCACTGCGACTTGCAAATATTGTTAATACACAGGTGATATGGCCTATAAATAACATCACAATATCTTTTAAGATACACAATGTATATATGTATATAAACCCCATCTTAACTACTAAATAAACTATAGTTACAACTAAGTTAAAGTAGCTCCTGATATCTCATATATTTAAATAAAGTTGTATTACAATCAAATTAAAGTATCGTTATGATATAGGTAAATGAAGGCTGTTAAAATAAAGTTTAAGTATTGTTGCAATACAGTTTGTCAGGCCAAACTCAGGGTCTCTGACAGCTGATCTAATCAATACTGGAACAAGAGGAGAGGGAACATTCAGCGACATGCTGTGCAGAGCTGATGCACCTACAAAGACCAGAGAGGCCCTTTAAATAAATATGATTAAAAAGCTTTGTAAAAATGCAATATAAGTTAAATAAGGTACCGTTAGAATAAAAGTATTGTTACAATGAAATAAATCAAAGTGGAACGACTGATGCTTTCATTTTGAATCAACTGGCTCGTCTCAGGCTGAAAGTGAAGATATTACTGCTGTGACGTTAAAGCTTCCAGTCAACTGTTAAATGTGAGCTGTTAGCAGAAGGTTAAACTGTCACCACAGCACCGTTAAATGAAGGACTCATTCAGCATAAGCTGGAAACAAACCAGAAAACTCCCGTTCATATATATTAATATTTGCACGTCACACTGGTGCTCCATGGTCAAAAAATGTGACTAAATGGTTGCTGTCTGGAGCCCTGCAGATGGAAAAACACACGCCTTGCCTGCAAACACAGTATCGCCCAGGTGAGAGTGGTCTAGACAGTGTTTGACATAGTTTTCTTTTTGTGTCTGTTACAGGGAGAGGGCAAGACAAGTGAAACGCTAAAGCAAGGCTGATGCTGATTTTATACTCAATATTCACAATATGGTCATTTTATTCACCCCAAACGAACAAGCTGCTATACATTAAGCAGAATTGACAAATCCCACACCCCTACATTGAGGCGAGAACATGATAGTGCAGATGAAATCAGAAAAGTAGGAAGAGGAAAAAGGAAAGCAGAGAAGACCCACAAAACCAGCGGTGAGGAAGATGGAACAAGAGGGAAGAGAATTTTAAAAAAGGAAAGAGCAGCTATGAATTTAACTGAATAAGAGAAATCGGAAAAACTACATCATGAGTTGGGAATCACACCTGCGTTGTCCAAGTTCAAGGAAAATGACCTCTCTGACCCGCGCCGCTGCCTGTTACCTGTCATGTCTCATGTCTCTGTTTCGGTGCACGTGATTTGCATCCTAAGTCTCCGTCCTCATGTAACACAATGACTCGGCTGAACACAGGATCAAAGCCTCAACATGGACGCAGCAGTCTGTCCATATCCATGCCTGTAGATTCAAGGCGAGGCCAAGGATTTGGTGAAGTTGTGGTGCAGCTGCGCGACACATGGAGGACCATGCATGAATTACAACACAGAGAAGCAGAAAGAGCCGGGGTCGAGCTCTGCGGCGGCATGTATTCAGAGGAAAGACGTAAGAACGGCGAGGAACTCTGCCTCCGCATCGATTAGAGCGATTGCCAAACGGAGGCTGACGCATGATTGGACGGGGAGACACATGGACCTAAAACCTCTATAAAACTCCCGCACCACTTCCACAAAAACAGGAAGACAATAATGGGAACACACACATGCGCGCTTTATGCAGTGACGCACACAGTGACACACACAGATCACATATACACATAATCACATGCAGTGACGCATGCATGCATAAATATTTCCTAATGCACACACACACACACACTATTGACTGGTACTTGTTGAAACATGTTGGCAGTTGTGAATGAGTGTTAACGGAGGTTTGGATGCACACATGCACTCTGTAAGCTCATGTATTTATGACCTTTATCCAGTAATGTTAGCAGACTGCCGGCCTCCACTCAGTGGTCATTAACTGTCAATCAAAAGGGGAACGAGGAGAAAAAAGTGAGTTGGGTTTGTCGTCCAGACAGAACTGGACCGCAGCACAGCAGAGGAAAGCAAAACTGTACACGTTCTCCTTTTCAATCTCTGACATAGAAAACCTCCTTCACCTGACGTGTGATCACATATGATTTATTAATGCTTACAGAGTGTTTGCACTGACGTCTTTTTCACAGTGAAATTGCTCCCTGAACACAACTGAGATGCAAAACAAATCTACTACGGCTGCAGTGAAACTACAGAACCAGTGGGAAAACAGAGAATATCTTCATCTCTGAATTAAAAAAATAACCATATGACATGCTGGACAGTGGTTAGAGAGGAAACTGTTGCTAGAGGATCCTTGTTATCTCCACATTAGATTAGAGATGGCAGCTCCATCGCATTTTGCAAAGAGACCCAGAAACCAACTTGTACTCCCACAGACCCTTTCAAAGCCAACATCACAATGACATCAGTTTGTTAGCAGTTTGTTATCGGGAATAGAAGGAGTCATGGCTCAAAACCAGCCGCCACTGCCCGTCAACGAAAATAAAGACAACTATGGTTAAATGTGATAAGACCAAAGGACTGGACGGAGGTCATCATCTAAAATGCTCACATGTGCAGCGCACACTTCATATCAGGTTAGGGAAAAAGTATTTCCTGTTGTAGGGATGAATAACGTTATGTGTATTAAGAGTTATCATGTCCACCTCATCAGAAACTGGGGAGGGATTAAGAGGAATATTTCTCCGATTTCTCTGCAACACTAACCTTTTAGCACATCAGCTAACGTTAGCTTTGCTTAACTAAAGACTGATGTCTTTCTCCCTGATTTTGTGTTTTGATGGGCTGATACAATTTCAGAGTTTAAAAAAAACTCCCTACGTTGCAGAAACAATAGTAAATCCGCAGGGCGGTCCTTCGGTGGCTCGCTTAACTCTTGTGCTCGTAAACATAGTCAGACCGCGTTAAAAGTTTTAAAGAAAGTCGCTGCAAGTCCTTCATTTTCACAATCTTGTGGACTGAGCACACGTTTGATAAAAACAGAGTTAAATCTCTCGGCATCCATTTTCAAGCTCTCTGTGTGTTTGTTTCCTTGCGGACGAGAAACTGGGGAACTGTTTTGCCTCCAGCTAAGCCCCGCCCACCAAAAAACATCATACTGTAAAAGGGTTTATACTTTGGGCCGTATGGTTTTTGCAATGCAGAAAACATGGACAGGATCGCAGACATCGACAATAAAAGGAAATCAGCTGTGAAATGCAGACGCAATTTATACAAATCTGGGTTTTCCCTTCCATTACAAATGTTTGTTTTTTTCAAAACTAAGCCGAATGAACAGCAAAAAAAAAAAACAGCTCTGTTTTGGTGTCATTTACAATCTATGGCGCTTTGCTGCGGGTCATCCCCACTCTCTCTCCCACATTTCCTGTCTCTCTTCAGCTATACTACCATCAAAAAATTAACCTTACAGAAAAAATAAATAAAGTAACATCTGGGCAGCAAATACAATCAATTAGCTAACTGGGCTCATTTGCTCTTCTGGCCAAGACTTTGCTCTGCTCTGCCTGTGTCTGTCTCAGACTTTGACACTGTGTAGTTTGACGTTTATGTCAAATTTAAGAAATTCCCTTGAGGTGCTCTTGAGATATCACATTCAAGAGAATGAGATGGACATTATACCACCAAATTCCAATCACTTTATTGTTGAGTCCAAGTGAACCTCTGTGCCAAATATGAAGAACTTCCCAAAAGGTGTTCTTGAGATGTGAAGTTCAAGTGGACAGTTGTGCCTCATTTAAAGAAATTCCCTCGCGGCGTTCTTGAGATACCATATTAACAAGTATAGGACGGACAACCAAACACATAACATACAAACAAATCTTTTGAAATAGAAAAGTAACGCGCACAAACAATTACAATGAATTAAAGTACGATGTGTATCAGTTAGTATTTACGTTTATAAATGTTAAGTTCAGGGATTAAAATACAATTTTATGTGGTGTGTTTGATAATGTATGTCTTGTATTGGTCACCTCGTCTCTGCTTCTGCCATTTCAGGTATTTTTTCACGTTGACATGAACTTCTCATCAGCGTAGATGGCAAAACTGTCACATTTAAACACACTTTATCACAAGAACAATATTATAAGAACAATATTATCCCAACAGCTATCAGCCTAGTTCCCCGTCCCACATGTATTCACCCTCTCATACTATCACTAACTATCCACCAGATGTGTGTGTCGAGGTCAGGGGAGCATGATGAAGGGAGGAGGAGGAGGGGAAAGAGGTATAATGTCACACCTGTCAGGTTCACGGCCTCAGAGAAGACGACAGAAGAGGGAGATGAGAGAGAAAGCTGAGAAGTCAGAACAACTCTTTTCTTCCTCTACTTTCTGCTTTTGTTTAAAGCACATGTGCAGACGATCCTCCGAGCGGTATTCCAGCGAGGTCTACTGGGCCAGCAGCGCCAAAAATTTCCATCACCTGTTCACCTTGTAATACCTCAGCTGTCTCAGTCTGTGCTGTATTTCCTCAAGCTTGAGGCAGCATTTTTATCATATTTAGACATATGTAGTCATGTATGTGTAGCTTTAACAGGATAGGATACACCCTGTTATTGTCCCTGACAATGCTATATTGCAATCAACAAATCTGTGTTGAAATCACAAAGACTGGCGTAGAGTCACATATTTCGAGAGTATTTCCCATGTCACAGAAACCACTGAGACTGAAACTTGTGTTTTGGATGTCATTTTTAATCTTTCATTGTTGTGTCACAGATCTGACACCTGCCAGCCAGCCTGCCTGCCATCATCCCCAGTTCTCTGTTGCCCTCGCCTGGCAAAGGCTAAGGTGTCTATGACACAGCATGAAGGTCTCTGGGGAGCACCATAACCTTTTATTTAATAAAATGTTGTGGCAGTACTGACTCCCCCAGATTATTAAACACACTTAGGGGGCAAACGAACTTGAGTTTGATTGAACTGAACCAAACATCCAACCAATCATACAACACTTTAACACTTCAACTTGTCAAAAAAAAAAACAGATTTTCTTCTTGTCCTCACTTTGTTGTCCCTCTTACCTCTGTCCCTCCATCTTTCTCTCCCTTTACCCCGTTTTCCTTTTCCGTTCAGACTTGGTTCCTTCTCTACACACCTTTCTCTCTGCCTCTCCCCCATCCTTTCATTTTTCCTCCCCCTACTTACATTCTCTTTCTTCCCCTTTTCGTCCACCTTGTTTCTCTCCTCCTTTTCTTTTCACCTCCTCTTTCTTTCCCTCCATCCTTACAGTACAATACCCTGTCTGTGTGTGACTAAAATAGCGGCTCAGGTACAGTACTGTGTTTTCCATATGGCTCCCATTCACTGGCTGTGGAGAAAGACTATATTGTAGCAAAACCGGGCTGTAAAAACATAACAGGGGCGAGTCTTAAAATATAATGAAAACCCTGGTCTTCCATTTACACCGCCTGGAGGGGTCGGTCCACCTGGCTGTTAGAGACAACGTCTTGTACCTGAAAGCTTGTGGGTTTGAGCCTGGTGACAGCTGAGCATGGGCTAACGTCTAACTCAGATAGATATCAGCTGTATTAAACCACCAACGTGGGCTCAAATCTTTCTATTTGTGTTGAGTTGGTTTTTTTTTCTGTTGTGGAGTTTTTCAGTGTTTTGAAAATGATACACGATAAGTTAATACCAGTTACATGGGATTCCAATTAGGGGCAAGTTTTTGAAGAGGAAAAAGAAAATCAAGTATCCACAAAAAGCAGTAGTAAGTAGTGCTCTAATGTACACTACATAGATCAAAAGATTTTGAAGGTTTGCTTATCTATCTATGCTATCACGATACCTGGGTGCCGATTTGATACATATTTCTTGTTTTTATTGCGATTATACATTTATTGCACTTTTTGTTTACGTTTTGACACTTGATCATGGAGAAGAGTTAAATTATATTGAAAACTGTATGTCAGGAGACATATTTCCAGCAACCATGCACATCGCATACCAGTCAGACTCTATTTTAGTAGCATCATCCATCTATCCATCCATCCGTCCAGCCATCCATTTTCATCCGCTTATCCAGGGCCGGGTTGTGAGATGAGTTGTGATGATGTCTGTGAAAGAGTGTTGCCGTCTTTGCGGATATCTTCCTCACTGTGGACTCCGAGTTGCATGGCTGTGATTCCCAGCTTGGTCGCTTCCCTGACCTGCTCCTTCATGAGAGCAACTAGCGGAGAAACAACAACCACCACTGGGTTTTCACTGAGTCCCATTTTTTTCCCAATCAACGGAGCCAGTTTGTAAATTAGACTTTTACAAAACCCCATAGGAAGGACGGCAAACACGTCCTCTTTTTTCAAGAAAAGCATTCAGTGCAGCCGTTTGCTCTGCTGTTAAAGAAAATATACATTCCAGTTTGTTCAACACATTTACCATCGCAGTTTCAAAATCAGCAGCCATGTTGGTTGTTTACGAAATGCATTCACTCCGCTCCTTGTCCCTCCTATTCTGATGACGTGATTTCAAATAACCCGCCCCAAAGTAACGGTTGTGATTGGCCCCCTAAGTCAAAACCGAAGCCAGAATTCGCATTTATGATTCCATGGCCAGACTGATCTGTGGACAGAAATAGAATATGAGCTCGCGAGATCAGGATGGTTTCACCAGGCTAGGGACGTAGATGGGCCAGTAAATCGAAAGCTTTTTGAGTTTCTGCGGATATGACATCATGTTACTATCACATGTAAACTACCGCAGTAAAAGCAGCAACATCTTTCCACCTTCACATTTGAATTCTATTGATCCAGGCACCAAAAATTTCAAAAAGAAAACTCAATCAATCCATTGTTTCTCTCACCCCTCCAAATCAACGTAGCACCTGCTTTGCAAGCTCAACAGGATTAATTTTGAGATCTGAGACAGAGGTAGATAGTGATTCCATGATAATTCTCTTTGGGTTTGTCACTTTGAGAGATACCTTTGACATTAGATTTCATCTTACAGTCTGCTGATGATATGAATGTATTGGTTAGAGCAGCTTGAGATTCAACTGTAAGGCTGCAAGAGAAAGTGTTTACTCAGGTGTAAAAGCGTTTGGAGACAGGCCACATATGGCCCTTCACTCTCTTTTTATATTTTCTTGTTCCTTTTGTGTTTCTCTTTTGCACTGAATATGTTCTTATTTATGTATGACAAATCTGTTTAATCTGACTCGAATTTTAGTTGGCATGAAAAAAGGGTTTATAACAAAAGTTATACAAAAGAAAAGACAAAAGCCCAGAATCAGACATGAACTCAGGACGGCAGACCTGCTCTTAGTTATGGTTTGGATTCAAGGCGGATCCACGCACATATAAACCTGCACGCACAGGGAGATTTATTAATTTAAGAATATCAAACGTGCCCCCGCATAACTCAGCTCACTAATCCATAATGAATACATACACATTTACCGCTGTGGAGAGTTCAGCCTGTGTAATCACAAACAAAATGAACTGCGGAAAAATACAAAAACACACACACCAGCATTCACCGAAGTAATGAACTGTACTTTTCAGACAAATTATATTAGTAAAAACACATGGTTAGGACACACACACATGCACATACACACACACACACGCACATACACACACACACACACACACAGAGTAATATTCTCAGCTCATAGGCATTAATATCAGGGGTGATATAATGACTCCCGAGGGCTCTGACCTTTTTAAGTGGGATGGAAAACAAAGGCAGCGCTTAAGACAGCTGCCCGCAAACACATACACACACACACACACACACACACACCATTCCAACTTTTTGCGCTGATTTATTGTGATAAAAGGGAGGACCGTGGCCTTGGCAGTCTGCGCTACATTTTTACTAAGATGATTTTTTTTCTACCGTTATTTGTGTTGGTGCTGGAGCAAGACTCGCTGTGTGTGAGTGTATGTGTGTGTATCTGAAGGTCGAGACTGGTGGGTGTGTGTGTGTGTGTGTGTGTAGCCCTCCAACTAAGGAGTTGATAACTTTCCAGCTACTGAAAACATTTATTTATTCTTTCCTCCCTTTTTATACAAATGGTCTTTAGCAGTCAGTGGGAGTGTGTGTGTGTGTGTGTGTGTGTGTGTGTGTGTGTGTGTGTGTGTGTGCAGCAGATTTGTGTCCATTTTCTTGCCATAATTTCAAATCGATTTTAAATATTGTTATTATGTCATTTATTATATCTTTTTCATGTGTGTGTTTCTGAGGAATTTCTGAAACATCATTCAGCATCAACTTCAAGGGACAGACACTTATAGAACAAACAAAACGTTAGAGAGCTAAAGCAGATTTATCTCCATTAAATAGCCGTTTGAACCAACCACAGTGTCCACAAGTTTAAATTAGTGGAAGGTGCCTTTAGAAAGCTAGCTGCTCGCCAAGGTTCAAGGTTCACGCACTTTCTTCCTGTGCAGAGACATGTGTTAAAGGCAGCTGTAGTTTGCAGAGGCTTGCAGAGGAGGAGCTAATATGATTTTAAATGTCTCTGACAAATGGGAGAAATTCCTGTCAGATATTATCTGTGTTTACACAAAGAATTCATTCAGCTTTCTGTGTTCTGACTGAACATGATGTGAATGAGCGTCAGCAACAGCATCTGTTTGATTGCACTGAATTTTACTGGAACGTTGTGACTGACCTTGATGAAGTTCATCAAAACAAAGATGGAAGCAACGGAGAGAGAAATAAGGAGCATGGCGTCTGTGTTTATATCAACCATCTGGACTTATTTTGGATTTTTTTTAACACAGAAGGAAAGGAGGACTTGGATATGACACATGTGATTTACGAGTCATGTGAGAATAAAACACTGTGGGAATACTACGAACATGAGGGCTCACCTCACACTCCACCATCCAGAGATAGTGTTAGCAGCTGACGGCCAAGCTATCGCTAAAGCTGCTCCGCCGAATAATCAACCAACACTGGACACACTTAGCTCGATGTAACTACCATCAACTGTAGTTAAATCTGCCCACAGTTCAGTTTGTCAGGTGTACGCAGCAATATATAGCAATATATTGTACGCCATACTCAGCATATTGCCATAATCTTGTATCGTGATATCAGTAGCGTGGTAATTGTATCCTGGGTCCTCTGGAGATTCCCACCCCGAGATCATATCCCTTTCAGAAGCTCTGTATTGGGGAGGCAATAAAGAGTGTGCTGTTTTAATTCAGACTACAGAGCCTCCGTATTAATAGTATGTTATTGTCGTAAGTATGGGGTAGCTAGAGACGATCAATGAGTAGCACCATTAAAGTGCGTAAAAACACATTCATAGTGTGTTAGCAGCGCCACAAAATGACACCAAAATGCTGCACAGACGTGGCTTAATTCTTTATATTATATGTCTATTTTGGTAAAAACTTAACCACCAGTGTGGCAGGTAGCCTTCTGTCATTTACTTGCCAAACAGTAAAATCCACCCATATTTGGTGCCCGATGGATGTTAATTTCTAGGGCTGTAGTCAACCAAAGAAAATCTTGGTCGACGAAAGTCGCACATAATCTTCAACTAAATAATGTATTAATCCTAGAAAGCTGTTGATGGAGCACTTTTCTCCTTATGAAAGTAACACGGCAATTATTCGACTAATGAAAATTTGGTCGGAGAGCATAGCAACAAAATAATCGACTAGTCGACCAGGAGACTACAGCCCTATTAATTTCAGAACTAATACTTGGCTGCAATGGTAATTGTTTACTGTCTAAAAGTACCTTACGGTTTAAAGTACACTGCACTGGTGAAATGGTTAAAAGGCGACTGTCTTTCATAGCCATGATGCGCACAAACCTGGTCCAGGCCTTTCTGTATTGACAGGTAAATGCTAAATATGATTAAATATCTAATTGGTGTTGCGACTGTGTGTAAGGAGCCAATGAAAACACCGCTGAAGAATAAATAAGCAAGACAAACAACAACAGAGATTAAACAAGATACAAGTTATACCAGTAGGAACTGGAGCATGAATATAAGGTTTTACTGATTACTCCTAATATGCTGAGGTAGAGGTCTGCTGTGTAGACTGCCTGCCCACACACACACACACACACACACACACACACACACACAACACGCACCAGAAACCCCTTATTAGTCAGATAATCTCTGTGCTTCTACGGTAGAGCTGCTTTAAAAACACACAGCACCGGGGGGGTAACACTAAATCAACTGGTGGGACTGTGATGAAGGCCGCAAGTACAAAACACACATACACACACGCACACACACTCCTCTAATAGCCCCAAAGTCCTACTTGGCAGTGCTTCAGTGCTGTTATCGTAATGGGTGAATGTGCAGTTGAGTCAGTGAAAGCCACACACACACACACACACACACACACACACACACACACACACACACACACACTCGCATGTACAAAAATGTAAATCTGTGCGTGTCTGCACGTTAAAAACTGGAGTTACATGACAACAGACACAGTACAAATTAGATGTATGATGTTAAGACACACACACACACACACACACAAGCCTGTAAAAGCCATGTAAAATGGCTCTGGCTCTCTAATTGGCAGAGGCCTGTGATTGGCTGCTGGACACCTGCCAACAACCAGTGAGAGGCCTTCGTCTGCTCGATCGAAACCATGGCTCCTAAAACAGCAGGAGAGCATTGTGTGTGTGTATGAGTGTGTGTGCATGTGTGGTCACCTTAGTCAAGAGCACAAACAGTTACAACACACACACACAATTCCTGTACCTACGGCTGCATTATTACAGCCTACATTTACCATAAAACCTAAAATTAATAAAGTATGTGAAACATCCTGTGTGTGTGTGTGTGTGTGTGTGTCGGCCACATGTGTTAGAGTCATAACACTCACAGTAGGAGGTTTCAAAGCCACAATGGCCCTTGTAATGTAACTGCTGCTGCGCTGCGTACATGAAATGTTCGACACACCTTCATAATTACACACACAATAGAATCACACACTGGCACAACGGCGAAGGCAAAACGTGAGCATGAATACATATGCTAACACACACACACTTATGCTTAAACGTGTCCTGTGGTGCTTTGAATGTAAAGTTTGGTGAAACTTAGCAACATCCACTGTGTGTGTGTTTTCGGTTTAGACATTTGCTCCACTTTCTTTATTCACCTTCCATTCTTCAGTGACTGATAAAGATAAATAAAGATTGATTGATTGATTGATTGATTGTTTCCATCATCATAGGGCTTAAATACGTTTTGCGGCTCCAGACAGAACTGCGAAGCCTTTAATCTGCTGGAAATACAACGGAGGAAGTTCATTTTTCCAGCCATACTGAGAAAATTCAGTTCATTCAACACAGAGGGCTAAATAGTCTTTACATTTTGAATGATTTTTTTGACAAAATCAGCAGAGAAAGGTGCACAGAATACAGACCAATATGTTTTTTTCAGAGCTGATGCTGATACAGATTATTATGAAACAGAGATACCGATAGCCGATAGATTGTCATGAGAACCAATACTTTGGTACCAAGTCGATGCCAACATGACAAAAATATGTCGGCACCTGTTTTTTTTTCACTTGTGTCATGTTATAGTTATCTTGAAATACACGTTACATTATTTGGGTTTGAGAGCCAGCTTACTACGTTTATAGGTGCGGCTACTAGTACTCGCTACCTTACATTATAATTTATCCTGTAACAGATGGCTAACATTATGTGACGGTAACGATACCGTCTTTAACGTTACGCAACGTTGCATTTCAAGCAATCATTATTGGATTAATTGTCACCATATCCGTAATTCAAACTACTCTGTAGATGTACATTCATATAGTTATGTGCTGCTTTCTTACAGTCTCTGAACTTATGTTATTTGAACTGAACCTTTTTTTTCTTTTACAGTATCAGTCTGGGGATGATGTTGACGAGGAGAGGCAGGAGAGTCCGACAGCCAACACAGCCAAAAATCACCAAAGTTTTTGAAAGGCACAGAAAATATGTCTCAAATTCATTTGAAGCAGTGCAAAACACTTTTAATAAAGTAATAAATTTAAAAATACATGAGCTCTGTTTTTTTTTATTTTTATCGTGGTATCAAATGAGTATCGAGAATCATGGAAATTCACTGGTATTGGTATTGACTACTGACATTCTGGTATCGTGACAAGCCCAGTCTGCTGTAAAAATCATAGTTGACACGGAATTTAAAAAATGAACATTGACAACGAAACACCAGAAGCAGGACAAAAACTCAATTTTAGATCTTCCAATAAATTGGAAAATAAATAAGTTAAAAAAAAAAAAAAAAGTAACGAAGTTGAAGAATATGCCAGCTAAATACAAACTGATTAATAAAAATAAATAAATACACAATAAAATACACAACAACAAAAATAAATACACAACAATACACAACAATCATAAATAAAAAATTTAAAAAGCCGTCACATGAGGCATTTTTATTCTGATTAAACTGTTATCTTCTGATTATTAGTGGAATATTAGGATCTGTGTTTACATGCCTACTTAAAACTAGTGTATAGAGACGTAACTGCAGCATGTAAATACACAGAATCTCTATTGCTATTAAAATGCTGAGAACAGGGTTTGTATGTATGAAATTGTAGTCATAACTTTAAATTAAAGAGTGAAAGCCCCTAAATATGGTTGCACATATACACACGGGCTCTAAAACATTATTTGGACATATAATTTCAAATGAAAGCATGGCGGAAACCATAATCCAACACACTTGCATGTGGAAAATACATGCTAATACCCTCCTGTCACTCACACACACACACACACACACACACACACACACACACACACACACATATTATACAGAGTAGGTCAGCAGATTAGAGTAGACTAGGCCTACGCTGAAGTAAGGGAAATAGTTTTAATGTTAAGTGGTCGCCTGTGGAAACTGAGCCGAGCTGTGGAACGGAATTAGCACCGATGTATAGCTCTATTGTTGCCTTTGAACATGCAAACACACAGACACACACACACACACACACACACACACACACACACACACACACAAGTGTCATTAAGCTTCAGAAATATACTCACACACACAGACACACACAGATGCGAAAAAGATTTGGTGATTAAAGGTTAAAGTATTGAGTGCAGTCACACACAAACACACACACACACACACACACAACGTTGCCCTTCATTCTGAAACAGGCTGAGAAAACAAGCGGTAAACTCGGTTTAAATGGATTTATTTTATGAAATCTAATAATCGCAGCAATAAAAACATATTGGAATAATGTTTTGGCCGTTTCCTCTCTGACGTCCAAACCCCCTCTTTCCTGCTCGCATTTACAGAGGTGAGGGGAAGGATATGAGCCTAAGTGTGTGTGAGTGCATGTATGTGTTTAGCATTAACTCGCGGATGCAAAGAAAGAAAGAAGGGAAGAAAAGCTACATTCAAATAAAAGGATTTAACCCAACAGGATATTACATCATGAAGCTGGCCGGCATCCCGGTCGTTTGATTGGTCATTTTCATCATTCTGAACCAAACATGTAGTCGACACTGATTTAACTTTTACTGCGCCGCTATAAGCCCCGGCTTTAGGAATTACACATAAAGTGAACATTTAATTAAAAGAAATACAACGAGAAGGACGGAGGGAACGAAGGGAAAGAGGGAGAGAGGAAAGAGCGACCAATAAAATTAGAAAGGGGCAGTAAAGCAGAATAAAAAAAAAACGTATTAAAGAAAAGCAGACTGGAGTCGCTGAAGTGAGGGAACAAAAGCAGAAAAACATATACGAACAAAAAGAGTTAATAAAGGATTGAAGTAAATGGGTTTGGAATACTTTTTGGCTGGAGACGCTTTTCCAGCTTTGTTTTTTCGTTCTTTCCAAAGCCCGTCGACATTCCACCGGCTTCTAATGTTTCAGGGCAAGGTGGGAGATGACACACACACATACGCAGGGGAGGCTAACCACATCGTGAGCGGATGAAAATATCAAGCCGAGGCTCGTCTCTCCTTGTTGGAACCAGCTCTCCCCAGACAGAAACCAATTAAAGAGTTATAGACGAATCAGGACGAACAAAAGCACAATCTCACACAGAATACTGCGAGCATGCTGTCAGCGCATTAACTCATACGGATACACGCAGGCAGTCATGGTGGTCCAGGGCTGCTGGCATCCAGCGCTATCAATAAAGGTTGTGACACTGAGGAGTCTGGGAGGTTTTATTGCTGAAAGGTATAAAAAGGTAGATGTATCATATAATATATCGACGGCAGGGTGGCCCGCTGTTTGCAGAGACCGCCCTGGACCGCTGGCACATCACTCTCATGAAATCTCTCCAAATGAGGGAATAGTATGTGTGAGACAATGTGAATGAAAGGGTTTAAGATTTCATGATGATGCAAAAAAAGGTGGCCTTAGCTCAAAAAATCTCTGTGGAAGAGTTTGTTTTATTTATAGATTTGAGCACATTTCAGGGAGTATTTCAGCATGGACATTTGACTCAGGGTTTCTGCAGGTGTCAGCAACTTAAATTAAGGGCTTTTAAAGACCAATGTGAATGCAGTTTAGGACCTATTTGACATTCATATTGAGGCAAATGTGTTCCTCATGAGGAGAGGCATCTCTGTGCAAAGTTTCATGTCTCTACGACATACGATATGCCCATTAAAAGTTTGCAATTTCAATCAGTTATAATCGGCTCCTCCCATGACCCTCTACCACTGTGCCAAATTTCACATGGATTAACCAAGTCAGTGAGAAGAAAAACGTGGAACAGACACACACACACACAGACAGAGTTTTCATCATTACATAGTAAGATAAGTCTGAAATGAGAGAAATGAGAGAAATGAGAATTCCTTTTTTCTGAAAGTCAGAGCTGTCAGAGTCATGCAAATGGCCGATTTTCATTTCTCATGCTGTCTAAAATAATTGTGTCGGGCAGTAGCGTCACTACAAAGAGCGACCTTACGAATTTAATTTATTTTTTAATTTTATATACTTTATTAATCCCCAAGGGGAAATTCAATTTTTGGACCGATACATACACTAAGTGGAGAGATGTAAAAGTGGGCTGCCCATGACAGGTGCTCCGAGCGGTTGGGGGGGTTCAGTGCCTTGCTCAGGGGCACCTCGGCATGCACAAGCTTTGTTCACTCTCCCACATTGAGACGTGAATTGATGCAGAAACACTCTTCAATCAGTTTACAAATCAATATCTGTGCCCGCTATCCTGTCCATTAAAAATCGGCAGAGAAGAAGTGCAGTTTTACAGACTGTCTCGCACCGGCCTGGTTCTTCGACAGGTTAGATAACAATTTACTTCCTCCTTTAACACCTGATACTGCCTTAAAAATAAGCCAGAATAAAATGTACATGCGTGTGTCCACCACTTGCCCAGTCGAAAGCACACCGTCTCACCTGACCAGGTCTAAAGTCCACATCAGAATCAATATGACATGTTTTGTGTAACTGTGCCGCTTGACTCTTCCAGAGACCTTTACGTCGCCTCAAAGTAAGAAGGCTCAACTGTAACTGCTTCCTGGAGCCTCTTATACAGCACCAGTGAGGTTCAACGACCTCTTTATAGGTGGAAATCAGGCTTTGGTTGCTTTACAAACGCCTTAAACACATGTGCATTTTTGAATTCCTGTTATTTTTATTACATTATTTCTCTTGACCTGGCCTCACCCCACACTGGACCCAGTTTTGACCCGAACTTTACTTGAACTGGTCTAAGGTGGTCTGGACTGCAGCTACGAGCCATTTATGACAAGTCAAATGTTTCCTCAGAAGCGCCACCAATACAAACTCCGCTCTGCCAACAGCACCACAGCCGAGCTTGTTATGGATTTTTAAAGGACGGACGAGGACGCAGCAGTGATAAAGAGTTCAGGGACCGACCCGCTTCTGCTCTTGTACGAGACAATGAACAATGAGCTGCTCTCAAAACCACTCTGTGTGCACTTAGATTTATAGAGCAATCATCACAGTACGAAACTAACTTTACTATCTGGGATATTGTGTAACTGTGACCACCAGAAAGCACACTGTAAAACAAACAAAAACACACACATGCAGCGGGCACACAAGAAGGCACATAAACACTGACAGCAAACATATGAAATAAATACAAAAAGCCAAGTGGGCTGAAGGCGCATTAACACATACACAAGCAAACGCAGGCAAAAATGTAGAACAATGCGAGTGCCGTCATGTTCAAGCACGCATAAATGCTCACATGTATGCTCGGGAAAAAAATTATGTTCTAATTATAATTCTGTAAAACAGAAGATCTATAAAATCAGCAGTTTCAAGATGGACACCCAAGATCAGTGTCACCAATTCAGTATTTAACCAAATGTCTCCCCTTCTGTTCCTGAGATATGACGTCAAGTAATGGCCAGAAAACTGTTTTATGCCAAATATTATGATGTCACAGTAAAGTTGACCTTTGACCTTTTGGATATAAAATGCCATCACTTCATCATTTTATCCTGTTAGACATTTTTATGACATTTTGTCATAATTGGCATATGCATTCCTGAGTTATAGCCAAAAATAGCTTTGTGAGGTCACAGTGACTTTGACCTTTAACCTTTCACGGCCAAATTCTAATCAGTTCATCTTAAAGCGGACGTCAAGGCGTTCTTGAGATATCGTGTTCACAGGAATTTGACGGATAAAAGGTCAAACCGACCTTGACCTTTAACCATCAAATTCTAATTACTTAATCGCTGAGTCCAACTGGACATTAGTGCCAAATTTGAAGAAATTCTCTCGAGGTGTTCTTGAGATACGGCATTCACGAAAGGTCTCAGTGACCTTTGACCACCAAAATCCAATCATTTTATCATTGAAATTAAAAAAAAATTTAATTTGGAGAATTTGGAGAAATTATCTCAAGGGTGTTCTTGAGGTATGGTGTTCATAGACACAAGTTTACAGTGACCTCTGACATTTGAGCATGAATATCTAATTAGTTGATCATTGAGTCCAAGTGGACGCCCGTGCCAAATTTGGAGAAAATATCTCGATGTGTTCGTGAGCTATGATGTTCACGAAAGGTCGCAGTGACCTTTGACCACCAAAATCTAATCCGTTCACTGTTGAGTCCAAGTGGACATCTGTGCCAAATTAGAACAAATTCACTCGAGGTGTTCTTGAGAGTGAGATGGATGCAAAGTGACAGTGACATTGACCTTTGACCACTAAAATCTATTCAGTTCACTGTGGAGCCCAAGTGGACATCTGTGCCAAATTTGGAGAAATTCTCTTGAGGTGTTCTTGAGGTATGGCGTTCAAATCTAAGTCGATATTTGTGCCAAATTTGAGGAATTTCCCTCAAGGGGCTCATGACATATCAGATTCACGAGAACAAGACACACAAGGTTACAGTGACCTTGACCTTTGAGCCATGACCACCAAAATCTAATTAATTCAGTGTTATATCTCAGTCGATATTTGTGCCAAATTTGAAGAAATTCTCGGAAAGCTTTCTTGAGATATTGTATTCATGAGAATGAGATGGACGTACGGATGGATAGGCAGAAAACTCCAGTCGCTGAAAATATAGCAAAAATAGCAATTTTTGAAGGCTGCAGTTTTGCGCTAAGTTAAGGACAAAAAGAACCTCCACAACATCCCCAACAGCCATGAAGGCAATAACACACACTTCATTTCACTTCATCACCGTTTTTACTGTCAGCCTCAAAGGTCGTTAAGGGCTGCCTTTAACGAGCGAGCAAAATAAATACCCCCCTCTTCCTCCTTAACGAGACTAAATAAAAGTCCCCCCTAAACGGCCTGAAATCTTATTAGCACTGATGCTAATTTGTAATCATAACGTCCCACTGTTTGGGTAAAATCTCACCCTGCGTGAGCCGCTGTGTAAGTGTGATAAAGGCCACACATTTGAACACACACAGACACACACATACACACACACTCACACACACACAATAGAAGTCAAGCAATACCAGGCTGAACAAAGACGGGCATTGTTTTGTTGGGACTTTAAGGAGGGGGAACTGTGAGACAGGACAAAGTTACAGCTCCCACACTGCACAAAACACACACACACACACACACACACACACACATGTACAGTAATGGAGGTGCCCAGGCATGATGTGTGCAAAAAAACATGAAAAACAGGGCGTTTTTGGTTTCTTTTGTCTGTTTGACCTGTTTAACTTCCTGTCCTGCACAGGAAATGGACAACAGTTTGAGTGTTAGATGTCAAGAGCCTCTCCTTGAGATTTAGGGACCGTCTGTAGGAGTGTGTGTGTGTGTGTGTGTGTGTGTGTGTGTGTGCACGAATGACATCCGTCAAAGACCTTGAAGACGTGTGAGGGTGCCTGTGTTTTTCACACTTACTGTTCTTCACACTGTCGAAGTCGTTTCCTTTAAAAGTCCCTTCAGAATAAGTCTGGACGTCCGTTCTTTTACTCTCACGCTCCTCTTCCTCCTCAAGCTCGGCTCTCCGCCCTCGTAACTTTTTGGTAGGTTGTTTGAACTCCCCGTGAAGGCCAGGACATCTTAGGATACAGAAGGACAGGGAATTAAGGAAAAAGGTATCTTGGGAAAATTCAGGAATGTGTTTTGACAGTTTTCCTGAGTTTTCAAAGGATGGAGGACTTTTTTCAGCACAACATGAAAATGTGCACGATGCAAGGGAACGGAAGACGTTAATTTACAACGTTTAAATATATTTACAATCAGCTCTAAAGACCCACATTCAGTTCAACTGAGCCAAAAAGTCTGTGACTTTTATTTTGAGTTATTCTAATGACAATCGATGAAACACTGTTATTGGAATGCACAATCATATTGGCAGGAAAAGGCTTTAAAATTAAATATCAGCTTGGGCCAGAAATAGAAATTTAATTATTTGTTGGCACCGTCCACCAGCATCAACCTCTGACAGGCTGGAATACGGGGAAGCGCACAATTTTCAATTAAAAAGTCCTGTTAGGAGAAAAAAAAAAAGAGCTACGCTGAGCGGTGTCAGTGCTGAGCTGAGGCGAGAGTGGTGATGCTGGTGAACAGCGCACCTTCAAAATGTCCAATTCAGCCAGACAGCGCCTTGTCACACACACATATGTTGGCATCAGCAACCCGCCAAAATTAGTTGTAAAATATCGGCATATCAGGTATCGGCAGAAATCAGAAACCATGCACCAAAAGTTACCTCTGAAATCTAATATTTTGAAGCACTGATTTCCAAATATATACGGGACTGTACTCACCTAAATATTAAACATGCTGTTTGTAACTGGGGAAGAAATAGTTAATTGTTGAGTTTCCGTGGTCATCAAATACTACGATTTGGGCAGGTAATCGGACTGAACCGCCAACCCAAAGTGTCGGGATTTGAAGACCTGGGATTAAGACTCAACAATCAACTTTCTTTCTCCAGCATACTACACCTTTACAGATTATCGAAGTATAACAAGTTATAACATCATTTTCTATTGGTTGGAGGGCTGGTAGTCTTATGTTGTGTTCACACCGTGCGCGAATAAAACAATTTGCGCAAGTGAATTACATGTAAATGACGTGACACAAAGGATTAAAAATGCACAAATTTGCGTTTGCAGTTTCTCCACAACTGATTTACAGTTTATATTTGTACTTGGCTTGTTCCAATGATTAGTGACCAACAAATGAACTTCTCAACCTTAATTAAACTAATTAATGATTCACTGGACTGTGACAGTGTCAAACCATCTGATCTTTTGTCATGAGACATTCTCTGCCCATCGCACCACTCTGCCAGCTGCTCATACCAGAGGAGTTTGAGATGAACCACAGGATGGGGTAAAGAGCAGACCACCCTCTGTCTCTCCTACCTGAGCTCTGGAAGACGTCACAGCGCAGCTACACACAGGGTGACTACACACCTCAACAATTTGGTGATTAGCATCTTGTTAAATTATATTGCTTTTTCCACTGAGCTGTTCAAACTGCATTCCTCACTGCTAGTTAACACAGCAACTAATGAGAGGAGCATGGCGTGTAAAATGAGTTTACAGCCGTGTGTTGGTGGTATATGGACTATAGACAACAAATAACTGCAGAGACGCACCGATGCCGACAGTCATACCGAGGTACTCAAGAGAATAACTGTTGACAACCCTTACAGTAAAGGTACAATAGATATGTAGCTATTTACCCAAGTAGCTGTTTTTACCAAAAAATTGCAGAGTTTCTTGCTGGAAACTGCCACAAACTGTGTTTTTTTTCACCAAGACATTGCTGCATATCGTGCAGTATGTTGCCACAAAACAGCATTTGCTTTTTACAAACACATCACTGCGTTTCCTGCTGGGATAGTGCCATAAAAAGCTGTTGTTTTTACCTAAACATCGCTGCATGTCCTGCCACAACAGTGCCATTAAAAGTGATTGTTTTTTAACTGAGACATTGCTGTGTTTCGTGCTGGGACAGGGCCATAGCAAGTGGGTGTCATCACCAAAACATCACTGCTTTTCCTGTTTCGAAACTGACGCAAAAGGCACCTTTTTTAAAATTGACATCGCTGCGTTTCCTGCCAGGATAATACCATGAAAAGTGGTTGTTTTTACTGACACATCACTGTGTTTCCTGCCAGGATAATACCATGAAAAGTGGTTGTTTTTACTGACACATCACTGCGTTTCCTGCCAGGATAATACCATGAAAAGTGGTTGTTTTTACCGAGACGTCGCTGTGTTTCCTGTCAGGATAATACCATGAAAAGTGGTTGTTTTTACCGAGACGTCGCTGTGTTTCCTGTCAGGATAATATCATGAAAAGTGGTTGTTTTTACTGACACATCACTGTGTTTCCTGTCAGGATAATACCATGAAAAGTGGTTGTTTTTACCGAGACGTCGCTGTGTTTCCTGTCAGGATAATACCATGAAAAGTGGTTGTTTTTACTGACACATCACTGTGTTTCCTGCCAGGATAATACCATGAAAAGTGGTTGTTTTTACCGAGACGTCGCTGTGTTTCCTGTCAGGATAATACCATGAAAAGCGGCTGTTTTTACTGACACATCGCTGTGTTTCCTGTCAGGATAATACCATGAAAAGCGGCTGTTTTTACTGACACATCGCTGAGTTTCCTGCTGGGATTGTGCTCCGAAAACTGGGTATTTTAAGCACAAAACATGATCTTTTCCTAACCAAAACCAAGTGCTTTCTGTGCCAAATCAAACGTTAACAAAGCTTTTCTACAATGTTTAGTTTCAACATATCAGCTACTTAATAATGTGCAAACATAACAGATCTGAGGTTTGCAGATAAGTACACTACCAACATATTTTTATAGCGCCCTGTTTTTCAGCAGTCAGTTTATCACACACCTGTAGACACCCATGATTTATTTTAGAAAATGTCGTTTGTAGTGCACGTTTACAACAACTGCAGCGCAGTGAATGAACAATATTAACCTCTGAGATGTAGTGGAGTAGTTACATAACATGGAAAGTAACTTGAACTTGTACTTGAGTACAGTACTCGAGTACTTAGCGCCACCCAGACACAGCCTGACAGCATAAACACACAGTGTAACAGCAGCTAGCTTAACTACCAACAACCACCGTGACCGCAGCCAACTGTTAGCTTAACGCTAGTTACACATTAGCCCGAAACTTTTAAACTCCAAAACAAAACATGTACAGTTTCCTCAAACTAAACATCGGCAACGAGGGAGAAACAGGTTTACAGTGTTTTGTGGGCGGGAGTTACCTGAAACAGGTGAGTGAAGAGGGAGGAGGAGGCGGCGACACACCTGCACCTGTACCTGCACCTGCACCTGTCGCCGTCACTAGGCTGGATTGACGAGAAGAGCGCGAGCCTCCAACTGGCGCCTCAAGGCATTACTAACAGATCGCTGCACAGACAGGCTCTGGATCATCTACCTGCCCTGGATGCACTGTCTGTACAGTGACCACAACTAATGGATCACTAGTCATAGTGCACAGCTGCCCATGTACAGGTCCACCACTCCATGAAGTACATAACAGAAATTTCATTGCCTTATAGAAGCTCAGTTTGAGTAAGTTTTCCAACTTTTGCCAAGAGATATTGGTCCCTAGATTATGTTCACACAGTTTCATGCAGATCGCTCAAACTTCCTAGGAAGAGATCCATTTGAAGTGTTTTTCAAAAAATTCAAAATGGCGGAAAAACTATATAAGCGGAAGTTATGGGTTCTTGAGGCAAATGTGTTCCTCATGAGGAGAGGCATCTCTGTGCAAAGTTTCATGTCTCTACGACATACGGGGCATGAGATACGCCCATTCAAAGTTTGACATTTCAATGGGTTGCTATAGCGCCCCCCTTTGGCCAATTGATGTAATATTGCTTCATTCGCATCCTCCCATGACCCTCTACCACTGTGCCAAATTTCACATGGATTGACCAAGTCAGTGAGGAGAAAAACATGGAACAGACACACAGACATCGTTATATATAGTAAGATAGTAAGATATAGAACTATATTACACATTGTATTATTAATTCCACTGTCAAACAAATCAAATAAAGCCCAGTTCAAACCAAAGATTTGCAACAAGTTGAAGCGAGCAACTACTTGCAACTTGCCCTTCTGCAACGTTCTAAAAACCTGCTGGTTCACACCAATGCAACTAGATGAGATGGTGTATCATCGCTATGCAACAACTCTCTGTACTTCTTTATTGATGAAACGGGTAAAAACAGAAACAAAACTAGCGCCAGAGGGACTGTATTCATAATCAATACGCTACAATAATTTACCAGCTGAGTTGCAGGTGACATCATCAGCTATCTTGAGTCGAGCTCAGACGGCCAGTTCACACCGCTGCAACTTTTCTCTGCAACGTTCTGAAACAGCTTTGCCTCGTTGTGAATCTTTGGCGTGAACTGGGCTCAGACAATAGCGTTGCTTTTCCCAGCAGTTGGCTGGATCTACCCACAACAGAGCCGTTTATTTTCCTTAATTTCATCATTAAAAAAATATGTAAATGTGAGTTAGAAGCCAAACAGTGACAGACGGCTCAATCCAGTCAGAGGGGATTTGCGCTGTGGACGGCCTCAGAGGTATCAGTGCGAGCTGTTAACGCACATCTGTACACATGTGAGTGTTTGCACGCTGATATCATATGTCTGCATATGTGTGAGAGAGAGTTTGTAAGCTGATATCACCGGCCTGAACCCTGGCAGTGTGAGGGATAGACTCACAGGTACAGATGGGGCTACTGTGGTTTTACTCGCTGCCAGTGTTTGATGTTACAGCCCTCCTCGCCGCTACATGTGTGTGTGTGTTTGAGGTGATAATGAAACAAGTTGAATCCTGTTTGCCAGCCTCCCCTCCGGTCATTTTCCATCACGTCTGGCGAACGAGGTTGCACTTTGACCCCTCCATGTTCAAAGCTGTCCTAAACGCACACACGCACGGTCGGAGAATGCACCTATAAACAAGATATTTTTCAGAGGAGCCGCTTTTGTTTCATCGCTGAGTATTTATGATTAACATAGCAGTGAGGTGAAGCAACAGCTGGAGGAGGGAGAGGTGGATGTGACTGAAGGATTGGGTGGAAGAGGAAGGAAGAAAAAAATCGAGTGAAGCTGATTTTCTACTGAAAAAGATCAGGGTTTGGCTTTAGAATGTTACAGGAAGTGAACGCCGCTCTCCCGGGTGAATGTCGCCGGCGCTGATAAACTTTAGTGTCTAACACCAAAAGTCACCACCCAAGCACCAGATTTAAACAATTTTTAAATAAGACCAATATGCCGATTGGCATTGATGGAAATACTACACCCGTGTGAACGCGCTAATTTTAGCCCCTTAACCAGTGGGATGCAGTGACGCACCACGACAAAATACCGTCTCCCTCAAACATCGATCCATATTAATTGAACCCACAATAATTTTGGTGGAAAAAAGGTTTTTGACAGAGTTCAACTGCATGACGGCAAAAAAAAAAAAAAATGGTCAAAGAACTTTCTCGGTTTACTGGTGTCAGACGTTGGGTCGCTGCTGCGCATTGATTATGAATACAGTGCATCGGATGCTAATTTTGTTCTTGTTGGTCGCAGTTTCATCACTACTACAAATGCAGCTGTAGCCTGTATCTCACTATCACTATCCTCGTATTTATTCAGCCACAAGATAAGTCTGAGCTGCAAATCAGAGCTGAAGTACAGAGAGTTGTTGCATAGGGATGATACACCACCTGGGCTTAAAATGACCAACACATTGCAAACAACACAGTTCCTGATGACTTTCTGACTGGTGATTTCTTGAGATCATATTCCACCCATGCAATGAGGTCGTAACAAGTTGGAATAAGCCGACGTGTTCTCGTCTCAAGCCGTCACATGGACTCTCACATCAATAGCCCCTTTTCCACTGCAGGAACTTTTCTCATCTACACAGGATTTTGAAAAACCTTGGTGCATTTCCAGTGAATTTACCCAGGGAAAAAACTTTCCCTCAACCCCAAACTTGTCCTGAAAGAAGTCAGGGGGGTAGGACTTTTCAGATTCCCTGGAATTCTTGAGGGACGGGGCTGTGTGCTGAACACTGCTGATTGTTGCCGCACTTCCCGTGCCAGTGTGTCTGCAAACTTTATTTAGCTTCTACAAGCTTCACTTCATTTGTGTTTTGATCATTTGGAAAATGGAGCAAAAGAAGAGAAGCTACAAGAAGTGGACGGACGGTAATTCGAGTTGGTGACTCGAAACGAGTCTATGGAAGAATAGCCGACAAGCTGGCGGAGCTAAATATTGGGCACAAATTTGTGAAAAGCTGAAGAAACTTAAACAAGATTATAAGAAACCCCCATACGTCATCCAGAACTTTGAGGTGCTGTGGAAGCGCAAACCACTCAGATTACCAGGATTTATTTTATCCAGGTAAATAAATTCCTGGAAATAAAAGTTCCTGGAAAAGGAGCTTATGTGTCTCACGCTCGGTATCCCCCTGCATCTGCTACTGATGTTCCAGGATGCAGCAATAAACGTCAGGACATCAACAAAAGCACGTGGTTGGGTTTAGAAAAAACATGGTTTGACTCTCACACGAAAGGTGTCTGAAGCTGAAATCGCTGACGAAGTGGTACTGTGATCAACACAAGGACCCAGCAGCATCTCTACACCGCTGTCTTCACATAAGCCTGCACACTGTATCAGTCGTCTTATGCCAAACTGTGGTGTGTGTTTGTTTCTCTCCGTGACTCCATAGAAAGTCAGAAGTGTCCTTAAAGTAACTTTTATGTCTCTGGAAGTTTTATTTAGATTTACAAGGCAGCTGCAACACAGCTTCTCAGATCAGAATCCATCCGATCCTAGAGAGAGAAAAACAGCCCTCAGCTGCGGGGTGAACGCAGCCAAGGAATACAACACGAGTCATTTGTATGACAGAGGAAGTGATAAGAAGCGACACTACTGGAGGAGTTAAAACACAGGGAGGAGGAGAGGGAGGTCAGGGCAGGGTGAGGAGCAGGAAGACAGCGAAGGTCAAAGAAAATGAGAGAGCGAGATGGAGGAGCGAAGACAGACCACCGCCACAGCCCACCCACACTGCACACACACACACACCACACACACACACACACACACACACACACACACACACTCTGTGGTCAGAGGTTCACCTGCAGTTCACGTTGACCATAACAACACCCCTGAGGAAGAGAGCGAGAGAGAGAACGTGAGACGGACAGGGAGAGGAAAAAGGGAGACAGAGGTTACGGGATGGGAGCGATGTGGTATCAGGAGGGATGGACGGGTGGAAGGAGCAGATGGAGGGAGGAAACGAGGGAGAGGTGGGAAAGCAAAGTTATAATTTAGAGTTGTGGGAGCTCGAGAGACGAATCGGTCAAAGTGGGGTTTCAGTCAAACTTCTGTCGACACTGCAGGTTCGCGCCAAGGTCACTGAGCCTAACACGCATGCACATACTAACATTTTAATCCTACACACTCTTCCTTACTGTAACACACACACACACACACACACACACACACACACACACACACATGGGCTGCATCAGTTTAGGTGTGTCTTGACCAAAAACCGTGACCATCAAAACCAAAATGACTGATCATAGCACCAACGTAAATAATTTGATGTAACCTTGAAGAAGGTAATTGACCTTTAAAATAATAATATAACCTGACTCACAGTTCTTGCTGGGAATGCAAGCCTCTGATTGGCTGAGGAGTGTGCCTTATTTTCAGACAACCAAACATGTTGAAGACCTGCCCTCTTTGTACGTTTCACATGTATCATATCAACATCTCTAAAGTGACGCAGCTCAGATGAAATGTATTTGAGCTGACTGTCTCATCAGAAGGTGGAGAGGATGTTGGATGGCGTGACACCTCAGCAAGATGGCTGCCAACCACTGACATTTCCAGCCGGGCTTTCTGCAACAAAACCTGGTATTTTTTAACAAGACATCAGCACATTTCCAGCTGTTTGTAAGGACAAAAAAGGTATTTCTCACTGAGACGTTGGAACATTTCCTGTTTGAAGTGACAAAACCAGATATTGTCAAATGTGATGTCAGGATATATCCAGCCAAGTTTGGGTATTTTTTTACAAGACGGCAAAGTTTCAGCTGCATTTGTTGAGACAAAACTGGGCAGCTGTGATTGTTGTTAAAAAAATGGGTATTTTCACACTGGGTCATTTCAAGCTCTGTGGCAACAATACTGGGCTTTTGTTAAGGAGATGGCAAGAAATTTCCAGCCGTATTTGTTGCAACATGACAGGGTATATTTTAATGAAACGTCAGGACATTTCCAGCTGTGTTTGTTGCATAAAAAAACAGCTATTTTTTTAGCCAAAACATGATGTTTTGCTAACTTTAACCAAGTGGTTTTTGGCCGAAACCTACATGTTTAATATGGGGAGAAAAAAAAACGAACAAAAAACAAAACAAGAAAAGAAAACATTTAAAAACACAGATAAACGATGCTTATATAGCTGGTATGTGGCCATAGCATAACCAGAATAAACATGAAGAAACCGCAATGTTTGAACTCAACACAGAGGCAAGGTAATACACAATATGCACATTTTTTTTGTGACATAAAGAAACACACTGTGCGCTGATCAGAAATGCAGTTTATTGATAATACTGACACAATGCAGTGCACAGGGTATTGCTTTTTTGCAGATATGAAGTCAAATACACGTCATGTTTTGGAATACATTCAGTCTGTTTCTCCCAGAATACATTAAAATATCATCAACACTGTCGGCCACCTTTTACTAACAACAACAACAACAACAACTTAAGAGACTGTCACGGTGCTGTTCGTGTAAAAACACTTATTCAACTTAAAAACAGTTTTTGTTTCCAGTTCCTGTACGTGTTATTGTTTAGTGCAGTTTTACGGCAGAGGGTTGCGTGTGTTGTCGTGTACATCCAGAGAGGAAAGCTTTTTGTTTCAGCAACAGGAATCACAGTAAAATCTGGCTTATGTCTTTGTTTCTGCTTTTATAGTTCAGTGCAAGTTATAGGGTTAAAAAAAAAAAAAACTGCTTTAAGATTTGCAAACGTGCATTTTTGCACATGTGAAAACTGCATTTTGGAGATTTTATTTTATCCCCTGAAGAATACTTTGACATTTTTTGAGATATGCCTACTCTGTGCAGACGTAACAAAATCCACCTACCAGCAGCTCTAAAGTCTTTATGCTAAGCTAAGCTAACAGATAATGTAAAGACATTAAAGTGGCATCAATCTTATATGTAATACTATGAAATAAAGTAAACATATTTCCTAAAATGTCAAACTATGCCTTTAATGAGTCGTTTCAAGAATTCAAACTTCAAGAAAAAGAAAATGAAAATCAAGTGTTGCTAATTTGCACAGAATAATCACACGTTTACTCTGGTCAAGCCCCGATCAGTGATGTCATAGCAGGTGACCTCGACAGCGAATGGAAAAATAATATAGCGACGTCGCAGATTGGGGTGTGGCCAGAGGTGAAAGGTAGCTAAAAGTTTCAACCCATCAGAGATCGGTTAAGCAGTTTAATTCAGTGCATTGCGAAAAAAACCCAACTAATTTTAATTAAACATTTCGGGTGAATGCTCATTTAGACAGCAGCAAGCATCATGAAGGCAACTGAAAGTCGTAGCTATTAAAAAAAACAGCATTTTGGTTGTTTGCGATCTCTCTGCTGAGGTTAGTGTTACGTCAAGGCAGCAAAGCTAAAGGCTAAAGGCACGTTGCATTTACTGACAGGGATAACATTGGGGCAAAACAGTGCTGAGTTCATGTTTACTTTGCGGTACGAAGGCATCTTGGAATAAAATAATAAAGAGCACTTTCACTGATAATGACAGGATTGTCAAATAAGGTTTCTCCATTTTGAGGCTTTGTGGGTTTACATCAGCAGGACGTTTGAAGCTCTTTCAAATATATAACAGCAGATATTTCAACACACTAACAGAAGTAAAACACTTACAAAAAAAGTCAATAAACTCGTCATCTGTTCAGGCAAACACCCAGACATAAATCTAAATACAATTTTCTCGTCCACGTTCTCACAGGTATCTTGTGTACTCAGTCAGTTGGGATTCATTCAAGCGCAGCGTGCAAATTCTCGACCGAGCTGAACCATTTTGTGTCACTTTCTGCGTAGGCGCATGGAAGGGCAGAAAGGAGTGCTCTCTCCGTCTTAGGCTTTCTGCGTAGGCCTGAGGAAAGGCAGAGGGGCCCCAGAACAGAGCCATACCGCCAAATATAATACTGCAAATGAAAATAAAGTTTTCTTTGGCTAAAGTGGTCCTGACTGAAATCACGTATTTCGGCCAGAGACGTGGCCTGAACCAAAGAACACCAAGCATGAAAACCCAACCATTCACCCAACAACAGCTAAATACCCTACAGTACGAACACTAATAACACTGATAGTAAAATAAAAGCTATCAAATGCAAACACCACCGCACAAGTATAAATGCTGAAAACGGTGTAGGCTCTGCAGGATGGTAGAAGATTATCACAGCCGGATCCAGTAGGCAGCAAGAAATGCTTACATTCAAACAGGGAAGCCAAATGGTGCGTAGAAAATGAACATGAGTCAAACTAGACCAATGTAGTGTCACTAAATCACTAGAATACAATCAATCTTGATGCTTTTTAGTGTTCTGCCGATGAATAAAATGCACCTCAATGAGCTCTCCTTTCTTTCAGTCTTTGCATTTAGTTTGTTTCTAACCCATTTGAACTACGTTGGCACTGACTGGTCTCTGCCCACCTCCAAGCAAACTGCCCAGTGGTTTCTCAGGAGCAGCACAGTGGTCTCAGCTCTGCAGGAAACAACTCACAATGCCTGACTTTATGGGCACAAGGAGACAAATGTTGACATCTGATAGTGAGCGAGCTGCTCGTGTTTGGAAAGCTGGGCCGAACGAACGGGATTCTGGAGTAAAAGTTTGGACCGGTGCTCAGATTCGATGTGCTGTTAAGTGATTTTCAAAGGTTAATTACTGTGATATATGCTGAGGTTAGCGGAGCTGGAGGTAAACCCTCTCTGACCTGGCCGGGACGACCAACTCGCTGTCCAATAAATGAGCTTGTGACTTTTGTTTACAAGGCCCTGGTTGGCTCGTAATTGGCTGGTGTGAAACCCAAACGAACCAAACGGGACAAAGTCAACTTTTCCACTCCGGTGCGGACCAAAGCAAACTAACAAACGGACACGTGATCGCACCCAGCCTTTGGACTTTAGAAGGGAACCACTGAGCAGATGCAGAATTAAAGAAGAGAAGAATAGAGTGGAGTTAAATATCTCTCTTGTTTGTGTTCAGTTTCAAAAAACACACTTATAAACTCATAAACGTACTTCAGGAAATCCTGTAAGCTCTTGGTTGGATTAGTCCCTCGCCTCTAACCTTTCCTGTTCGGACTTTGTGTGTGTCTTAGTGTGTGTATGTGTCGTCCTTATCTGCGCACATCCATCTGTCTAAAACAAACTTTCAAAGCTAAAACCACCGCCGAGGTCAACAAGAACAAATCCCTGACTTAACGTGCTGAACCCTGAGAGTGCTGAAAGACTGGGCGCAAGGAGCAGAGGGAAGAAGAGGAGGGTGGAGGTGAAGGGGAGGAAAGAGGAGGCAGAAATGCATAAGGAGAAGCAAGAGAAGGAGGGAAGTGAGAGTAAAGGGAAGGAAAGAAGGAGGAAGAGAACTTTAGCCAGGACAAGAAAATTAGGTAGACTCAAAGGAAAGAGGAGGAAGAGGAGTAGGAACACAATGGGATGCAGGTGGACACAAAGAGGAGAAGGAAGAAGAGGAGGAGGAGGAAAAAACAAGAGGAAAAGAAAGATGGTAATAAGAGGACGGCAGGCAGAGTTTGAGCAAGAGGAGAAGAAGGGAAGTAGGAAATGAATGACCGAGGAGAAGCAAAGGAAAAGGAGGAAATGAGGAGGGAGGACATGAGAGGACGACGACGAGGATGAATAACACGATGACATATAGGAGGGTGCAAAAGGCAGACGGGAGAAAAGGAGGATGAAGGTGAAGAGGAGGAAAAAATGGAGTATGAAGTGGAAAAGGAGGGAGGAGAAGTTTTACGCAGCGGGAAAGAGAAATGGAGAAGGAGACGCAAAAATAGAGGGAGGAGAGTAGGAAAGGCATGAAGGGGAGGTGAAGAAGGAGGAAGATATTTTAAGCAGGACGAGGAAGTTGAGGAGACGCAAAGATAAAGGAGGAAATGAGGAGAAACAAGAAAGGAGGAATGAAAAAGAGGAGGGACGGCAGAAGAAAGAGGAGGAGGATGAAAGTGAAGGAGAGGAAAAACAGACAAGGTGGAGGAGGAAGGAAAAAGGAGGATGGGAAGAAGAGGAGGGCAAACAGAGTTTAATGCAGGAGGTGAAAGAAGTGTAGGAGGAGAAGCAAGAAGAGATGGAGGGAAGGAAGAAAGGAAAGAAGTAACACAGTGACATGCAGGAGGACGCAAAGAGGAGGATAATGAATGGAAGGATGAAGATGAAGGGGAGAAAAGGATAAGGAAGATGGTAGAAGAGGAGGAAGGAGAAAGGGAAGATGGGAAGACGATATAATAAGACAAAGGAGGACAGAGGAAAGGACACAAGGGAGAAGAGGAGGAGAAAATGAGGGGGTGAGGACAAAAAGGACGGAAGGAGGAACAGGAGGAGGTAGAAGGCGAGGCAGGGGAGAAAAGGAGGAAGAAGTGGAGGAAAATTAAGTGGTGGGAAAGCAAAGGAGGAGGAAATGAGGATAAAAGAAAGGAAAGGTGGAGAAGTGAGAAGATGGGGAGAAGAGGAGAAAGAATGATAGGAGTCAGGAAAGGAGGAAGAGGAGGAGGAGGAGGTTAAAAAGGAAGTAAGGGAACAGGAAGGAAAAGGACAAGGAAGAAGTCAAGACATGGGAGAAGGACAAGGAAGAACATAATAAGATGAAGGAGGATGGAGGAGCAAAGGAGAGGGGAGGATAAAAAGGAAGAGAAGGGAAGAAGAGGAGGAGGAACAGGAAGGAAAGGAGAGGAGGAGAGAAGGAAGAAAATGAGACTGGGGAGAAGAAGAGGAAGAGCACAATGAGATAAAGGAGGATAGACGAAGGGTAGCAAAGGAGAAGAGGAGGAGGAGGTTTAAAAAAGAAGGAGGGGAACAGGGAAGGGAGGAGGAAAAGGATATAGAAGAAGTGAAGACTTGGGAGAAGAGGAGGAAGAAGAAGAAAAAGTCAATGGAGGAGGAGCAAAGAAGGAGGAAAAAAGAAGGTGAGGCTGGGGAGGAAGAGGAGAAGCATGAAATAACTTTACAACATGGAGGTTAAACATGAACATGTGAGGAGGTGATTGTGAACGCAGCTTGGATTTTTAAACGCTATATTTAAACTGGTAACTTCTGAAACAAAGCAGATAACATAAGTTGTAACACAAGCTGTACATTTAACGACTTTTCTGATTGCACTTGAAGGCAGCACATGTAGAAGTGATGTCATACTGTAAAGACAATAGGATCACCATTGTTTTTAAGCTTCTTCTTCATAAACACTGAATCTTTAGACGATAAAAGTTTGACGGTTTGAAGCCGTTCAGTCACCGCTGCCTGACCTGACTGCGCCTCAGCGCCGCCGGGGGGAAACAGCAGGTGGTGAAAAGATCAGGCAACAACATCACAATCTTTGATTCTGTTTTTTTCCCTTCTCCTGAACATGGCAACGCTTGGCGACGAGCTTTTATTCCCCTTCTTCTCAGCGTGAGGGCGGAGGAGACGGAGGGACGACGAGGACGCGGGCGACACATGCTGAGATCTGATGAGAACGTTCGGTACAGTAATGCGGCGTTTGTGATGAGAGGGGAGACGGTGAAGGCACAAATGGAAAACACACTCGCTCGTCGTGTCGGAGGTGTTTGTGAACCTCGGGCACTATTGCTAATCAGGTCTATCTGTACAAAAGAGAGTTGTAAACTTATCTGGAACAGTCAGACGAAAGTTCACGAGTTCATCGCTGCAGTTTTCGCTCCCAACTTTAGCAAGATGTTTTAAAGACTCGGGGAAAGGAAGAAGAATGACATGAACACTGGTTGAATTCAGCCTCATTTCACTTGACGTTGTTCTTCAGCTCGTTTTCTTTCTTCTGTTTATTCTCTCCACTTTCCTCGTCTCTCCTCTATCGTCACTCTGCTGCCTTGGCCGGTCCGAAAGGTCCCACCATCTTCATAGCAGCATAGTTCTGTAGGGTGAAAGTGGACGCACAAGATTAATTTCTCTTTAATCAGCTCTCATTTGCTTTCGTCATTCTCCCCTCAAGGCCAACACCAATGACAGATAAAAATGGATTTCAATTGTCCCTTTCTCTGCCTTTCTCCTTTTAATTTCTTCTGTCATTTCTCCTTGTTTCATTCCCTTCATCTTTCACGTTTATCTATGACAAGGTCTTTTCTCTTTAGCTCATATTGTAGTTATGCTATGTAGCGTGTGAGAGAGAGTACGGTGAATGTGCTAGGAAAGGTAGTATCAGCACTGTCTCTACCTGGAGCTCGCATTAACGGAGCCTGGGTTTGATTGAAGGTGGCAGTGTTGTTTGGGCTGAGAAAGCCATGTGTAAGTAAGGTAAAGGAGAGGTTGTTGGGTTGGTCGGAGAGCATTTTGGCCTCCGTCTTGGCTCAAAAACTGACATCTAAAGAAAAGTTTGTGTTGTTTTGAGTATTGAGTATTTGCAGATTAATTCCATGCCCAATGTGTAATGATCCATTGAAGTCAGGAACAATACAAGATCAATTAGTCTGAATTTCTGAGCCATCTTGACTGTGAGGGACAATTCCAGTACGGCCACCTGGTTTTGGTCCATCTGCTGCGTGGTGTCATACCAAACTGGCAACCTCTGAGGCTCCAGGACTGAGTCAATCCCCATAGACCCCCCATGTTAAAATGTTCAACTTCACAGCAGAAATAAACATGTTTACAGCCTGGTACAAAACACGGTTTTGGTCTCTATAGATAATTTCAACATTAATGTTAACTGTGGTGATTTTGTTTTGTACCTCACCCGGCCGAACTTTTGGTTTTAAAACAGCAGTCTAGAAACCAATAGGTGACGTCCTGATAGCTACATCAATTATTTACACAGTCTATGGTCATACTACACTGAAAGAGTGTTTCACCTGCCCGATTTCACAGACTTGATTTAGATTTTATCAATTTGGTCATTTTCCTTGAGTTTAAAAAAAAAATTGTTATTATTTCCTGCTTTGTTCTGCTGTAGCCTACAGACAAAGTTAATACCGTACAAAAGTCCAGTTAACGACATGGCTCCAAAATTTGTGGCTTTGTTTGGTCATTAAAAATGCGTTTGCAAACCAGTAAACAAATAATCAGTGAACAGACTCAAACTCACCGGGAAGGAGTAGAGGAAGACACCGAGGAAGAGTATGATGAAGAAGAGAATAATGAAGAGGATGATGAACCACTTGAACCGCCTCCAAAGGATGAACTTGAGAGTCTTATAGGGGGAGGAGAACCACAGGAAGGAGGTCTCTGGACGCCTGAGAGGAGAGAAGAGGATGACAAACCATATTTGAGTGTGAGACTGTGTGTGTGCATGTGAGTGTGTGTGTGTGTGTGTGTGTGTGTGTGTGTGTGTGTGTGTGTGTGTGTGTGTGTGAGTGTGTGTGTGGCTCACTGAGGCTCCTCCAGGTGAGGGTTCATGTTGGGTTCATCTCTCCCGAGTCCAGCCGGTCTCTCCTCCTGCTCCTGCTCCGTCACAATCTCCAGAGACATCTCCACCTTCCCCTGAAAAGCACACAACAAGCCTTCAGTGGTGCAGTCCCACCTGGAGCAGAAGCTTGATGACGCAGAGCTAGCTGGGGAACCTTTGTAGCTGGTGAGCTAACATGCTACCTGACTGACGAACATGCAATGGTTGTGTGTTTGTTTTTCTCACAGCGAGGATCTTCCCTCCGTTTTGCTCGCAGGTGCAGGGCCACCATCCTTTGACGGTCTTCTGCTCGAACAGAGACACCAGCTTGTCCGCCGGCTGCTCCAGCAGCTGCAGGTTACATTTCTCTGCAGACTTGGCGGGGCGCAGCATGTGGTTCAGGTCCATCACCAGGTGACCTGAGGAGACATTTACAGTCCACTCACACAGGGCCGGAGCATGACGGAAAAAGAATCAGAGACATCGCCGTGTTTCCAGTCGAGATAGTGCCATGAAAAAGCGTATTTTAACACAAAACATGATCTTCTTAACTGTGATCAAGTTGGTTTCGTGCCTTAAACAAAAACAACCAAAACCGAAATGACACCTGCACCCTAGTAACTAATGAACAGACCACCATATATTTTCCAAATAATGTACAGACTGAATGAATGAATAGTTGAAGTTTGGGATTAATTATTACTTCAAGATGAAAAGAAAAATTATGATGGACATCACTGAATTTCTGAATAAAACCTGTATGGATTGTGCAGTTTGCAGGTTCAGTGTTAAATCATGGTGCTTTTTGAAGAAGTTTGAAACATGGATATTATGATATTAGCCTTGAGAACCTTTTGGGAAATCCAGATCTGTATGAACCAGCTGTGTCAGCTCTCCACATAGCCAGCTCTCCTTAATGACTAATAATGGACGATCCTGTGGTGGAGGGTAGTTAGCAGAGTTTTGATCATCGTTGACGTTAAGTATGGAGGGATTGTGGGTTGACGAACGGCTGAAGAGAGACTAGATGTCCACTGGAAGTGTTTTTCCAGAGCTGGCTGCAGTCTGAGAGTGTGACAGTAGGAAAATGGCTCGTGCCTGACCCTCACACCGTGCAGGGAGATTAACAGTCGGCGGCCCGAGCTGACGAGCCGAAGACAGCGAGGAATGGAAGAAATGCTTTGAGGTGGCCACACACCCGCAGACCGTACGAGGTGAATAAAGTCGAGCGGGAGAGAAAGATGGTGACAGACAGGAACGGATCTGGATTCCTCATCTTCCTCCTCCTCTCGCGCCGCAGACGGACGCTCCGCTCGCTCTGCAGACCGTCATGGCAAAGAGAGAAAAGATGAAATGAAACAGGAGTGGGAGTGAAAGAGGAGAGGCGCGGCGGCGGTGAGTTATTTCAAGGGACGGGGCCGGGGCAGCGTCAGGGGTGAAGGAGAGGCAGAATTTTGACAGCTTGAGAAGAGAAAATAAAACGGCCCTTCCTCTCTGTGAAATGTGCCAACACAGTGGAAATGGAAGAGCGTTAATTCCAAAGATAAATGTTATCACAGTAGTTTGTCTGTACGCACGTCGCACATGTGGTTCCCCGGATAGATTTACCACCTAAAGCTTAGACAGAAACTGGGGAAAAACTGTCTAAAAGTCAGAGCCGATGTGATTTAAGTGTATTTCTACAACCAAAAGGCTCATATGTGTGTTTCTGACCGACTTTAATCTGAGAAATATGGACCCGTTCAGAGTAAAGCCTTTAAGTATTTTAGAGCAAATTAGAATTGAAGGCTTTTAGTGTGGAAGTAAAAACACACATGATGGCTGAGATCTAACAGTGAGTGGTGCACCTGAATCTCTTCTGTTGCTCCTTAACTGCAACTGTGCTGAATTTCATGGTGGAAAAAAGCAAAGTACAATAATTCCATGTGTTTTGATTTAAGATTGAACCAGACGGCTCCAAATTCCAGCCAAAAATGGCCAAAACCCTGCTTTAAAGATACAGTATGTGTAAGTTACCCCAATGTTCTGTAGTTGAATAAATTTGCATTTTTAATGTACTGCTGTTGCCTTTATTTTGATTTTTCCGTGAACACAAAAGTGTTTTTATTTTGAAGAGACAGCAGACAAAAGCCCCATTTATTTTGTGCAAATTTGCAGGAAAGCCCAATCAGTCTTCTTTCAGCATTGGCAGTATAAAAGCAAAATGGGGGAGTGCAGCAAAATGCCGCCTACCTACTTTTGTTTATACAGAATGCGCCTTTTTCGGGGCAATGGGGGGCGTGAGCAAGTAACAAAACGTGTAGCTCAGCATGTGACGTAAACAGTGACGTGGGAGGGAAGCCGCGGCTGGTCAGTCCCTCGGCGATTCCCTCGTAAGTCGGCCTGTCCAATAAAACCTTTGACAACCCTTTTAGAAAAGCAGAAATTCTCGCCAAAGATAAAATGAAAAAAGGGGGATTAATGTGATGGTAGATGGCGGTGATGGTTCATGAGGTCTCAACATGAAGACAGACTAAAACTTTATAAGGGTTAAAATAAAGTACGAAGGCAACACTAAACACACCAATAACCAGTGGAAACACACACACACACACTCAGAGTGATGTGTTTTACCGAGGTAGTCGTCGAAGGAGAACTTGTCGTTGTCCCAGATCTGGATGGTCAGTTTAGGAGTCAGTTTGGTCTCAGCTTTATCCAGACTCCAGAAATGTTCCTGCAGACACACACACACACAAAACACAGAGCAGAGGAAAATAAACAAGAAGAAGTTCAGACTGACCTTTTTCTAACAGCAGCGTCTGTCTTCCTATGATCTATATCCACTCGATGTGTGTCTCTACGCAAATTGGTTCGATATCTTTCGGAAACACGGGAAAAAAAGGCGACGAGCAACGTGGCAAGCAATGTTCGGATAACTGCAAGAAAATTATTATTTTTTTAAAAAGCTGGGGAAAATGTCTACAAATATATATTTAAAATTAGGTAAGTTCCTCGTTTGTTTTGTAGTTTTCTTTCTTCTTTGGCTATTTTTTTTTTTAAATTTCTTGCTACTTTTGGGGGTCATTTCTTCTTAAAGTTGCTCATCGCCTTCTTCCCATGTTTTTGAAAGAAATCGAGCCAACTAAATCAGGTTTCAAAGGGTTAAAATTCTTCCTTATTAGCTTCTAATTTTATCTTTATTCCTTAAGTTTCTGTATTTTTTTTTTGGTGTCTTGAAACTGAAACTTTAGAAATCATCAGCTCATCTTTGCTTTTACTGTCTATATGCAGTCGATGCTACGATGATAAATTCTCCTCTTCGTACACGTTAGAAAAACCTGAAATAAAATTGTGTTGGACGATGAGACAGAGGAGGAGAGACGCTCTGGGAAACATGATGGGAGGCAGCTATCAGTCTGGAGCAGCACTCCATCGACACATCTCTCACTACATCACCACTTCCACACTGGACCTGTGTGTGTGTGTGTGTATTCTACCTATTATCGCCTCTGGTAAATCCACACTAAACTGCCAGACAGTATCTGATCCCGTCTCACCTCTGTGCTAATGGGCTTCACTCTGCAGCTGGTGCACACCGAGTTTCCTCTCCTTCTCTTTCCATTCCCTCAGTCGGCCTTTTTATCTGTGTGTGTGTGTGTGTGTGTGTGTGTGTGTTTGTGCGTGTGACACCTTGGCTGTTGTTATGTTGACAAAAAAAAAAAGGCTTTTCACACCTGAAATAAAATCGCTCCCCTGTGATCCGCAGCAAATGTCAATACGTCACTGCAACGCTCCCAAAAATACTTGTTGAGGAGATTTTACGCCAAACTAAAAGCTGCACTTGCCAACTTCCCACAGTGGAATTAGCTTTTCTGAATTTATAGACTTTACTAATAACCAGGACAGGTGATGATCGATTCATAGGGAGGTGAGGAGAGAGAGGCTTTAGGCAAAACTTTAAAAAGTCCGATGGGGGAATCCAGTGTCTCAATCAGAGGGAGTGAGAATCTTTCCTCTGGATCGGGGTCGTTGAAGACTATGAACTAAACTGAGTTTCTGTTACAGTAGAGTTATGGTTGTTTAGAGGAATGTTGGCCACTTTATTAGGAACACCTTGCTGGTACCAGGTTGGACGCCCTTTTTAATTCTTGCTGTCACAGATTGATTATTTAAACCTTTGAACCCTGAACAAATTGGTGCAATTTCTTTCTCCATATTTATTTTAAAAAGACTTGGGAAAACTATATAATTATTAATTTAATTTAATTTTATTATTATTATTATTTTTTTAATTAAAAAAATAATTAAAATTAAAAAGACTCGGGAAAACTATATATTTATTATTACAGATTAAAAATATATTGGATCCATGACACCAAATTCTGACCCCACCATCTGAATGTGGCAGCAGAAATCTAGACTCATCAGACCAGGCAACGTTTTTCTAACCTTAAGTTTCTGAAATACTCACACCAGCCCGTCTGGCACCAACAGCTATGCCACGTTCAAAGTCACAATCACCTTTCTTCCTCATCCTGATGCTCAGTTTGAACTTCAGCAGCTCGTCTTCACCATGTCTACATGACTAAGTACACTGAGTTGCTGCCACGTTATTGGCTGATTTGCGTTAACGAGCAGTTACAGGTGTACCTAGTAAAGTTTATGCTGAGAAAAAATCAAGTGTATCAGTACAAAGACTCCTGAGCAGGACATCACTCTCTACACTTCTGATATGCTTTCTGTTACAGTTCATACGCCGCGCTGTCCTCTGGATACACCCGAAAATTTGACCGCACAATTCAGGCTTTTTCCTCTGAGCTCTGGGACTCAGATTTTCCTGAATTTCCTCCGAATATTAAACTGAAAATGTCAGCGATGCTTGGCTTTGAATTCACTGAGAAATTTTCTGTAACTTTACCCTCGATTGAGGCAATTATAAGGAGGCAAATAAGGCTTTTAGCGGGGCGGACACACGGTCGTGTTTCGCTTAACAATACGTCTGATTTATACACAAACCTGCACTGTGTGTGTGTGTGTGTGTGTTGAAATGACTCGTCTCTGCTGACTGTGTGATGACTTCACACTCACTCTCTAAATCAGAGTCTAAATCCACATCATGCTCTCACACTTCATAACAACACACACCAACACTGAGAGTAAACATACTACACCCTTTGTGTGTGTGTGTGTGTGTGTGTGTGTGTGTGTGTGTGGCTGCTAAAGCATGTACGCATGTTAGTGTCAATGTGTGTGTGTGTGTGTGTGTGTGTGTGTGTGTGTGTGTGTGTGTGTGTGTGTCTCACTTTATCCACCAACTCTGTCCAAGTACATTAAGTTATCACTCCACAGCTGTCACAAGTAAGGGTGGGACGCCGTATACGAGTGTGTGTGTGTGTGTCTTTGTGTGTGTGTGTGTGTGTGTGTGTGTGTGTGACTGCTCTCTGCAATATCTAGCAACATCAATCAACTTCCTCTTTGTTGCCAGACTGCTAAGTACAGAGTCTTGTTCAGTCTTCTCCCTCATTTCCTCCGTCCCTCTGTCTCCCCGTCTCATTAAAGGAGCTCTACTGGTGCTAATGTTGAGTTAAATTACTGCCAAAGCTAAATTACATATTGCTGATCCAATAAACATGCACATTTCAATATAAAGCTAGTAATATCTCAGGCTTACAGACATATTAATTTTCTCTGGAGACGTTGTTTGAGGGCTCCGTCACACATTTCGATGTACTGTATGCCAGAAAAAAAACCAAATCTGACCTTCAACAAGTTTAAAAATGTGAGAATATTTTCTGAAACTATTTGCACTGAAATTGAGACCACGACTTCATCTTCTTTATTAAAAATGTATTTGTTTGTTTAGTGATAAGAGGCATGTTGAAGGGCTGCTTTTCTGTTTTGTCTTCAGATAAATAAGGACTTTTACTTCCTGTTTATTGCACTTTAAAGCTGCTGTTATCAATATATACTTTATTAACAGTAGATCAAACACTATGTGTAATGTTAAAGCGGCTGCTTAAATTGATAAAACTACAGGTCATTTTAAGCCAACTCAACTCGATGGATTGGTCAGTAGAGGACGGTCACTCTGCTCAGGGCTGAGGTGTGGCTGGTTTTGAGGCTCATGTAACCACTGTTCATACTGTGGAGAGTTTTATTAGTGAACTGCAACTATAAAATGAAAGGATGTTTTGCTGCCTAAAAAAACATAACTTCATTCACTGGGTCGACTGCTGGCAACTTTTAAGGTGGAACGTTAACTTGTAATGTTACTCAATGCATGAGGTGACGACGTGAATCCATCAACACACCTTAAATTTCACTGTGACAACTTTGACCATTATTTTAAATTTTATATGACATACACTTTTAGTGATGAGTGGATCTTCAAGTCTTCAAATTAATTCCGGTTGGGTTATGTGAACTGCATATATTCTAATCTTCACTTGAGGAAAAGAAAGCATCGTGGAGTGTTGTTCCTGTGGGCTACAGCAACACTAAACCCCTGAGCTTGCCTGAGAAGAACTAAATGCACAAAGCTGCTGTTTTTAAATATCCCATGGAGAGAGACTCTCACTGCAGCCTGTTCTGTGGACAATAAACCAGGTGCAGACTGATAGAGGAAATACAGTGAGTGACTGTTTGCAGTGGAAACACTAGGGTCTAGGTACCATGTCTGACGGGTTACTGTTGGTTCCAAAGGTATCATACTGAAAGTGTTTGGTGGAAACTGGGCTTTACTTTGATGTTACAGCCCGCAGCTGTAACACCTTTAGACGCCAGGGCTGTGGCAAATAAATGAAACCAGGCAGTAATGTGAATTTACATCAGCTACAGGGATCCTAGTATTTGTGTCCAGAGCAGCATCCGTCAGTCTGTCTGAGGTAAGTTGTTGTAAAGTCTCAGCTAGTATGAGCGATTTTATACAGTTTTCTCAATGCTAGTTCCAAAGGCGTGGATATGATATCTTTATTTATGGTGCAAAAGCTCAGAAAAACTAACCTCATTCTAAAAAAAAAGTTGCTTTTTAACTGAAATTTGTGAAATTAAGTAAATGCAGATTCAAAGAATTGAATAGCGTTATTTCAGGCTCTGTTCTGTTACCAGGAGGTCTTTGCTGCTGCTCTCCCTGCCTTAGGCTTTCCATGTAGGCGCATGGAAGGGCAGAGAGGCCTTCCACCAAATATAATACTGCAAATGGAAAAAAAAAGTTTTCTCTTCCATGTTCATGAGGAAATGTAGGTTTCAACACGAAAACTACTTTGAGGTAATGAAATTACTCTGTTAGGTTGATGGTTTCGGTTAAAATAAATACGTATGGTACATAACTACATAATAGTATGTCGTCATGTGACTTTAACGACTGTTCAGTTATCTGCACTTTTAAAAAAAACTGTTGGTTGGCCACAGCGGTCTCCTGGGTGACAGTCCTGTGTTTGTTTGACTCTCCGTCCACCCTGATCTCCTTCCTACTTGGACTTTCTCTATCTTTATCCTACATCAGTTGCTCTAAGCATCTAATGCTGCTGCAGACGGGTTAACTTGGACGTGAGTTGAAAGTCTGATGCGTCTCATACAGACACTGAGGGGTTTCTTGTGTGTTGGTATCAGACACTGACACCAAGCTGCCATATTTGACGCCCTGAGAATTGGATTCAGTTGGACTTTGAGGTTTTTTAAAGTGTCTTTAAAATAGCTGTCCCCTCAGGTGCCTCACATTTCACACATTTATGTGTGAATACACCCTGAAAACACCAGAATTCTGAGAAAACACACACTGGGTTTCTCTGAGCTGAATGAATCGAGCTGAAGAAGACAAGTGTGAGTGTTGATGGTGTTGCTGATCGGTCCCTGTGACTCAGTGATTATATCACCAACTGCTGAGGTTTCTGGCTTCATAAACTCCGCTTCTGGCTCCAGCTCTGGTTTGGACTGAGAGCTCTCCACCCAGCAGAGTTTTTTATTTAAAACTCCCTCTCCTCTTTTTCTGCTGCTCGCTGATTGAGGATGCTGCTACGAGCGAGCGAACGCCGTCGTAAAACATGTCGGCTGCGGACGGCTAAAGAGGCTCGTTTCCACGCCAAGCAAAGCAAATGACAGCCGTGTTGTTATTCCACTTTTCAGTGTGATGTTATTTCAGCGCTTCGCTCGATGTTTCTGTTGAGTCTCAGAGATTGAACAACATCTAATTCACTCCTCTCTCGAGTAAAAACGTCACTTATTATTATTATTATTAATGTTAATTGTGGGCCACTGTAGATTATTCAGGGGCAGAAAATCTGTAGACCTTCTGTTTCCATTTATTTACCTTAATTAATTTAAACCAGGTTCAATAAACAAACAGAAAACAAGACGGATCAAACACTAGACACATTAGAAATGACACAGGGAGCTGCTGTTATATAACGAAATAATGTCTGTGTCAGATAGTCGGCAGCACATTTCAGGTCCAGTAGAACTTGTTGGAAACATGTCTTTAGAGCAGCGGTTCCCAACTGGTGGGTTGTGGTCCAAAAGTGGGCCGCGGGTCTGTGAGTTGTGAGCTATAATTCAGCAGTAAATAATGAGCCGTTTGCATCTGACTGTGGATGGTGGAAGTGTTAAATGGAATTGTGGAGTTAGTTGCAGCGATGAGTGTTAGCAGGTAGCTCCGCGTGTTAGCCGCTGAATGGCAGCAGAGCAAGCAGCCACCAGCCGCCGGACTTCACAGCTGATCGTCACTCAGTGCCGGCTTGAGACGGTTTATAGTTTGATTTTATTGTGTTTGACAGGCAGGTAGGAGGCTCAGTTATCTGTGAGTGTAGCTTTGCGGTGAGTAAACAGTCTGAACTCCAAACCTTGCAGAGTAAGACAGACAAAACTGTCTCAATGAATTATCCTAACTGGATTAATTTAAAGATTAAAAAACCAAACATATAAAAACATAACGACTAAATGTTTTGAATATTCGTCGACTAAAATGAGACTAAATCTATGAAGGATAAAAATGACTTAAATGTTACTAAAACTGATTTTCGGAGACTGGTAATAATATTAAGAAGACAGGAAGAAGATGTATCTAAGACTCAAATAACGGAGCGTCTGTGCTTAATATTTGTATCAATCAACTTTCCTTCCTTTTCCATTTTCTGCTGCAGAATTTTTTCAGCACATACTGTAAGACAGATGACAGCTTTCGCTCACCTTCCTGTCGACGACACAGAGCTGCTCAGCAGGTAAGTAGTGGAAAGGAAACAGGAATCTGTAGTTGAAGTTTCCCTCTCCGCCCAGTGAGCGGTAGTGGACGTCGGTCTTCTGCTTGTTGTGTTCGTGTCCGTCGAGCCAGCTGGGAGAGTTTCAGAATGAAACACGCGACTTGTGTTATCAGTCTTTATTTTTATGTATGGTGAGATAATTATTGTTTATTATTAAAGAGGACAAAACAATGTCTAATTTACCTCTTAACGTAGATGTCACTCATTTTCTCCCCGCTGAGACTGACATCATCCAGGATGACGTCACTGGTGTTCCAGATGATGCAACGCAGGAAAAACCTGAACGACAACCATTAATGTATATAATGACGAAAATGTGTGTGTGTTCCACGTTTTTCTCCTCATTGACTTGGTCAATCCATGTGAAATTTGGCACAGTGGTAGAGGGTCATGGGAGGATGCCAATGAAGCACTATTACATCAATTGGCCAAAGGGGGGCGCTATAGCAACCCATTGAAATTGCAAACTTTGAATGGGCATATCTCTGATTTATTGTCAAATGCATTATTAACTGACTGATTAACTAATAAACTGATTTACATCCTGATTTACTGACTGACCATCCTACCAAATCTTTTATAGAATGATTGATTGACTGGAGTGTGTCGGCCATGAGAACAGACGTCTGAGTCAGTTGCAACAGTGCACGTAACGTGTGTGTGTGTGTTCCTACTTCTTGGCCTTGCGTGGGGTGATGTTGAACGGGGGTCCAGGTGGTCCCAGCGACTTGGGGAACAGGTCCACCCACATCATCAGACGGCCCTGACGGACAGAGCCAACAACCAATCAAAAGACAGACGTGGAATGAAGAGAAGGTAAAGAGCTGGCAGCAGACGCTGTGTGTGTGTGTTACCTGCTGGATGTCGGGCTGCAGTGGGCTGTACAGCGCTCTGGTCTCTACGTGTTCAGGTACAAACCCCATCTTCCTCAAGATGAGGAGGGCCAGTCGCTCCTTAATCGGACCGAGATGACGTTTGGACATGTTTTTGTCCTCTGAAAACACACACACACACACACACACACACACACACACACACACACACACACACACAGCAAATGGAGGTTTAAGTTTAGGTCACAGAACACTTTAAATGATTGTTAAAGCTCTCTGAGTGGAGAATGGAAACACAGAGCACTGGGTGGACTTGGAGGAGAGTGGTTCACATAGGAATTATTCATTATTCACACACACACACACACACACACACACACACACACACACACACACACACGCACACACACACACACACACACACACACACTAAGCTGTTCATTGGTCTCTGCATCATGAATGAACGAGGAAAACCTGCGTTGCTTCCAAGCAAAACTAAAATATCAAACTCACGTCAAAAGTTTATGACAGTAAACTGAGAGTCACCTCAACTCAGAGAGGAGAGGAGGAGAGGAGGAGACAAAACACAATAAAAAAAGAGAAAAGAAAAAGAGGAAAGGAAGAGGATAGAAATGATAAGAGAAGACAAAGAGGAGAGAAGGGAAAGAGAGGAGAGGAGAGGAGAGGAGAGGAGAGGAGGAGACAAGGAAACAAGGAGAGGAGAGAAGGAGAAAGGAGGGAGAGACAAAGAAAGAGAGAGGAGATGAGCGAAGAGGAAACAAAGACGTAGACAAACGAAGAGACGAGAGGCCAGGAGAGGAGACACTAAAACGAAAGGTAACAAGGAAAAGTAAAAATGGAGATGAGACAAGACAACACAAAACAGAGAGAGGAGAGAAGGAAGGAGATAACAGATGAGGAGAAACAGAGGTATGGAAAGTTGAGAGAAAGCAGAAATGGGGAGAAGGGAGAGAGAAAAGGGAGCAGATAGAATGCAGATGGAGAAAAGAGAGGAGGGTGGATGAAAAGGGGGGAGAAGAGATGAGAGAAGGAAAGACGGGAACGCAGAGGATGATATTAAAGAAGTGAAAAGGAGAAGAGGAGGCCATAGAGTAGAGGAGAAAGTAGAGGCGAAGGAGGAAGAGGAGAGAAATGGGAGCGAGAGAACAGAAGCTGTCAAAGAAAGAGAAAGGGATAGAAGAGGGAAAAGATGCAAAGGAGAGGAAAAGAAGACGGCCGAAGGAGACGAAAGTCAGAGAGAAAAATCAGGAGGAAACCTGAAGGAGTAAAAACTGAAACAAAAACAGAAAGAAGGGAACGAGGAGGAAAGCAAAGAGAAAAAAAAAAAGCCAGAGGTAGGAGAGGAAGAGGAGCGCGGCCTCTTGGCCAATTAGCAACCGCTTTTGACGGACAGCGGGCTGACGCACGGTAACCGCGGCAACTGTGGAAAGAGAACGGCGGCGGCGCTCCTCGCTAACCGAGAGACGACCACGATGTTGACGTTGGCTTGTGCGCACACACACACATGCGCACTCACACACACACACACACACACACACACACAGTTGTACCATAAATCACCAAAACGACAACCATGACCTTGCATCGCACCAGCCATGGAACATATGTGTGTGTGTGTGTGTGTGTGTGTGTGTGTGTGTGTGTGTGTGTGTGTCGGGTGAAAATGAATCTTGAATATTTATCTCATCGCTCGGCTCTTCAGGTGGTCCTGTGGTTTAACTCCCTCCCTTCCCTCCTTACTCCTTTCCTCCTCCCTATCCTCTCCCCCTCATCCACAGCTCTGCAGTCTCAGTAGCAAAGGAGGAGACGGAGGAGAGGAGGGATGGAGGGAGGTAGATAAGAGACGGAGGAGAGGAGTGATGGGGAAAAGATGGGAGTAAAAGTAAAGAGTAATAGTAAAGAATCAGAGAGACGAGGGGTAAGGAAGCGTAGATGGGAGAGGAGGAGCAAGGAAACATAGGAGACAGGAAGGAAGAAGAAAAGAGAAGAGAAAGGAGAGAGGGAAGACGAGAATAAAACGAGAGACCGATAAAAGGAAAGAAAGGGAGGTGAAAAGGAGAGAAGCGGGTCCAGAGAGACTGGTGATAGGAGGAAGGATGAAGGAAAGAAAATGAAAGGAAGGCAAAGGAGACAGCGGGAGAAAGAGGAGGAGACAGGGAAGGGTAGAGGGGATAATAAAGGAGAGGTAGAGGAAGGACAAATGAAAAGAAGACAAATGTTAGAAAGAGGATGGAGGAGGAGACAGCGAGGAGAGGTGTGGGAGGAAAGAAGGGAAGGGAGGTGAAAGGAGAGAAGTGGGTTCAGAGGGAAGGAAAAGTAGGTGAGAGAGGAGACATAGGTGATAGGATGGAGAAGAGGAAATGAAAGGGGAGCAAAGGAGACACAAAAGGGCAGAAAAAGGAGGAGCCATGGGGATGATAAAAGGACAGAGGAGATAATAAAGGAGAAAACAAGTAGGGGAGGAATGTAAGGAAAGAAGGGCGGGACAGAGGGGACTAGGAAAAGGAGACAAAGGATGATAGAGGAGAAGACAGGGAGGAGAGATGCAGGAAGAAAGAAGGAAAGGAAAGGAGACATGGAAGGAAGAAAAAGGAGGAGGCAGGGGGAAGAAAGAAAGGATAGAGGAGATAAGAAAGGAGACGACAAGTAGGGGAGGTTAGGAAGGAACAGAGAAAGGAAAGGAGAGGAAAAAAGGAATCTAGACCAAGGTTAGAAAAAGGATAGTGGAGAAAACAGGGAGGAGACATGTAGGAGAAAAGAAGGAAAGGAAAGGAGACATGAAAAGGAGAAAAAGGAGGAGACAGAGGGAAGAAAGAAAGGATAGAGGAGATATTGAAGGAGAGGTAGAGGAAATATGGAAGGAAAGGAGGGACAAATGAAAAGGAGACAAATGTTAGAGAGAGGATGGAGGAGGAAACAGGGAGGAGAGGTGTAGGAAGAAAGAAGGGAAGGGAGGTGAAAGGATAGAAGTAGGAGGGAAGTGAGGAGGGTAAAGAGAACGAGACATTGGTGACAGGACGAAGGAGAAACAATGAAAGGGAAGCCGAGGAGAAAGAGGAGGAGACTGAGGACATATAAGAAAAGAGGAGAGGCAGAAGGGAAGGAGACAAAAAAGGAGACGGCAGATAGAGGAGAAAATAGGGAGAAAGTAAATCCCTATTAGCTCTTTCACACCTGAGCAAACTGGCTTGATTTTGTTTAGCGCCAAGTGTTTGTCTCTCACCGAGGTCTGCAGCGGTGTACTGGTCCCCTCTGAAGTGAACAGCGTCGTCGTGGTATACGGGCTTTCGCAGGTTTCGTCGCTCACACACTCTGTGCAGCAGCTGCCTGGGCGTCAGCTGGTCTCGCCACTGGTTTACCCCTGACCTAATGGAGGAGGAGCATAGAAAAAACACCAGGAAACAGACGTAAATTGAATCTTATTAAAAAATAATGTTCCATTTTTTTTAACAGTTTGATCGTAGGAATACGAAAACAAACGAGGCGTCGGCGTCCACTCACACACAGTAGGACTGCGGCAGGCCACACATGGCTCCATATTTGGACAGGAAGCGGTTCTCCAGGTCGATCACCGTCTCTCCGATCTTCTCGTCTTTGGTGAGCATATCGTGGTCGTACAGCATCACCCGCAGGTCCTTCTCCAGAGGGAGCGAACAGGTGAACTCGAACATCCTGGAGCGACAAGAGGCAACAACAGAAGGAAAACAGCCTGAGCTTGGGTTTAGGTCTTGTAGTGGTGTCCCAAACCTCCCAGTGACCACGACTGGACATCATACTGGAAAAGACTGACGGTGACCATGGCTTGTAGCAAGCAGTTATCACTGCGTCTGAAAAGTGAAACCAATGCAAAGGTGCCTTAAATCTGCATTCTTTCTAATGGCCAGCAGGGGGCGACTCCACTGACTGCAAAAAGATATCTGATGTCTGTCTGACATGATGTACCATGACGTGACATCTCTCGCGACTTGAGGCTCTTCTCATTTCTCCAGTTTGTGCGACGTGTCTTACTCCCAACTTGTCAGACACTGACTCTTGGTCAGGGCCCTGCATGTCGAAATACGATGCACCAGGTACGCCTACAGCGTCAGTTTTGGATGCACAGGGATGGTGTGTCAGTTTCTGCTCTTCACATGCAATGCGTCCTTTTAAATCAATCCGTAGTGATCCAAGTGTCCTGAAGCCCCCGACATAAAAAGTTGTTTGGAAAAACGTCATTTGAACTCTGTTTTTAGCCTCAGTGTAGCCTGTAGCTCTAACTGCCCGTCTGTGGACACTTGGATCACTACGGACGAGCAGTATGGAGATATTTTGTGGTTTCAATTCTGTGTTCATAGATGTTTTAATCTGGGTCGCCGTCAGCTATTAGGTGGAGTTGTGCTGCTACCCACTTCTCCCTCGGATCTCCGTAAGTGTTGTGAGGACTCTAAAACGTCACCAGAGCCTCCCTCGACATATGGGTGAGTAGATTGGCCTAAAGTAAGTATGTTTGTCACTAGTGTAATGTTGATGTTGATGATTGACTTTTGCTTTCACACGGGACACTGACAGCAGCCTCCCAGGTGAAACACAGCTGATGATGCAGCTACGCAATACTTCATATACTGAGTTTAAATAAGGCTTTGAAGCACAGACGCCTCATTGTATTTAAAGCCTGTTGCCTCAGCTCCTCTCTCCTCGGGTCGCTTCCTCAGCTCCTGGTGAGAGGGACTCAAACGTGACGAGAAAAGGTGTTTTATTGTGACGTGACATGACGTGTGACCCGTGGGACATTTTTTGATATGATGCGACGTGATGTAGCATTTTGCGGCATGACAGGAAGTTTTGTGATGGGAGTGTTTCTAAAGAGCAAAATGAGATCACATGCTGTTTTCAGCATGATACGAAAAGGGAGATAAATGTATACAAAGCGAGAACTTCTCCTGGGGAAGGACAATAAAAAGCGGTTTTCTCTTTTCCTCTGTAAACACTTACAGTATATTGAATTACAGTGTATAATGAAGAACAGAGTCCTCATTTTTGTGTCCAGGTGAAAAAAAAGTTTGAATTTGAAACATCAAGAAGCTTTATCGACGTGTTCATGCTCAGTGTTCCAACTCTGTTTTCATAAAAATACAAAAAACATGTCATTTAATGTCCAAAGTTTTCTACCAGGAGCAGCACTGATCACTGAGAGCAGCTGACGGCTCTGCCCTCTGTGCTGACACTGGGATTGGTGTGTGTGTAGCGACCCCTACTGGTGAGAAAACAGCAAAGGCCCAGAGGCAGAGAGAGACACAAAGAAGAGCCTGAGAGGGAAAAGTGATCAGATAGTGAGTAATCTAGATAAATCCATCAGCCTGTTGAATCCAAGCGTGCAGTCAATCACGCTCTTACACTGTTCATCACAGTACGTGATGTTTTCATGGAAAAGATTGCCTGCGTTTCAATCTGAGTAATGTGTTTGGGCTGGAAAGAGCAAATCCACCCATCATTTAACATGTTAAATGAGGATAGCCTTGAGTTTTCTGCAGCCCCATTTTCTGCTTTCAAAGCCTCAGAGTGAAACCACAATTATATGTGACACAGTTTAAAAAAAATAGGACAGACCTCAGCGGAGTGAGAGGCCAAAAAGCTGGAAGGTAACAGGTGGTTTTCTTTGAGGCCTCAGACCTTCAGCGCCTGGAGGGGCCGCACCGCTGAAGCAGACCATTGACTGAAACGATGAGGGCCTTCAACTAACAATTTAGCACCTGGGCGTAGCTTCTACATGTACGTGCATGATGTGTGTTCCTGAATAAATGTGTCTCTGTTGTGTTCTGTGGAGGTTTGTGATGACGTGGAGGTTAAACACGACTTTCTCAGTTTCTCAGATAGACGTACACGGATATTTTTGAAAACGTCCTGGCCTCTCGCCACCACTTGAACACAGATTTTTCAAAACACCAGTTAGTGTGTATCACCGTGGACGTGTCAAGCGGAGCATTCGGGAAACAATGACATCACCCTCTTAATTCATGCATGTCCACTGTTGCTTTATGTAATGAGCATGTGCCAGAAGCAGCGCTTTTGTTTATGTTTAATGACTACTAATGACACTTCAACTTAGTATTGCTACACTCCTTCACAGATAAACGGCAGCATCTGTTGAGTCCAATGTTATTTGTTTAGTTGTTTGGTCCACCTCAGTGTCTGTGGTTTAAAAATGTCTGAAAAATGCCCATTGGACCAAAGACCCATTTGTCCGACAGCCTATTATCCCAAAAAGCCAATTGCTCTGGCGTCACATTTCTCACAAAATACACACTCCCTGCACTTTGACAACTCAAAAAATGTTGACATTATATTTGTCAGCAACGCGGTGGTTAACCTGTGGTTAGATTTAAGCACAAAAACCTCTTGGTTAAGGTTAGGAAAGGTTGGGTTTTGGTTTAAAACACCTACATTTGGTGGCAGAAAAGCCGGGACAGGTTGATAAAACCCCAGGATCGGTGGCGTAAACGCAGCTGGGGAACTTAAACTAACTGCAGGGAGTGTTTATATTCAGAGAAACTGGACTTCAGAGCAATGGCCGTTTGTTTTGGGGTAACAGGTTTTTGGAGAAATGGGCTGTCGGCCTAATGGGCCATTTTGCAGACTAAAGGGATTTGTGCCATGTGGACAATTGCCGCCAGATATTAAAGTTTTGGATCAGTCATGTAACATTTATTTGTTTTAAGTTGAGCAACCCCTGCTGACGATTTCTGGTATGACTTTAGAGTGAAGGCACTTGGGAAACTGCCTCTTCCTTGTTTTAATCGGTTAAAACAAACGTGTGACTTGGGTCACGGTTCATTTCGGCCATCTTTGTTTTGAATGCATGCTGGGGAGCCTCTGGGGAGAATGGCCTTTAGGATCTACCTCCATCAGTTTGTGTAAAGCATCATTTGTAAGTGAACTATTCATTTATATCACGTGACATTACTGTGTTTTATTATGTGATTGTCTATATGTGGATGATTACTTTCACAAGAACTGTCTGTACTGAGAGAAACGTGATGTCTCAAGACATGAAAGTTAAGAGAGGTCAACTTTACTTTTACCCCCGAGTCGTCATTCAAGCCTCTTGGACTTTTTGTTTAGGTATCTGTCTATCAAACACACAGAAGGACAGAATAGGGGGCAGTTCTGACAGTGGGACTGCCGTCGATAAGCAATGTCTAGAGCATCACTCGTGTGTTTGTGTGAGCTCTGTCGTCCTTATATTGAAGGGGAATCAACGGTGATGAGATCTCCAGTGGGTGTTTTGAAACCTTTTACCTTCGCAGCACACTGACTTTGTTTATGTTACCTGACATGTTCAGAGTTATCACATCATGTCTGCACGGGCGCTGGGTATGAGCTGAGATGCGAGATTGTATCCATAAATATGAATTCAAAGAAGTTTGTAGAGGTTAAAGGACAAAGAAAGGATAAATAGAAATATATTATCCCTTTCTTTTACATCGTTAAATCCACATTTCCAGGAATTGTGCGCAAGCTTCCAAATGAGATGTGGTAAAGTCCGGGTGCAGACTTTACTGGACTGGACTCTCTGGAAGTCTGCAGACTTGACGAGCTGTGGATTTGGACAACCCTCAGCGCTTGCAGACTTCCAGCAGAACATGGGGAAGTCCGGATGTTTGGTTTCAGCCACAGAGAGACAGGGAGTGAGAGAAAGAGAGCTCAGAGCAACGTTACGTACTTTCCAAAGACAGGGTCCAGTGTGGAGGGGATGTAGTTTTCATGGTCGCTGATGGTCTTTTTCCCCAAAGTGATCTTTACGTAGGGGTCACACTGAAATCACAAAGCAGGAGAGGAACTTTCTATTAATGGGGTTTGTTCTCCCATTCCCGTCTTTCGGTTCATTTCTTTCAGTTATCTATACCCATCCACCCACTTCTTTTCATTTGAGCATCCTCAGGATTTTAAGGTATTAAATTTCACCTTCAATCCATCTCCCTCTCCCTTCGTACCTTCCCATTGGTGTCTTTGGGCTGCAGTCCTTGAGCCTGGATGATGTAGACTCGGACCAGACATTCCTCTATGCCGTTTGGAGGAAGTTTTCTGAATTGCCTGGGGGGATGGGGGACGGAGGGGTCTTCCGGCAGGGGGTAGATCTTGAACATACCCTGGTTAATGAGGGTAAGGCGGTTTGTGGGAATTCAAAGTAGAAAAGACACAGTTAAATAACATTAAGAGGGCAAATAAAACACTCGTTATGTGATGTGAGGTTTTTGTGAGATACAGTAGAATTATAATTGAGACAGAGTCATTTAACTTTTAAACAACTTCACCAGCTATATTTATTTACAATGTTGCCTAAAAAAAATAAATACCATCTGCCTTTGGTTGTGGATTTGTGGTGTGTTCATGTGACAAAAAGTGGCATGAAATAACTTCAATGTGATAAAGGTGACAGACTAGAATGTACAGCTATTGAGCAGGACGTTAAGTAATGCAGAATAACCGAAAGCAACACGAAAGCACCCAACCAGGATGTTATCAGCCCATTAAATGGCCAATAGCTGTGGTTATCAGCCTCACAGAAATGGGTCAGTAGGGGCCTGCTACACCTACTAGTAGATTTAGAAGCCCATTCAGTGGCCTTTACCAGTTTGTCAGATTTCACTTACTTCGGTTTAGGTGCCAAAACGACATGGCTAGGTTTAGAAAAAGATCATGGTTGGCTGTAAATATTGGTTACATGTCCTCTGGGTGAAAGTCCTATCTCCTTGGGAAAAGTTCTGTCTCCTAGACACAACTCCTGTCTCCTAAAGTCCTGTCTCTTGTATGAAAGTGCTGTCTTCTGGATAAAAGTCCTGTCTCCCAGTTAAAGTCTTATCTCACTGGAGAAAGTCCTGTCTCTCAGGTGAAAGTCCTGTATCCTGGGTAAAAGTCCTTCTCCTGGGTGAAAGTTCGGTCTCCTGGGTGAAAGTTTGGTCTCTTAATAGAGAAAGTCCTGTCTCCATGGTGAAAGTCCTGTCTCTCGGATGAAACTCTTGTCTCCTGGGTTAAAGTCCTGTCTCCTTGGTGACAGTCTTGTTTCCTGGTTAAAAGTTCTGCCTCCTGTATGAAAGTCCTGTCTCCATGGTGAAAGTCCTACCTCCTGGGTGAAAGTCCTGTCTCCTGAGTGAAAGTCCTACCTCCTGGGTGAAAGTCCTGTCTCCTAGGTAAAAGTCCTTTGTTTGACCCATCCACCACCTCTTCCACTCACCCTATAATGCGGACTTTCTTGCAGATATCTTTTCTTGCAGAAAGTTTAATTCCACGGCCTGATCATGACGTTCTCAACCTAAAAGCTGGTGCAGCAGGCCCCAACTGACCCATACCGAAGACATTTATCATCACTGACAGCGGCCAGATCAGCTGACAATAGACTGTGATGTAAGGTAATTTACTGAAACAAGATAAAATAGAAAAATGCAGAAAGGAACAAACTAAAAATGACCCATACATAACAGAGAAGAACAAACTTGAAGCTAACCCTTGAAGCTGGAGCTAATCTGAGCAGAATGTAATTGAACCAAGGTAAAGAAAGACAATGTGTTGTAGCGAGGCAGAGTGTAATGTTTGCATGCAGCAGAAGAGAACGCAATTTTTACCTTGAACTCTCCCACTACTGAAGGATCTTCTCCTTCATCCTGAGTCTTTCCTCTGTACAGCTTGAAAGTCTGACAGAAATCTGAGAGACCATCGAAATCTTCCACCTTCTCTAACACCCGGTCATACACCTGAGGAAGAGGAGAAGGGCTTATCAGATCTTGTTAGATTGTGTTTAGACGTGTTGATAGATTTGTGATGGAGAGAGACGGAGAGAGGGATGAAATGAGACTGCAAAAGAGGACAGAATGAAAGGCTGGAGAGAGACCGGGGGGGAGAGATAGAGAAAAGGAAAAAGACGTAAAAGGGAGGAAGATGAGAAAAAGGAAAAAGGAAAGAGTCATAACATGATTTATTGAGTGTACACATGTATGACCTTTTTACAGCAACATGACATTCAGAATCTTTGAACAGAAACACACACACTAACAGTGGTATTTGCGTCAGAACCATCTTTATTTTTAACAGTCTTTATCAGGTTGCCAACAAAACACACAGACATTATTCTACATGGCATCATAGTTGAGTATTGGCCCAGTGTAATTCCACTGGTATTGGATTCAAACTGGAGCCAAGAGGTACTCAACAGTATATTACACACACACACTGCAGGGGCGCTGGCATGTGCACATACTGTATCTGGGCAGGGACGCCTATGTGTCAGAAGCACAAAAAGATTAATTTGTTTTCATTAGTGATGTTTGTCTGCATCAGCCACACACACACATTCCCTCATTCTTTTCCTATCACGGAAGAGCCGCGACCAGTCGCTGAAACAACGAGCTGGAAACAGTGGTTCACTTCAGCACCGGACCAACACAACGAGAAGTGCTGGAGGTGACAAAACTACAACGCTGTGAAGGGTAGGACTAGTATGGAAGCCTGTTTCCACCCGTGTGATGGAAAAAGACATTTCCCAGTGAGTCATAATAACTAAAATGTTGAAATAATGACCTTGTATCATTCTCAGTATTTTCAAAATACTAAGTCCATATTTTAAGACCATTTTTAAGATACTAACTCATCATTTCAGGAAATCTCTATTTTGAGATACTAACTCATTTTTTGATAGAATTTCTCATTATTTTTGAGATGCTGAGTCATTATGTCACGACATCTAATCATTTTGAGATGGTAACTTATTATTTTGAGAAATCATTTTTTAAAGACACAAAACGTAGTATTTTCTCATTATTTGAGAGCATTTCTCACAACTTAGAGAAACTAAGTCATTATTTTGAGAAATCTCACTTTTCAGTCAAGTCACTGTCATTACTTAGAGTAATTGTATCATTATGTGAGGGAGTTGCCAATAATTTGAATTTACTTAATAAATATTTCAAGAAATCTCAATATTTTGAGATACTTACTCATTATTTTGAGACATCTTATAATTTTGGGACATAAAGTGTTTTTTTTTATGGTACCAACTCATTATTCTCGAATGTTTGTCACTGAGATACAGAAAATCTCACTATTTTGAAATACAAACTCGTCATTTCGATAAATCTTGAACTTATTTGGAGATACTGAGTCATTATTTTTTAGAAATGGACTCATTATTTGCAGAAATCTGATTATTTGAAATACTAAATCATTATACTGAGAAATTATCTCATTGTTTTGAGAAACTAAGTCATTTTTTAAGAGTTTCTCATAATTTGAGAATGTTAATCATCATTTTCAGATATTGGAAAACTTCAATTAAAAGCCTAGTCCCGATTAAACGCCCAGTCCCTTTTACTAGCCTGGTGCAGCTACACATAAACACACACACATAAAAGCCTGTCCCAAATATAGGCCTGTTGATTTCAGCTATTTAAGCAAATAATTGCCCAGGCTATTATTTGAAGTTTTATGGTACTTCAAGACATCTTATCATTTTGAGTTGGTAACTAATTATTTCGTGATAGAAACTTCTTATCTTGAGAAATCAAATCAATCAAATTTAAAACTATTAAAAAAATCTCACTTTTTTGAGATACTAATTTATTATTCTGATAAGTATTTTAAAGAAAAACAGTTATTATTTAAAGAAATCTCATTATTTTGAGATACAAACTTAGTATCTTGAGAAATCTTGGTTTTTTTTGAGGAACTTTATTATTTTTAAAAATCTGAGTCAGTGTTTCGCGAAGTCTCACTTCTTTTGGATACTTCTTTAATATTCTGATATACTAAATTATTTCAACAAATGTCATTACCTAGCTATGTCATTATATTTTGAGACATCTCATTATTTTTAAATACTAACTCATTATTTTGAGTTATCTTAACACTATTTAAGATTATTTGATTTTCTCACACTTTTAAGAAACTGAATCACTTATTTAAGAAATGTCATTTTACTAACACACTAACTCATTTAAAATAAAAAACTAGGTCATTTGTTTGAAACATGTTATTATTTGAGAAAGTTTCTGTTCTGTTGAGTTACTGAGTCGTTATTTCCAAAAATGTCAGAAATGAGTGCTCATTTTATACCTTCATGTAAAGAAATAGAAGGAAGTTTGGTTTGATTCCAGAAACTTGTGAACAGCCACCAAACATAAAATTGTCAGTGTACCTCGTGTATAGGCTGAGAAATTTTTTTTTTGAAACACATTTTTTTTTTTACACAATATATGCCTTTGTTGTGTTGAACATTGTTGGACAGCTATGGACTGAACATCAGTATAAATTTTTGTGTATTTAAACTCTGTCTTACATTGTATTTGTATTTTTAATTCTTTTTTTATGTTTGTAAATGAACAGTGTGTGTGTACTTCTGTTTGCAGGCTCGCTTGCCTTGACTTGCCCCTTGAGGGATGAATAAAGTATTTTCAATTGAATTGAAAACATAATTTTGCAGTGTTGTTAAAAAATAGAGCTGTCATTTCTTATTTGATGTACAATTTGTGGGTTTTGTAAGTTATGCACATACCAGGGATACTGGCCTCTCATCCCCCATCCACTGTAACGTCTTTGTAATTAAACAAAGGCAACAAAGAGGTTAGTTAGGAATGAGAGGAGGAGGACGATGGGAGGAATGAAGGGTATATGGGCTATGATTTGGGTGGAGATGGGGTGAAAGAGTTGGAAAAGCAGGGTGAGGGTGGAGGGGGAGGGGGGAGAACCAGAGAGAGTGATGAGGGGGGATGATGTAAACCAAAGAGAGGTCTGGAAACAGCGGTTCATTTCACTACTTGAGCACCAAACCCAGTACCAGGGGAGAGGGGAGACGGAAAGAGAGGGGAGAGGGTTTAGACAAAGCACGAGGGGTTGTAGGGTTGATATTAACTGACTTAACATCCTCTTTCTTACAGTATAAATACATCCGTCCTATAAAACACAGTCCCATTTATGGATTAGAAAAGAGGGAAAACTGACTTTATTTGCAGCTCCAGGTGTCCTGTCAGCAGTTTTACAGACATCTACGGAAAACAACCTGATCTCAAAAGAATATGTGAAATGACCACGACCTCTTAACACCACATTACATGGTGGTGGCATGTAATGTGTTAAAATTAGGTGCCAGTACCACAGAAACAACGCCAATGGAAAGTCAATTAGGATCATTTTCTGTGATTGACACACAAATTCCCTGGTTTAAATCACATGCAATGGGCGATAGTCAATGTTACGACCCCATAGATAGTATCCACCTTATTCTTGAGGGCGCTACAATAGAAATGACTGTGGGTAAAACTTCCGATATGGTAAGTCTCAGTAGCTAATCTTACTACTACTTTATATTACTAATATCACTGAGATCTGCTGCTAAATCTGGCAGTGTGTCTCTCATTAAAGAGGCGTCTTCAGTTGGATGAGAGGTGAACCGTCTTCAAGAGACTCAAGTTGCCTGCAATATATAGCACTTAGGATGTAAAGTGTGTTGTTAAGGCACACAAACAGTATTAACTGGTAAACATCATGTTTGTTTATTTAAGATGGAGCTAAAATTAATTCAGAATTATGCTAAATGTTTGTTGAATATGTTAACATATGTTTATGAGTCGTAAGAAATCATAACGTATCTTTTAAAAGGTGTAGATGTGTACTGTAAGCTAGCTTGGGCTCTGTGAAATTTAACAATATGCTACTGTAGCAAGGCAAGCTAACTGCTAACACACTTGGTTAAAAAGGAAAACCAACGCTTTGAGACGGCAGTCAGAGATGACAGAGGTAATGGCGCGTCATCCCGTCTGAGGTGTAACTGTGTTGTGTTCATGTTCATTTCCAAATCGCTCTAGAAAAGACGATAGTTAGCAAAGTCGCACCCATAATCCACGCAAGGTATCATGGGGGCTAAGAACAAGGTGGATAAAGAGCATGAAAGTATGCGTTGGCAGGAGGTCAAATAAACATGGGACTTTCACCCAGGAGATTGCTGTTTGTGTCCTTTGTGAAACTGAAAGTCAACCTTGACTTAATTTAACTTTACATAATTACATCATCTTATTCATCATCAATTTAAGAAAAACTACGATCTTCTTCGAGTATTTTGTTCCCTTAAGTAGTTTTGGTACATAAACCTGAGAAGCTGTGACTGTTTTACAATGTTAATCACATGTTTAAAACTGCAACCGTTCCAGCACGTGATTACACATTAAGTGCTCCAACCACGTAATGTGCTGTTCAGAGGTTGTGGTTATTTCATGTATTTCTGTGAGTTCAGGCTGTTTTTTCCATCGACCGCCATTATTAAACTAATGTCTGTAGAACTGTTGACAGGACACCGGGAACTGCAAACAAGGTCAATTATCACTTTCATCCTTAAAGAGTTTAAATCTGTAGAACTTTGCCACAGTCTAGAACTTAATGCTTGTGCCCACAATCTCTATTTTATAATACATCTTCCCTCGTGAGAGTCAGAAACTTTAAAATCATACATTTTGCTGCTGGTTGTAGTAATAATATCAGGATGGAGCGACTGAAATGTACCTATTGGTGAAAAAGAAACTCAACATTTTACAAAACCAATGTTATCCTGTTTGATATTTGATTTTTGCACGAGTAGTGTGGAGCTTCAGCTGACCCGGTAGCACCTGTATCTGAATCTGAAGTGATCTCAGGACAGTGCACTTCAAGATATCTCCCAAAAATAATAGATGTAGGTGTTGTAATGTTACCCACAGTGGTACAAAATGATGTATCACAAAGTAATCACACCTAACAGTCGAGCCATAGCTGATGAAACCAAAGACTTTTTGGTTACCTCCGGTACCTTATTTTGTGCTCATCAGGTCTTTTCTTTTGCGAGATTCGAGAAAGTTCATCATAGAAAAAAGCTTTCTCACCCTCACTATTCCCATTTAAAGATGTGCACCGATCATACAGCAGAAAGCAACAGAGGTGATTACTTTGGAATATATGATTTGTGTAAAGGTGAAGCTGAGGCTGAGGAGCTGCTTAGAGGTGTGAAAGCCTTACAGAAAGATGGGATGATGCAAATGAACGACAAGTCTGGAAACACTGGCTCACTGGAGTACAACAAATCCCCATCCTCCTGCACCAAACCCAGTTCCAGGGGAGTACGTTAAGGGAGGGAGGGAGGAGGAGGAGGGGAGGAGGGAGGAGGAGGTGAAAAGGGACAGAGAGAGGTGAACCAAGTCATAACAAGGATGGAAACAGCGGCGTCTTTGTGACAGAAGAAAAACAAACCAATTCTACTGTCAAGGAAGAAAGGAGAGAGAGGAAGGAGACTGGAGGCAGGAAAGAAGAGGAGAGGTGAGGAGGGGGGAGGGGGTGAGAGTGTGGAAGGAGAGCGGGGTGAGCCAAGGACAGAGAGCTTCTGACTCTACTGAAGGCAGAGACAGGAGATTGAAAAGGACAGAGGAAGAGGTGAGGTGAACTTGAGCAGGTCGGGGGAAGAGAACAGGAAAAAGAAAATTGGGTTTCAGGTGGTGTGATGTACCCTCTGGCAGCCATATTTGTTCATGAACTCAATTCCGGAAAAGTAATTTCCTGACATATCTGATTATATTAAAAAAAGGTTTAATCAATTTTATGTTTAGATCATTTTTGAAAGCAGGTGCAGCAGCTGTGACGCACTAATTCGTAGGGGTGTAAATCACCAGTTTCATCCCGATATGATGTTATATTGATATCTTTAAAAACCCCACTGCTACTGGGGAGTGCCGTTACCATAAGGGGGGGTATCAGGGCTGCACTGGTGTTTAGGTGGGTAAAATGTGTCAGAACATTGCACTGTCACAAGATGATCACTGTTGTTCACATCACCTGTCAGTGGTTTTAATGTTTTAGCTGATCGATGTATAAATAAAACTGAATTGTACTGAACTAAACTGAATTGTCGGTACACAAGAGAAAATTGCTTGTTTTTCTTCAGCAAAAAGACAAAGAACTTACGCTGAAATGAGCTCTATTCCAGAGTCAATACTATAATACTATAATGAAGTGACTTTGTATTTAATTTATCCACTCAGAAAGTTGATTTAGTGGATTAAATAATCCTTAAAGATCAGTTTTAAAGAGTGTCTACTTCATCTTTCAATTTGATTTTACTTAGATTCTTACCCTAATCATCGTCTATGCTGGAGGGACCCTTGGGCTTTTTCATGGATCTCTCATTTGCCAAACTGGTCATAATATATTTAGCCATTTCCATAGCTCATTTTCTTGCAGACCTCCATGGTGGCGCCAGACGAAAATGCTAAATTGATGATGCAACTGCAAAGCCTCTGCAGTGGCAGGGGAGGAGATGGAAAAAGCAACAGAAAGGTGACAGAAAAGAAGGCGACAGCGGCCGAGCCGAGAGGAAAGGTGAGGATTTTAAGAAAAGAGAGAGTTTACCTCGGGTCAAAGCGAGGCTGGAAACTGTGCCTCAGCTGACAGCAGCAACCCAGAGACCATGGAAGGGGCAGAGGGAACAGAGGAGGGCGAAGAGAAAGGAGGTGGCAGCGCGGGGTGAGAGGAAGGTAAAGGAGGTTGGAAAGGTTGGAAACAGTGGCTCATTTCCCTGTGACAGTAGCAGATCTGACTAAATGGGGTTGTCAAAGGAAAGAAAGGAACAGGAGACGGGAAGAGAGAGGAGGAAGGGGAGGGGGGTAAATAAAAAAAGGAGGCGCTGGCACAGAGTAGGTGGAGGGGAGAAGTGAAAGTGAGGCAAAGCGACGATGGAACCAGCGGCTCATTGGTCATTTTGCTGCTTTCCATCCAACTGTCAAGTGAATTTTGAGCGAAGTTTTGAAACGTCGCAAAAAACTCAAAGGCGACTTAGATGTGTTTCCATCGGCAGGGGTGAAACCATTTAATAAGCTTCCTGAATGAAAAAATACGCCCACTTGAAAAATGGAAAGAGCCTTTCAAGGGTCAACGACTGTTGGGCAAGCTGTTATTGTTCTCCATTGTGCCGTTTAGTTTTAGCCTTATTTTAATGTTTTCATGTGAAAAAGGCGACAAAGAAATGGGCTTCTACATGGGAGCATGTCTGGCATGGCCTTTCTGGAACATTTCTGCTGGTCAGAAGGTCATTTTTTCAACACATTTGCATGAGACTGATCAATATGTTGGCTTTTTTCCACTGATGATTCCGAAATTGATCTGAGAACTTCCTAAAACCTTTATGGAAAAGCTTTTATGGCGCAATTAAAGGAGCAGTGTGTAGGATTCTCCCGTGTGCCCAGCGCTCACTTTTTGTCTGTGATAACTTAAGATCCAGTCGTTGTACCATGAGCCTAATTATTCGCAGAGGTCTCTTCGTCTCCATAACAATCAGACCAAGTGATTTTAACCAATGAAAACACTTGATAAAGCAGTATCACGTTTAAATAAATCTATTTTTCCAGCGCTGCTCGATGAAGACGTTGGAAGACGTTGAGCTCGTTGACGTGCTCAGCTTAACTTCTCCAAGCATGCTCAGAGGAAGACCGTCAGTGCTACTCAAAGTCAAGGTTGCTTCCTTCGTAGGACAGGTCCTTCCAAATTGGGCCCTACAGAAGCTAGACAAGACTCCTTTGGGCGCTGGGTGAACACACACTGGAACAGGCAAGCGAGTACCCAGGTGGGCGTCACCGAAGAGGAACCATCTTCAATTCCAGCAAATCGTGCATAAAAAAAATGTGGATTCTTCACGCTCCTTGAAAATTCTCTGAAGGACGGACTCCATCGTTGGTAGAATTCGAATGATCCTTGACAATGGAACCGTCCTTTGGTGGCGTTTGATGAAGTAGCCTGCTTGAAATTCAGCCGTTTAAGGATCCTTCCTGGACTCGGAGAAGCACCACGTGACTGTCATGGATGTGGATGGGCGTGGATTAATAGACTCATTCATAATTAAAATACTAAAATCTTTTTTTTTTTTTAACATTTCCCACCAGGTATTTTAGCCGTTGATGTTCCACCGGTCCATCTACGTCCTAACTCTCACCTATGGTCATGAGCTTTGGGAAGAAAGAATGAGGTCGTGGATACAAGCTAACATTTTTGTCCCGTCTTGTTGTTGAAAATGACACATACATTTCGTCACATTTTTTATAATCAACATCTACTTTTAAAAGTGGATATAAGAGGCGGAAATGAGTTTCGTCTGTGGGGTGGCTGGGCTCAACCTTACAGATAAGGTGAGGAGCTTGGACATCTGGAGGGAGCTCGGAGTAGAGCTGCTGCTCCTTCATGTCAAAAGGGGTCGGTTGAGGTGGTTCGGGCATCTGATCAGGATCCTCCTGGGCGCCTCCCACTGGTAGGAGGCCCCGGGGCAGACCCAGAACACTCTGGGGGGATTATATATCTCATCTGGCCTGGGAATGCCTCGGGATCTCCCAGGAGGAGCTGGAAATTGTTGCTGGGGAGAGCGACGTCTGGGGTGCTTTGCTTGGCCTGCTGCCCACAACCCTGGGTAAGTGAATGAAAATGGATGGATGGATGTTTTCATCTGCTAGACAACTACACGATACCAGCAAAAAGCCGGCACATGGCGGCTAAAGTTAACCCTGGGACGAGTTTTTTTTTTTTTTGGCTTTTCGGCCTTTATTGGACAGGCCAGATAAAGAGTGAAAGGGCGAGTGAGAAAGGGCGGCTGCGGCAAGGACATGCCTTTATACATGGGACACTCGCTCTACTCACTGAGCTCCTGGGCACCCCGTGATCCTTATTTTCAGGATATTATGCACTAAAGAACACAAACTTATTATATTTTATTCCATTTATATCAATATATCCTCCTAAATCTTACACACTGGACCTTTGAGTCATCAAAATATTATTTTCAAGCTCTTGTTCAGCCTTTGGATTACATGTATGTATGTAGGAAACTAATATTGCAGCTGCAAAAGCTCTATGAAGTGAAGAGAAAGGACATAAAAGAAATACAAGAGGACAGAGTTAAAGCTGCTGCACTGATGTGAAATGGCTTTCAAGGGAGAGGTTAGAGGTCTCATTTAACAGCAATAAAAAAGGCCAAATTCTGACATGATTAGTCATTTGTTTGGGCATCAGACAAGGAGACTGACGTGTGCTCTGAGTCCCGGTGGAGGGAAAGGTCGGCGTTTGGGCCGAGAGAATCGGGATAAGGGTTGAACAGAGCGTGGGCGATGGGGACGGCGGGTGAACCGTGGCAGACTCAGAAAGAAAGCGAGACCAAAGACAGACGACGGCTGACGTGATCCCTCGTTTTCGGGCTCGCCAGCATCGGAGCGCGGCCTTTTCCCCTGATTCCGTCCCACTGCGGCGCTCCCTGAGAGAATTCAGCACGGGTGAGTCATCGCACTTGTTCGGAAAATGGCCGGAATGTCACGGCGCCGGGCTGCGAGGACGGGGCATGAGAAGAGAGGGGGAGGAGGGGAGGGATGGAGGGATGGACTGATGGAGGGAGCTGGCCGCATGGCAAAAATGTGATTTAAATGGTGAAGTCTGAAGCAAAGCATTTAAAGAACATGGAACAAAGGGCTGCACTGTCTCCATCTTCTTCGTGTTGCCCTCAGTCGCTCTTCATCTGTCTTTCCTTTCCTTCATGCTGTCTTAATATTTACCCCCTTCATCTTCTGTCAGTGTTTGTTCTGCCTTTTCTCTGATGCTTTCTCACCACGGACGTGACACGGAAGTTTGTTGTTGTTGTTTCTCATTATTCCTTCCCTGGACAATTATCAATCAAACTAAAAAATAATGACAGTGTGCTTTGTCAGAAAATTGTTGCACAACAACGACGACAACAGAAAACAGATCAATGTCAATTAATCAACAAATAACCATGGAAGTAATAAATATAACAAATGTAAACCAGAATGAGTCAACAGTTGTTTTTGTGCCATTAATTACACAGAAGTAATGTGTGAGAAATGTTTCACATCCCAAGAAGGAAACCTCCCTGTTACCTCAGAGAGCATAATTTGTTAGGATTTTAATGAGGTAGTGGATTGTTGGCTCCTGAACGGTGTTGCCATTTAACATTCTGGGACACACAGGTCACAGATTACACAACTATACCTGCAAGTGGTAACGCTGTGTAGACTCCGGTATAGCATTAACACTGCCGGGCAACGTTTGAGATGTCAGCAGCACTTTTACAACAAACAGACTGTGATCAAAATAAAATGCAAAGCAAAAATATGCAGCTGCGCAACATGTAAATGAAGGATGATGTAGAAGAAATAGCGGGGGTGCTGGAGCTACGGAGGTTTAAAGGTTTGCAGCACAGCACACTAGAGTATAAAGGTGTCAAGTAGGTTTGACAATTAAAAATGATAAGTGAAGCTTCTATTTTCCGACTCTTACCTTCAGCGTGTCGTAGCCTCTCTCCAGGTACGTCCCGTACTTGTTTTTCTCTCCGGTCGAGGCGTAGAACTTACTCCACCAGTCCATGAACTCCTCTTCCTGTTGGTCAAGCGTTCAGAGGTTAGAGGTCAGCAGATGATCAACATACAAGAGGTGCTGAATCTCAATGGAGCTTATTAATGAAGATATTGTTCTTATATTTTTTAGAAGCCAGACACTTTGAATTCTCAAATTCATCCATCACCTGTGACATAATCTAATTAGATGCAGCCAAACTGTTGATTTTTATCACACTGTTGTTTTAATTTTTGCATTGGATAAAGCTCCACATCTTTATTTTCATATAAACTGAGAAAAAAATAACTTCAAAGTTTATGTTCTCTGTCACCAAAACATCGGTGGCTCCTGAAATTGACCCTACGTCATTAAATTTGCCGAACGTCTTGACGCCTGTACTGACCTCTGACCTGTAAAACTGATGGTACGCCCTGCAGCGAGGTCTGTTTGCTGTCTGTGGAGCAGCGCACCGACGGGCTCAGAAAAATAACCCGCTTTTCATGATTTTTCCAATGATCGCATGGCAGCGTTACGTTGGCCAAGTCACGTCAACACAAGTAAAAACTGCCTCTGGTGGCTCCGTGGCATTAAGGTCATGGTATATGGGTGTTCTGAGGCAATGGAAACCGGCACCATCAGGATGAGAGCAGGCACAAAGTGGACAAAACCAACACGGACATCAGAGGAAGCATGTCACGGCCAGAAAAACAAAAATATGTATGTTTATTTATGAATGAAAGGAATCGCTCAGCAGCTTTTCCATCTCTGTTAATATTCTGCAGGCACACAGACATTGTCTTTTCCACTTGTTATATCCTCACTAAACTGGGGCAGATGGGATAAAAACATCCTCAACAGATGATCATGCCTGGACTGAATTTATCTGAATCTGTCGACTGTGTTTAAATGAAGCTGTTTTGTCAGACTGTTTCACTTGTTTTTTCTCTGAGAGCACGATGGTCAACACCGCTGACTAAACGCACTGACCTCAACTTGTCTGGGGACCGTGGCTTTGATGTCTGCCCTCCTTAGGATTGGGAATTTAGTCACAATAAGTCCCAAGCTTTGGGTACGACGGCCAGAGTCGAGTGCCAAGTCAAGACAAACAAGTCCCAGGTCCAATGATTCATATCATGTAATTCTCTTCATTAGGCTTCTTCTAAGTGAAGTCACTCGTCATTGGTGATAAAGTTTTTCTCTGACTTAAAACTTTCAGACTCACCCACACCTCTGTAGTTACAACTGTGTTACAGAGCGTTACTCTGAAAATGTAATACATTACTTGTTACTCTCTGAAAAGTAGTAATGTTCCCATAATTCAGATGTGTCGACCTGTGTCTCACCTTCGGTGTGGTGTATTTCCTGGAGCTTCAAGTTGCTGTGCTAGCCGAGATGATTCAGACCAGAGGTTTGATGACGTGTTTTTGGCAGTTGAATAAGTTTTAGCACCACGACCTGCAGCACGTGCTCTTATCAAAAGGAAAGTAACTGGAATATTTTGCTGCTATGGTAAGTCTCTCTATCCTCCAAACTAGCTTGCCGCTTTGTGACATGCCTGCGATTACGAAAATTAGTCTGTGATGATTGTAATGAGTTGTTTGGTTGTGGGGTAACTGATTTTATTACTGAAATTTCATCAGTTACATTACTTGTTACTGGAAAAAAGTAATATTATTACAACAACACGTTACTGCCCAACACTGTTTGTAACTATGCTAATAACTAAAAAAAAAAGCCTTGGGTCCAGGGGCGCAACGGTACGAGATTTTCAATGTGCGATAACCGTCTCAGAAAATAATGCGGTTTCACGGTGTCACAGAATGACCCTCAAAGGACTGACAAAGAAGGGTTATTTTTAGTTGAATGAACAAATATTTCATTACGTTAATTGAAACTTGAAACCATTTGTCTGTTTGGAAGTGCAAAAAAAATCTTTCCTTTGACAATAACTAAAATAAAAGGGAGATACTTTGTCTAGTTGGATTTTTTTTTCATTATCGCAGACAAGCAGACGTGCACGCTATGATAAGCATCAACCTTTATATCATGGTATACCGTAAAACTGGTATATGGCTACAACCCTACTTAGAACTTTGGATGGGTATCGTTAAGATTTTATCGATACTACTGCTCTTATCGATACCCGATATCAGCTCCTTTAATTTCTAATTAATTGCTTTTTTAGAGAATAATTTAATTTAAAAAAAAATGAAATCATTCGGAATTAAAGTCTTTCCAGGTAGTTTACATGGGAAATATTCATTCCGAATGAAGGTTTACACGGGAGATCAGTTTAATCGCCTTTTAACCGCCTTTATTCGGGTCCTCACAAGTTTTGCTGCAGGGAAGGTTTCTGATTGGATAGGGGGCGGGGCGGATGTTATGTGTTTACGTTTATTGGAAGAAAACACTGTAGTCCTCACTCTGGATAACAAGATGCTTGACGACGCCGTTCTTAGTGCTTTTTTCAGGCTTGTTTTGCTTATATTCTTGAAGCAGCAGCACGACAACAACCTTGTTCTGCTAATGCTTCATCTGTTGAGAGGAGAAGGGAGGTAGAAGAGCATGCTGTGGCGAATGGTCAATGATCACTTTTAATAGGAATGAACTTTCATTCTGAATGAAAAGGGAATTAAACTGTCCATGTAAATGCCCTCACTTTCACTTTACGAACAGTCGTCAGCAATTAGGAATTTAGACAGTTTAGCACTTGGGACTTGACCTGAGACTTGCCTGTCCTGACTTGGGACTTGAGGGCAAAGGCTTGAAACTTAATTGTGACTTGCAAAACAATGACTTGGTCTCACCTCTGGAATACAGACAGTTAACTCCAGGAAACACTTTTTCCAGAAAGATTAACAACAGAAATGCTAAATGAGAGATTGCAGGAGGGGAACAGAGGCTAAACAGGAAGTGATGTCATTACTACGAATGTACAGTCTATGCTGAGGTACTTTGCTGTAGGAGAGAGCCGATAGTGCCGTCATCACGTAGCGAAGACACAACGTTCGATAACTTATTAATAATTCTTGCAAAAATTGTCACAAATAAAAATTAGTTTTCATAGAAAAAAACACCACTTTGCACCGCTGCATTATGTCACCTCTCCTGCAAATGACCACGTTCATATACGATGAAATAAACTTACCCACTGTAACATCTAGTGTCAGCATTAAGAGTAAGAGACAGGTCAGACAGGCATCAAATTTCACCACACACTGACACATAAACGCTGACAAAATGCAACCACACACTAAAATAACAGGATTAAAACACACATTAAGGAGCTTTTCAACACATTTCATAATACTTATTCTCATTACACATTAAGGGGTTTCATTCCAAAATGAAATTTGGGGGAAAAAAAAGAAATAAATCCCTCTATTACGAAATGACTGCTGGCACCAAAGTAAAGGCCGTTAAAGTCTTACTATTACAGCTATGAGTCATCCCGAGCGCTCACAATGTCGTTCTGTTTTGGAGGATAAAATATCTTTGTTTTTGAAATGTTGACTGATGGCTTTCTGCGGTTTTGGATACGAGTCATTTTGATTTATAGGACGTGATTTTTGGGGGGGAATATATAACATCTTTCAATGAAACCCTGTTATGTGTTTTTATCAAGTACGAAGCTGCCTCATCCATCAAACTCACTAAAAGTCTGTTCACATTGGCAACGTCCAGCGGTCCGTTTAAACTTCCACTTTTGAGCGTTTTCTCACAGAAATAAAAACTCGGCCTGTCTGTCTGTCTGTCTGTCTGTCTGTCTGTGTTGACGGCAGCCCGTTGGCCCTGACGCAACGAGGAAACAACGACTACAAAGATGGGGAATACCGAGGGGACAGATCAAACTACCAGCCCCTGCCCCTTCACACACACACACATATACACACAAAAACACACACTTCAGTGCGACCCGTCCCCGCCCTGCAACCTTCAACCCTCCGAGGAACACTCGAGTTTAAAACACTCATGACGCATGTACCACTTTTTCCTTTGTGTGTGTGTGTTTTAGTGGCATAAATGTAGAACAAAAGTGCTCTTATGGCACCGGGCTGGTGTGGAATCCCCTTTCTCCTACTTCCCACAGACACACACACAGAAGGAGGGGGAAAACTATGGAATTCCTCATTTTTCCAAAGTGGCAGCATGGCATGGAAAAGGGCAGCACGTGGAGTTTAACTAGGACATGACACACACACACACACACACACACTGTGTCTGAGGCGTGAAGTGTCTGGTGTGTGTTAATGTGCCCTCTGAGTGCAGCCGGTGCCAGGCATTGATGACAGGGGCGCCAGAAACTGTGTGTGTCAAGGTGTGTTCACTCACGACTCCTGATTCAGACAGATTAAGGTCGTCGGGGGAGAGCGCTCCAGACTGGTATTTAGTGCAAGAGATCGAACACACACACACACACACACACACACACACACATGCAGTGGTCTGTTCAGGGTGTCAGTGTGGTTTGCAGCCTATCATTACGCCCTGCAGGGAAAGCCAGGCTAACCAAACCGAGACTGGCACTGCCAAGAACTCTGCGAGCAGAGCGACTGGATTTACATAAGAGCTCGGAGCTGCTTCATAAAAAGCTTTTTTTGTGGGGAAATCCCTTCCACAGCAGTGTAAGAGGTCAGAGGTCAAGGCAGCGAGCCCCTGAAGCTGGAGGAGGCTCCGCGAGGGAAAAATTCACTCCAGACTCACAGAAACCAAAAGTGATGGAGTGTTTGGGAGCTTTTTGTTGACAGTTTATCACCAGGAAGTTGCTGTCAAACAGCCGACAACGTGTAAATACCAGTGATAATCTGAGGCAACTTCAAGGAGGCCGGAGTTTGCTGTAAAGTGGGATGCACGTCACCTCACCTCGCACTTTTCACCCTTTGAACTCAGCTGCATATGTTGGTGTTTTTGCTCATTGTGGCGTCATTTCTTGGAGTATTTTCAAATGCTTAATATCCCTAAAATCTCTCTAACCTCTCTAAAAGGTTATGTAAGTCAATGAGTAAAAATTATTGATAAAAGTGTTGAAATTATGTCTAAACACATACAAAAATCAGACATGCTTTTTCATTGAATTTGAAAAAAAAAAAAAAAAAAAAGTTTGTAGAAACTTGATAAAAATACTTCTTAACACTCCGTAAGTTATTTTTACTATGTGCAATTTTTAGTTTTGGAGATATACCCCTTCTTTATTAGCAGAGTGCAAAGCCATTTTGATAGTTTCAACTGCAGTAGAAATGTTTCCCCAGTCCCTACAATGGTATTTTTTTGGCATTTCACATTCCAAAAATCTGTAAACCCGAAAAACTAAAAGGTTATATGAGCCAACAAACCATAATAATTGATAAAGATATTGACATTGTGTCTTAAATAATAAAAAAAGAATACAACAGACATTACTAACAACCTGCTACTTTGCTCCTCTGGTGCAACCACACGTTTTTGCTGTTTTCTTGGACCGCTTGTAGCATAATGTAATAACATTTTCGTAGGAGGTCTATATTCAGAGGTTTAAACGCTGTGCAAAGTTCTTGATATCTTTTCAAAAAGTACCATACTAGTATCAACACTAGTAGTCTTGAAGTGACACTGATACCAACAGTACCTCATCTGATACCTTATTTTTCGTCTTTATCCGATACCCATCCTGTGAATGGAAGCATCAAGTTGTGTAAAATGTTACAGGTGTGTCGTAAAGTTATATTTTCGAATGTTCTGGTGGCCGACTCCTGTCGATAACACCGCGCTCGACTTCACCACATCACAGATGGGCTGTAGCTGCTGTGACAATCTGGTCTCACTCCCAAATCATCAAGTACCAAAGCTTGGTCAGTTGCCCTTGGCTTCAGAAACCGAAGCACCAGCGTTAATGTTATTAACGAAAACTAATAGTGTCTGTCAATGACATTTTTTTCTCCATGAAGAAAGTGAGACGTTGACGAGCTAATAAGAGATGTTACATCCATCCATTTTCATCTGCTTTTGGCCGCTTGTATCCACTTGTAAAAAGAGATGTTGATAGTAAAAACTATGAGGAAATGTATGTTTTATTTTCGTTGATGAGACGGGGAGAGCTGAATGATACGTTATTTTATGAAACTTGGGAGAAAAATGTTTTAAACTAGGAAGGCGAGAACGGCCATACTTATATCTTCTACAGCCATTTTAGCTAGTCTGCAAAACACTCACACCAGAGAGTGTCAGCAGCTAGCACGAGTTATGAGCTCCAGCAAAAGACTGTGGGAACTGTACATTTCCTGTGAGAATGGAAGTTTATTTTGAAAAGACACAATACATGTAACAAGAATAAAATGAGGAGCTGATGCTGGAGGTGTAACAGATAGCTCAACGTGTGGGGCCACTGACCAAGCATCGCTATTTGAGGAGTTGGGAGTGGAAGTGTGTTGGCTGCGGTAGTGGGACAATCCCACGTCCAAGATAGGCTGGCTCTGGGTACAAATAGGATTGAAAGTAGGTATCGTTTGACTGGAGAAGTTCTGATACCACTTGGTACCACATAAAGAGTCGCCATCACAAGCCTCAATAACAGCTTCACTGCTCCTTGACACTGATTCAAGACATTCCCTCATTTGGTGTTTTCATTGTTTTTCCATTCCCTTTAGAACAACATGTGCAGTTTTTCAATCGGACGCTAATATCGGCAGTGTGACAGTATGTCTGCCGGAAGTCAGACGCCGAATACAGTCGATGGGTTCAGAGAATTGTACTATTTAAATTTCATATCGAGAAAAAAATTACTGTATATATGGTTTTGCTTGCAGCCACCTTACTCAGCCTCTGATTGGCTAGTACTCATTGAATTTGTTGGTTGGGTTGGTTAGATTTCAGCATGAGGAATGAGACTGATTAAAGTCAGAGCAAGGATATCAGGGCAAGCCAATCAGAGGCAGAGTAGGAATGTCCATGTTTGTTTTTCGGGATAACAGACAGATGGACAATGGAGCTTTTAGTCCAAAGGGGCATTTTTTGGACTATCGGAGCTTCGAATTTATGGATCGATGGCATGGCACCCACAAAGGGTGATGGCCAACCATGTGCCATGAAGGCCCAACAATCTGCAGATTTTAATTAACAACCAAAGACATCACCCACTGATTCCTTCAAGTCGAGGGGAACTCACCTGTTGAGGTGATCGGTTGAGGTAAAAACTTGCAGACTGTCGGCCCTCCTAGGAACATAACACTCTTAAATTACAGAATACTGACGGCTGCAAAAGATACAAAAGGCTACTAAAGGGAACTTGCAGACCTTGTTGAGCTGCTTTGACGTATTCGGTCTAGAGACGGGAACTTCAGAGGATCCGGCACCTGAACTGAGACACAGCTTCAGTGTTTTGCTTCGGTGGGGTGGTTGGGCGCTTTGAGAAGAATTTCCTAAACCACCGGGCCATTCTGCCCAGAACCTGCTCTGATTTTCTTTGACCCGATTCTATATCTCCAAAATAAACTGGTCAATGTGAGGAATGTGGAAAGACTGGGATAGATGTTTCAGCAGAGCTGTTTGTGTGTGTTTGTCATTCCCTTCGCTGTGGTTACAAGGCAGAGCACCAAACCTCAAGTAAAAATCTGTGGCATTTTCACATAAATAAATGTCTTCTTTGCTATCACTGATTGACATTACACAGTAGTGACTCCATCTATATCCAGTTCCTGAAAGCTTTTCCATTCGCTGTTCTGCACTCACGCTACCCGGCAGCTCGTTTCTTTAGAAACTCTTCTGACAAGCAGGAAATGATGCATAGCAGGTTTCTGGCTAGTTTGGAATAAGCTAAAGAAGAACTGGGTTGTAGCATTAGCAGCGATAGCCGCCACTGAATCACGGAGGGATAACCACTTTCAAGACCCACTGAGAAGCACTTTACATATCAATTTGACAGAGAAAATATCCATCAATGATGCTTCCTGCAGTTTCCTCACAAGTGATAGCTCTCTCGTGAGCACTTGGTGATTTACGACCCAATCGCCAGAATAAACGTTGGCATTGTACGTTTCTTTAAACCACAGATACATTACATTTGCACTTAAATTACAGAGCAGATACTTTGAAACTCATATTTCAACAACACTGTAGTTGTGTTAGTTAACATGTGGTTAAGTTTAGGCACAAAACTCATTTGGTTAATGTTAGAAAAAGATCACGTCTCAGCTTTTTTTTGTGGCACAATTCTAGCAGGAAAAGCAGTGATGTCTTGGTAAAAAAACAAATTTTTTTTGTTCCTAAAAAGCTGCAGGAAACAGTAATGTCCTGCTAAATTACAACCAGGTTAGTTGTTTTTGCTTTCAGTAAAAACATACTTAGCTACGGTAAAAAAAAAAAAAAGATTATGTTTGTCTCAAAATGGCTGGAGGCGCAGCAAGGCCAGTAAAATCAAAAAGGTCACTAAGAATGACCCACATTTGGAGGTTAAAAAGCCACTGAACGAATTGCAATGGGTCCCTCAAAAGGCCCCCATCTAGGGGCTAAAAAGCAGCAATGGATTCATGATAAAGACCAATGTTTGGAGGCTGAAAAGCAGCTGGAAAAATTGTGACGAGTCCCTAAAAAAGACCAAAGCTTGGAGGCTAAAAAGCTTCTGAAAGAGCAGCAATGACTCCCTAAAAATGACCCATATTTGGAGGCTCAAAAGTTGCTGGAAAAATGACAAGTCCCTAAAAAAGACCAATGTTTGGAGGCGACACTGCTGCTGTAAAAACTGTAAAGAGTGTCTAAAAAAGACACACGTTTGGAGTATGACAGATGCTGAAAAAGAAGTGATGAGGCCCTAAAAGAGACCAACACTTGGAGGCTGAAAAGAAGTGAAGAAAACAGCAATGGGACCATTATAAGTACTCATGTTTGGAGGCTAAAAAGCTGCTGGAAAAAGCAACAAGTCCCTAAAAATGATCAATGTTTGGAGGCGACACTGCTGCTGTAAAAACTGTAAAGAGTCTCTAAAAAAGACCAACATTTGGATGTTAAAAAGAAGCGAAGAAAACAGTAATGGCTGACCCGTGTTTGAAGGATAAAGACCTGTTGAAAACTGCAATGACTCACTTAAACACAACATGGTTTGCAGAAATGTACAATGTCAACATTTTCTTCTGGCCACGGGACTGTGATTTACGATGTAAAAGACTTCTCAACACTTCTAGATAAAAACTGGTCTGAACTTGGGTGACAAGTAGAATTTTGCAGAAGCGCTGCACCTCAGTCACACTGTCAGACTCAAAATGCAGCAGAACCAGAGAGATATCATATCCATTCTTCTTTCTTATCAAAACCTGGTGCCCATATTACCCACAGTGCAACTCAACAATAGTTCAGTTGGGGTTTGAGGTGTACGGTAAAAAGTCAGGGAGGTGCAGAGTCAGATAACAATTTCTTTGCATGCTCAATCACACAGTCATTTGAACCACAGTAAGCATAAAATATTGATGATTACAGCGTTAAAAAGATTGAACTTTTTAACCACATTAAGCCCTGATTTAAGTCTTCTGACTTGCAAATTGCCAAATGATTACTAGACCGACTGACTTAACAAATACCAAACCAGAGACGTCTGTTTTTGCGTGACATTTAGGGATTGTTAATTCCGCAGTATCCGATGTGCTATAGTCTGGCTGGCGGACTCATAAAAGCAATACACCCATGTCATCCAGAAGTGCATGGACACATTTGGATGACATTCTGGGCAGCAAATATGTGCAGCATTCAGACTCTGGAGGTGAGCAGCAGCTTACATCAGTCTGTGGCTGAAATTAGCAGAACAAGAAAAACAATAATGATTTAGTGGGCTATTTTGACATCTTGTTTCTGGTCGCAGTGTCATTATAGGGCCATAAATGTGTGTTTCATAAACCCCAAAAAATGCCACAATGTCACCTGGCACGGAGCCATTTCAGTTAGGTTGTCTGGTTCGAACGCAGCCAGGAAGGATTTATGGAACTACACCGTCTTCAGAGTGGGATTATAACCCAACTTGACTGGTTTTTGGCGACGAACTGGGATAGTTTTGATGAGAATTAATGGTAGAGGAGAGACGCAAGCAACCACAACTTTTGAAGGGGCACACATTCATATAAAACATGTCACCAATGGAAAACATAGACACAAAAACCGACTACCTTAAAGGGAGGAGTGAAATAACAAGAACAGAGCGAGGCCGGTTTGATCCATGACAAATACTATCATCAAGCCCGGACGCCGCAGATGAAACGTGACACACAATGTTCATTTTCCATCTGAGCGACGTTAGATCTCAAATATCTTGAAGGGGGGTCGGTGCCTCCAAGGTCTGAGGAGCCATGACGCTACTGACAGCCGATCTTCTTAAACTTTTCCAACTCTGAAACCGAATCTGACTGATCCGCCTTGGAAGCCGCTCCGCTGAGCGCACACTCCGCTGCAGTAATCTGGTAATCATCAGACGTACGCCCATGACCCGTTTTTTGGTCGCGACCCAGAGATTAAGAAGCCAGGATTTACAGCACATGAGAGAGCGAGCTTTCTTTTTCTGGTGCCATGAGATATTAGTCCGCCCTCTTTTTCCTAATTTTTTCAGATTCTTTTCCTTCACTCTGCTTCTCTTTAAGTCACTTTCTCCCTCCTTAACCCTCTCCCTCGTTTATCCATCCCTCCCTCGGCCTTTAGTAACTGTCTGCTTACAGAGAGTTGTGGTATAGAGGATCTATAGCAGCTCTGTTGACTTTGGCCCCATCCAGACAGAAAGCCGAGCCTTTAATTTGACTGGTTTCAATATCTGACCCTTAATAAAACAAATATCTTTGTTTGGAGAGAAAGAAATCACCACCAATTACTGTCGAGTGGGGAGGGAGCGAGCACTACTGGATGTGTGTGTTTGTGTGCGCAGCCTGGTCCGGGTCAAGCTAAGTCTTCAAATTGACCTGGCTTAGATAAATAAAATGGAAGAATGTAACAAGGAGCGTGGTCTCCTGTTCAAACCTGGGATCACATTTCTTCTGTAACCGCACAGCTCGGCGTGTGTCGCTCTGTAAAAAACCCTGACTTCTTCAGTAGAGAGTATTTTCCTGAGCCGCGACCAAAAAAGCAAAATGTAAAAAGTGTCTTGTTTCATCCCGGGCTAAAAGCACAATTTTCTTCTTCTTTATCTCATTCCTTCCAGATCTGCGCTCAGCTCTGTGCAGCCAGAGTTATCCATCAGTGTCTTACTTTGAGTAAACTTCATCAATAAAGGGCTTTCACTCTAAAATTAGATCTCTGCTACTGTCTGCTGCCTCACATGTAAAGCATGCTGAGGGAACATGAGCCGAAGATCTATACCATCAGCTCAGCGTCAAGGTGGACACCCAAAATTAGGCAGCACAGCAAAGCTTATACTGTCCTTTAAAATTGTGATTGGAGGATTATAATCAACATAAAATCACAGACATAGAGAAACCTGTCAAATGCGACGTAAAATGAGGCAAGCGCGGAGATTATGTATTTATGTTGCCAATGTGAACAGATCTGTAACAACGTTTAACTTTCACTAACGTCATCACCAGGTGAAATTGAAGCTATTGAACAGAAAATGGGAGAATACAAAGATACAGTACCAAATTCGATGGATGGTATCAAACCAAGGAAGAGCACAGGTCAATGGAAAGTATGTTTGACTGCTGTTAGGTGTTTGAACATGAATGAATGAGTTTAAAGATGAGTTTGTTACCTACATGGAGGCTGGAACTAGAGGTGGAAAGGTTAATGATAGCTGAATCGGCTCCATCTGCAAGCTACAAGACACATGCACACACACAGAAACATGCACGTTTCCAGGTTAGCTGGTTAGAGTTAGCCACAATATTAGCATCAAATCTCACTGTTGTACGCTGAATAAAAAGACAAACAGTTTGAATTATTTCACAAAATCGAACAAAAACATTGCACTGTTAGAGACACACATTAAACACACTGTATTCTTTAACACTGACAACATCAGGCAATACACACGAACATCACCAGACATGTTAGCGACACAGATACATCGTCGTCACCGTCATGAGTTCCCTCAGACAGCAACTATTTATCTCTGAGCGTGATGTCTTCACTGAAATCGAACATTTTCTTTCCCTGGGAGGTCCCGCTCTCAGAGGTGCAGACAGCAGCGGCGGGTTAACACTGATCGGGCTCGACAGCGGCCCGGATTAGGAAGACAAAGTGTTTATATGAGGTAACGGAGGAGCTGAGCACATGGAGGAGCAGAAGAAGAAGGCAGGAGGGGTGAGGTAAGGATGCTGCACAACATCAGCGCGGATGTGATGGACGCAACGTATCTGGGCACAAATGATTTCATGTCCAATTAATGCTTTCACACAGCACAGAGGTGAAACTTGTGAAACTACACATTTATACCTACAGCTTGTGCAAACTGCAATCGCAACAATTTACGCACAATTGGCCAATCCCTGTATGTCCAATCACTGCAAGTTCACTGCAAGCAAATTTGACTATTTAAGTTATGGTTAAATGTCTTTTCATTGTAGAGCTGCACACAGCGTATTGACCCGCTAAGCGTTAAATCGATGCCATACCTACGGCGCAGGCTCAGAAATGTAACTACACGTCACACCGACGCAGACCTCCTGTCTGTTTCTGTAAGCTGAAACTATTTCCCTCAGTGGAAACAAGAGGAAGAAGAGGAAATTTAAGCTAGTCGCTAAGCTAATTTATACAATGTAAAATGCCATAGGCTTGTGCTAATAACGTTATCATGTTGTATTTGTTTGGAAAACGTGTTTAGAATAAGACAGTTGTTTTGTCAGTGAACCTTGTGAGCTGTAATTGAGCTGAATTTTGCAATGTTACCTTTGTTAAATGTTGCTCTTATCCATGGTTTCATATGAGTGGAGGAAAAGTCTGCTAGCTGCTAGGCTAATTTATACAATGTAAAATGCCATAGGCTTGTGCTAATAATGTTAGCATGTTGTATTTGTGGGGAAAATGTGTCAGATAAAGACAAGTGTTTGTCTGTGAATGCTGCGAGTTATAGTGAAGCTGATTTGTGTAACTGTCTCTATTAAGCGCTATGATTTCGTAGCCTAACAATCCAACCGCACAGTTTGAGCAAATCATAAGCCCAATAATACAATAAATGCGACATTTAAGAAGATTATACTCAAGTGACTTTATGGTCATTTTGGAGGCTCTAGTTGAATTGTTTTGTGTCACACTAAGATGTACCTTTAACAGTTAAACTTTATCTTCACTGACATAAATGCAGCGGAAGAAATATGACAAAATCAGTATAAGTTTGATTCAAGACAAGTGTGTACCGAGCATAAAGTTGAACTTCAATGATCCTACATCTAAAGAAGCTGATTAAACGACCCCGTTTGTAGCTGCTTGTTGAGGCTGTTGACCAACTGCTACACTTCTTCAAATTAATTTCTCCATGTCAAAATGATTAATTGTCTGGCTGTGGTTAAAATCTGCAAACGTTTAGGGATTGACGAGCGTGCCGAACTCACCGCAAATGTACCCGTCGGTTGCATCACTGTTATTGTATCCACGCAGAGTTGTTTTGATGTCAAAGCCCCTTTAATTGGATGGGGGCGTTAATGACAGGGTGTGTGCACTAATTTCAACACCCCACTTCAACAAACACACACACACACACACACACACACACACACACACACACACACACACACACGCTGATGAACATTAGGTTAGCTCATATTGTACATTTCTGGACCTCCCATGTCACCAAACATTTAATGCCGCCCCCCGAAAACACAACAAGACAATTGAGTTTTTGCATCAGTGCAAGAGAATGGAAAACTGTGTGTGTGTGTATGTGCGTGTGTGTGTGTGTGTGTGTTTGTGTCGTTTGGGAAGTGGAGGGGGTCAGTGTTGTAAGTATGAGGTAACAGCAGTATATTAGAGACAGTCCCACGATGCCTCTCTTTATGCTAAACAGTGGGACAGAGAAAGAGAAACAGCTTTGACCTCATCGATATTAAATTGTTTTTGGTTCAAACGCAGCAGCAAAATGTGTGTGTGTGTGTGTGTGTGTGTGTGTGAGAAGCTGTCGTGGCGCCTGTGGGTTGAGGGATAACAAAGACGGACACACAAATAAATTAAAGAGCAGAGAGAATCTAAAGATGATGGAAGGATCACAGAGGAGATGAGTGGTTGATATGAACCACAACAATGAGGAGAGAGGGATGAAGAAGAAGAGGAGGACAACATGGCCTTTAATGAGCTCCCACATTAAACCCCCTGTCAGCTTGATAGATAGATAGAGAAAGAGAGAAGGAATGAGAAACGGGGATTAGAGAGTGGGATGGAGGACGAGAAAGAGAGGAGTGCAGAAGAAATATAGTGTGGACAGACGTAGGACAAAGGAGCGAAGGAGGGAAAGAAAGATGGATAGAAAAAGATGAAGAAGAGAGATAAGGGAAAGGAAACAACCGGGATTAAAAAAGAGGAAGAAAGAAAAGAAAAGAGCAAAAATAAGAAGAAAGAAACATAAAACTGCATAAAAATAAATGCACTGAGAGTAGTAATAACACGGAATAGAGAAAGGAGTGAAGGTGGTAAGAGGTAGAGGAGGATGGATTAAAGGAGGGATGAGGGAAAGATGGGGAAAGAGGGTATAAGGAGGAAGGATGAAGAAGTGAGGGGAGTAAGGAGTAGGAAGTAAGGAAGTAAGGAAGAGTAGAACAAAGGAAAGTAAGACGAAAGTAAGAAATGATGGAGGTAAGAAAGGAAGCAGGAAGAAGGGAGAACTGTGAAGGGAAAATGGCATGAAGAAGGAAATACAAAGAAGAGGCAAGGAGGAAGAACTTAACTAAAGAGGAGCCTCAGTCCGTGTGGACATTTTTGTCAAATTTGAAGAAATTCCTTCAAAGCGTTCTTGAGATATTGTGTTCATGGAATTCCCTACAGGTCGTCTTGGTATATCGTGTTTACAAGAAAGTCGCAGTGACCTTGACCTTGGACACCCATGCTGATCAGTTCATTCTTGAGTCCAACTGAATGTTTGTGCCAAATTTTGGAGAAATTCCTTTAAGGTGTTCTTGAGATATAGCACTCACAAAAATGACAGACAAGGTCAGAGTGAACTTCACCTTTGACCATCCAAATCCAATCAGTTCATTGTTAAGTCCAAGTACCAAAGAAATTCCTTCAAGCTGTTTTTGAGATATAGCGTTCACGAGAACGAGATGGATACAAGGTCATGGCGACCTTGACCTTTGACCCTTGTCCACTAAAATCTAATTAGTACAACCTTGGTGCCAGATTTGGAGAAATTCCTTGAGGGCTTTCTCAAGATATCACGTTCACAAGAATGACACAAAGAAGGTCACAGTGACCTTGATCTTTGACCACCACAAACTAATCAGTTCAAAGTGAATGTGCAAATTTGAAAAAATAAATAAAAGTCCCTCAATGTGTTCTTGAGATATCGCATCCATGAAATTCTTGGAATACTGTGTTTACAAGAATGAGACAGATGTAAGATCACAGTCACCTTGACCTTTGGCCATAAATTCTGATCAGTTTATTCCTGAGTCCAAGTGGATGTTTGTGTCAAATTTGGAGAAATTCCCTCAAGGAGTTCTTGAAATATCGTATTCACATAAATGAGACAGACAAGGTCACAATGAGCTTGACCTTTGACCATCAAAAACTAATCTGTTCAATGTTGAGTCCAAGTGAACGTGCAAGGCGTTCTTGAGATACCGTGTTCACAACAATGGGACGGACGGATGGACAAACCGAAAACATTAAAAGGTTGTTGGAGAAGAGCCGTGCAAGGAAAGGAGTGAAAGGAAAAAAAACAAGGAAGGAAGTAAAGGAAAGGCAGAGGAAAGGTGGGAGGAAGTGAAAGAAAAATTAAGAAGGAGGTGAAAGAGTGGGAAAGGGAAGGAGGATTAAATAGATGGTAACGAAGAAACAAAGGAACAAGCAAAAGGAGAAGGACAGAAAAACTGTATAAGGTGACTGGAGGGGTGTGACTAAACAGATTTAAAGATGGAGGGAAGAAGGGATGAAGAGGGGGTGTAAGGAAAGAGGGAAGAAGGAAGACAGATGAGGAAGGATGGATGGCGTAGATGAAAAAAGATGGAGGGAGAGTTCCAGTGGTGCGGCCCTGTGGGGATAATGAGACAGAGGACAACTAACAAGGAACAGACTCCCTGTGTTTGTTTATACACACTGTAACACACACACACACACACACACACACACACACACACACACACACACACACACACACACACACACACAGAAACCACAGGGTCTGTCTTGTGTATCATTGAGGGTCAGATTTTCCCCTTCAGTGATCACCAGGAGGAAGACTTCATTGAGACAAAGGAGAGAAGGAGGAGGAGGAGGAGAAAAAGGGGAGAGGAGAGGGCAGAGAAGGTGTTGAAGAAGAAGAGAAGGAGGACCGAAGGAGAGGGAGAGAAAGAGTAAAGCTAGAGGGAGACTGGAGGACCACGATGAGAGCGTTAATACAAGAAGTAGGAGAAGGCAGCAAGAGAGGACAGAAGGAGTGAATGAAACATAGGAGGGGGAAGCGAGAAGGTTAAGGAGGTGATAAATAATTGGAAGAGGAGAAGAAAAGGGGAGGAGGCCAAAAGAAGGAGAGGAAAAAGGAAGAAGAGGAAGATGAGGGGGGCAAAGAAGGTGTTGGAGAAAAGGAGAAGACGTAGAGGAGAGGAAGAAGAAGAGGAGAGGAGGACCACGATGAGAGTGTAAGAAAGAGAAGTAAGCAGCAGGAAGCAGGAGAGGAAAGGAGGAGGAGGGAAGAGGAGAGGGGAGGGGGGAGAAAAAGAGAGGAGGTGAAAGGAGAGGAAGTGGAGAAGCAGGATGCGGGGAAGAAGGAGCAGGAGGTGAGATGAGGGTGGAAGATAGAAGGAGATGTGTGAGTAAGTGGGTGAGAGGAGAGGGGAGAGTAGGGAAAGAGGAAGGATGGAGAGGTGAGGAGAAAGATGGAGGAAGTGAGGAGAAGAGAAAGAAGGGGAGGTGACGTGAGGATGGAAAAAATGAAAGGAGGAATAAGGGGAAAAAGGAAGAGGCAAAGGAGGATAAGGAAAGAGAAGAGGAAATAGAGCAAGAGAAGAGACAAGGAGACAAGTAGAAGCGAGGAGAGGAAAGGAGAGGAGAGATGTGACAAGGAGGGAGGAGAGGAGGTGAGATGAGGGTGCAAAAAAGGAGATAAAGGACAAACTAAAAATGAGACGAGAGAAGGGACAAGATGACAAAGAGGGTGAAGGAATGAGGGGAGCATATAAGGAGAGGAGAAGAAGGAGGACAAGGAAAGAAAATGAGGAGTATACGAGAGGAGAAGAGGAAAGGAGACTAAGAAACAAGCAATGGAAAGAGAAAGGAGAAGGAAATAGGAATGCAGCAGAGAGAGAGAGAAGACAGAAGAGGAGGTAAAAGAGGAAGAGGAGAGAGAGGAGACGTGAGAGGGAGGGAAGAGGAAAAGGAGACAAGGACGGGGTTAAGGAGAAAGGAGAAATCAGGTGAAGAGACGGAAGGCAAGGAGCGTATAAGAAGTGAAGAGAGGGAAATGAGACAAGGAGAGAAGAATGAAAGGTAGAGGAGAGGAAAACAGAGAGAGGCAAGGAGAGATGGAGGGGGAGGTGAGGAGGCAAGGAGACAACGAAGGCGAGGGGATGAGGGGAGCATACAAGGAGAGGAGAGAAGGATGGAGGAGCAGAGGAAAGGGGGAGACGAGGATGCAAAAAAGGTGGAATAAGAGAAAGATGAGAGGAAAGAGGACAAACTAAAAATAAGGAGAGGAGACGAGAGAAGAGAGAAACAAGGAGATGAAGGAGGACAAGGAAAGAAAAGGAGGAGTATGAGAGAGGAGAAGAGGAGAAGAGGAAGCTGGGGATACAACAAAGAGATGATACTAAATGAAGAGAGGAAAGGAGAGGAGGGAAAGGAGGAAGAGAGATGGGATGTGAGAAGGAGGGAAGGAGGAAGAAGGAGATGGAGGAGCAGAGGAGGTGAGATGAAGATGAGAGGGAAGAGGGCGAACTAAAATGAGGCAAGAGAAGAGAAACAGGGAGATGAAGGAGGACAAGGAGAGAAAAGGAGGAGTATAAGAGAGGAGAAGAGGAAAGGAGACGAAGAAACGAGGACTGGAAAAGGAAAGGACACGAAAAAGGAGAGAAGCTAGGGATGCAACATAGAGATGATACTAAATGAAGAGGAGAAAGGAAAGGAAGGAAAAGAGGAAGAGGAGAATAGTGGAAAAAGGAGATAAGGACAGGATGAATCAGATGAGGAGAGGGAAGGAAAGGAGAGAAAAAGAAGAGAACACAAGGAAAGGAGACAAGGAGAAAAGAACAAAAGGTAGAGGAGAGGAAAGGTGAGATGGAGGGGAAGGCGAGGACACAAGGAAATGAAGACAAAGAGGGCGAAGGAATGGGGGAACAAACAAGGAGAGGAGAAGAAGAAAGGTCAGAGAGGAGACAAGGAGATGGATGAGGAAGAAGGAAAGCAAGGAAGGGAGGAGTAAGAGGCTGACAGATGTTTTAGAAAGGGCAAGTAGAGTGATGAAAAAAGGAAGAGTGGCAGCAGACGACAGCAGAGAGGAAAAAGTGAGGAGAAGAGCAGAAGAAGAAGAGGAAGTGAAGGACGTGAAAGAGAAGCTGCAGGAATCCAGAACAGAAGTCTGGAATCACTGGATCCACGGAGAGCCGGCTGACAGGAATCACGAGCTTGGAATTCTTTCCCGAAAAATCACGACCTCTCCACAGATTCGCTGTCTCTGAATGTTACTTCAGTGTCCTGACGGAGGAGCCAATCCGGTGGTTTTCCACGTTGTAGCCCATTAACTTCAAATCCCGTTCACTTAAACAGTACACCAGAACATTTTCCAGCATCTCCCAGACTGTCCTCACTGATTTCTTAAACGGCGGCCATCGGTTTTTACACAATTACAGTTCGGGCCGGAGAGAGGAAACCAGAGACGCAGGCCGGCTCCGTCCACAGGTAACAGAATCCACCAAATGTCAATAACTTATTAGATCCGGTGCGTTCGATCAATACCAAAACATGCAGACACAAAAAGCCTGTAACAATGATTCCCTGTATGGGGAGTTATGTGTCGTTAGTATTTCCTGAAAACTACGACAAACATTCGTTCACAAACTCCACACAACTCCTGCAGTATGAGGCTTTGCACACACAAAAATCATTTTAGCACCTTGAAGAACAACAACAAAAAAAAAGGCAGTGCGATGTGCATCAGGTTTTGCAACCTGCTAAACGCTTTCTGTGTGATCAGAGCCTGCTTGGTTCGGTTCAATCGAACTCAAGTTCGCTTGCCCCCTAAGTGCTGTTTGTTTGGGCAGGTGTGAACACAGCAATCACACTCAGGCGCACGCCAAAACAACCGGACCGAGACTATGTTTGGAGTGCCACAGGGATCCATTCTTGGTCCAACTTTATTCTCTTTGTATTTGCTTCCCTTGGGCCACATTATTAGACAATATATTTCATTTCATTGTTATGCTGATGACACTCAGTTGTACTTGTCCTGCAGTCCATCAGAATCAGCTAAATTATCTGCCTCCCTAGCTGTGGTTAAGGACTGAATGGCAGTGAATTAGCTCCAGCTGAACGCTTCTAAAACAGAGGTCCTTATTATAGGCCCTGAGCACGCTCACAGCCAAATTCTACCTGCTCTTGGCTCTTTGGCACAAACACGTTGTTACCACTGTTAAGAGCCTTGGAGTTATTTTGGATGAGAACCTCACTCTCGAGTCCCATGTTAAAAAGCTGACGCAGTCGTGCATTTTTCATCTGAGAAACATCTCGAGAATCAGATCTTTTATTTCTTTTAATGATCTTCAAAAAGTGATTCATGCTTTTATAATGTCTCATCTTGATTCAACGGCTTCACGGTGTCCAAAATGCTGCAGCCAGACTTTTAACTAGAGCACGAAAACATGAGCACATTTCACCTATTTTAGCTTCCCTTCACTGGTTACCTGTACGTTTTAGAATTGATTTTGAAATTTTATTCTTGACTTTTAAGGCCCTGCATGGTTTGGCACCGAGCTACTTGGCTGAGCTTTTAATACATTCATCACCAGCTCGTAGCTTGCGATCCTCTGAAAAGGCCCTGTTAGTTATCCCTCGCTCTCGGCTAAAGACCAGGGGTGACAGGGTGTTTGCTGTGAGAGCTCCAACCCTTTGGATCAGCTTACCTGAGGAACTCAGACATGAAAATTCACTTATTTAATTTAAGGTTCATTATTATTATTATCATTGAAGAGGTGGCCTTTTATAAACAGCTGGTATTAAAAAGCATTACCTTAAAAATGAGGACGATTCATCGACCGTTTGTGTTCTTGTTTTTCTCAGTCTCTCACATGACGGGAAAACTGTGTCCATGCCTCTTGTTTTGATACAAAAATACTGGCCTCAAATATAACCCAATCAGGCCGGATATGAACTCATGGCATGCCTTTACGATGACAACAATACTTTGCTAAAATATAGAGGAAAATAGGACTGTCATTTCACTTTCTGTTGTTATCGCTCTCCCTCAAATCTTCTCTCATTGCTATTTATAGTAAATACAGCAATGACATTATAAACACAATCATTCGCTGGTATTTTTGTGTTCTTTTTTATGGACTTCGGGGACCGCAGTTTGATGACGGTGCATTCCTGATTCTATCCAGCTCCCTTCAGTCCTTATTGGTACAAATGTGATTTCACAAGGATAGCTGCGGCCTGTGTGTGTGTGTGTGTGTGTGTGTGTGTGTGCATTATTTATGTTTGCCCCCTCAACAGAGAGTATGAAAGCCTCATGAGGTCTGCCAAACCAGTAAGACCAAATTATGTTGTCTGATTCTATACAATCCTCTGTTCACTAATATACACAAAGAAGCCATTTAATAGACCACAGCAGTGTGTGTGTGTGTGCGCATGAAGGGATAAGAGGTTGTTGAGTGTGTTTACTGACTTTGCATTTTCTCCGTTGACAGTAATTGACATCATGCTCCGTACGCCTCAGAGTTGGATGTCAGACATCCTCAGTTAGCAGCCGGCTAACTTAGCTTAGCAAAACCAGTGGAAACAAGGGGCACAGCGAGTCTGGCTCCATCCGAGGGTAACTAAATACGCCCTGCAAGCACCTCTCAAGCCCTACATACACTGTGTGATTGTGTGACACACGAAAGATGACCAACGTGAAAGAAACTTGCCGATATCTTTAGTCGTGGCTTTAAAACGGAGGTCCTACGCTGCACAGTGAGAGAAGTTCAAAGATGGCCGTTGTCACAGTGACTACTGTTACGATCTGCGTCTACTAACCAACCAACAGACTGATGCTAAACCCAAACAAACAGACGACAGCAGCTCTTCATGGAGGAAACCCTTGTGCAGCTGTGGCAGCAGAAGCCTTGCCTGCATGTTGTGTCCTCCAGCTCTTACCATGATCACGCAAAGAAGCACAAAGTATAAAAGGAAATAGTGGTGGAGTTGCCACCACACAGACACACTGCAGTATATAGTGCCCACAAAACTTAAGGTTATTTTCAGATATCTAATAATATATATATATATTTTTATTTCATTATCATTATTTCAGACATTTTATTAATAATTTTCCCAACATTTTAAAAGTACAGCAAGTTTATCAACCTATTTTTTCAGACATTTAATAAATATTTTAGTAACATTTTCCGGTTATTTTATTAAAAGTATTTCCAGTACAGTCAATATTTTTTCAGACATTTAAAAACAATTTTTCAGACAATTTTATTAATATTTTTCAGACATTTCATTGAAATTTGTTCAAACATTTCAGTAATGTTTCTCTGATATTCTATCAACATTTTCTCAGGGAATGTATCAATAATTTTTATGACATTTTAACCACCCTTTTTCCTGACGTTTTAAAACAGATTTTCGGACAATTTTATCAACACCTTTTCAAAAATTTTACCAACATTTTTTCAGACTTTTCATAAACATTTGTTCGTACATTTTAATTTTGTTTTTTGGATATTTTATTAACATTTTTCTGGAGATTTCATCAACATTTTTAAAGACAATTCATTAAAATTTGTTTGGACATTTCAATAATGTTGTTTTTCGGATATTTTATAAACATTTTTCAGAAATTTTATCAATACTTTTTCAGACATTTTATTAACATTTGTTCTGTTATGATTTTCAAAAATTTTATCAATAGTTTTCTGGAAATTTCATCTACGTTTTTTTTTTAACAATTTTATTAATAATTTTTCAGACGATTCTTTGACTTTTTTTGGACATTTTATTAATATTTTTTTATGACATTATAATAGTATTTTCTGGACATTTTATTGACATTTTTTACGGACATTTTATTACTATCATTCCTGACATTTTAGTAACATCTGTCGGGCATTTTATCAAAAGTATTTCCAACACATTATCAACATTTTTTTCAGACATAATAATAATAATAATAATAATAATGATGCATCTTATTTGTTAGGGCACCCTTCAAGCCACTCAAGGTCACCATGCCACTAACGTTTGTTTGTACATTTTAATCATGTTTTTACGGTATGTTATCTGGTATGTGTTTTTTGACATTTTATCAACATTTTTTTTGACATTTCATTAACATTTATTTGTGTATTTTGATAATGTTTTTCGGATATTTTATCAATAATTTTCAGAGATTTTTAGCAACATTTTGTCAGAGATTTTACTAATATTTTTTTCCAACATTTGTTAGACGTTTTATCCACATTTTTTTTAGACATTTTATTAACATTTGTTTGTACATTTTAATAATGTTGACGATGATGATGACCGTTTATGGTGTACACTGATCTACAAACTGCCATGTTGTTACAGCGTTACAAATACCACTTTTGTTAAGAGGTGAAGCTTGCACCGAGAGTTCTCATGTACTTTCTGTAGCATGCAGATGAAAATACAGCCCAATTGGAAAAAGAAAATGTTGGCATTGTACGATTCTGCAAACCACAAATACGTTGGACTGCATTTGCATGTTTTCAACGTATCATATCAACGTTTCTAAAGTGATGTAGTGTATGAGCTGACTTTATCATCTGGAGGTGGAGGAGACGGGGATGGTGTGACATCTGGGTGAGTGTCCTGCCAAGCTGCAGATCACTGTTAGAGACCAACTAACGAGAAAATCGTTTTTGTTTTTCTTGCCAGGATAGAACCATGAAAAGCAATCGTCTTTGACCGAGACAAGGCTGAGTTTCCTGTCGGGATAGTGCCATCAACACCTGGTATTTTGCGCCCAAACATGATCTTTCCTAACCATAACCAATTGTTTTTTGTGCCTGAGACAAACTACGTTAACTACAGCACTGTTGAGACGTAAGGTTTCAAAGTATCAGCTACATAATAACGTTCAGCTCCAACATTTTTTCTGGCAATGGGGTTTCAGATATTCTGACATTATGTTTCGTTGAAAGTCCTTCAAATTTTTAACATTAGCATGTTTGCCTCTCTCAGTTTAATAACACTGCCTGTCTCTTCATGTATGTGTCCTGGTGAGTGTGTGGTTGTGTCTGTGGGTTTGAGTGTGTGTATAGTATGTGTGCACGATAAAATGTCAATGGTGTGTGTCAAACTTAAGAAATTCAAACAGGGATTAGGTCGATTGGAAAATAGTTTCCATGTTCCTCATTTACCAGAGAAAGAGAGAGAGAAAGAAAGAAAGAATGAAAGAAAGAGAGAAAGGACTAAATGTCTCAAACTCGGAGAAAAGGGAGCGAGGGAGAGAGAATGTTAATGATTGGTGACGAGCGCGGGTCTCGTGGTCGCCACGGTAACCACCGACCACAGAGAGGGTTGCCATGTCATCATGTCAGAACATGTTTATTTATGCTGCTGCTGGTACCACTGAACACACACACACACACACACAGACACACTCAGACGACGATACACACACGCGTTCAGAAACCCCTTTTTGTCTTTACAACTGTGCAAAGGCCACAACACACACACACACACACACACACACACACACACACACACACACACAGATTCCCTGTGGAAAAATGAGTGGTTCATAGTTGCCCTTTACACCCCCACGTCTGAAAAAAGCACACATTTGCAAACTCATACAAAGATGCACACACGCAGATTAATAAGCATCAACAGAAATGTCACACACACACACACACACACACACACACACACACACACACACACACACACACACACACACCTCTCTAATACATGCATTAGGAAAAATCTCTGGAACATTGGGTATTAAACCACTTACAGTCGGTTCAGCTGTAATGAAGAGCAACTGGAGAGCTAAAGTTCAGCTGCAGTTTTTCTTTCACCGAAAGAACGCGACCTTCTTCTCCGTGAATCTAATTCGTTCAACAACGTGAGACCTGTAACAGCATCTATTGATTATTGATCAACCGTGATTCAGCTGCTGTTAAGAAATGAGAAGAACTACAGAGGCTGTTTTTAGTAATTACTCTGAAGGTATTTGTTAGAAGCTTTTGTGCCCTGAGCTTTGTCTTTCAGGCAGCTCATATTTCCAAACATAAAGATGATTAGTTCAAAAGACATTTTTGATGCAAATTGTGGTCAGCAAGTATCTACATTCAGTAATTAATCTCTTTGTATTGTAGTAGTTTTCTCTGTCAGTGGCAGGGTCCGCCATTCAAGCACTAAATTGAAATTACTGACACAAGCGGAAGGGATTCACAGAGAACAATACCCGTCACACTATAACTAGATACTCGTCGAACGCCAGTTGTGGATGTTCAGGGTCTACGTGTCAATTTAAGCTTGTTACATGAATCGTGTCTTTTCAAAATAAACCTCCCTTTTTTTTTTAAACAGGAAATGTAAAGTTTCTGCTCGTCAAATGCATCCTGTCTTTTTTCAAAATAAACTTAGAACATAGGTGAAAAGGGTTTTTATGTTTACTTCCATAGGTTTGAGCAACAAAAGCACATTGTTAGGTTAAGAGAAAATATGGTTTAGCTTAAAATCTGTTTGTCACATTGTCATATTAGCACACTATGTTTTTATTAAAATAACCCAATAGCAGGCTCCACTAAAGGGTACATCTCTGACGCAGAGGGCCACTGACCTAGAGTCAGTATTTGACCAGGTTGGCTGCTGCTTCAAATTAAAAACGCTCATCGAGGGGACCACAGAGCTGCTTTTATTGTGAAGCAACCACAGGAAACGCCAATAAGTGCAAGTGTCATCGAATTAACCGGGACTTTAAGATGAGATTCTCGGCTGCGTCCCTGCTGGATTGCACTTGCCAAATGTAATAATCCCAGGAATGTTTTTTAAATAACCAGGTGACATCTCGAGGGTCTTCAAGCTCTTCATCGGAAAAAAAAAAGCTTGATACTCATAAACTAACATGTTCCTCTGTCCGACATATGCTGATCAGCCAAAACATTAAAACCACTGACAGGTGAAGTGAATAACATTGATCATGTTGTTCCAATGCAATGTTCTGCTGTGATACTGTGACATTCCTAGTACCCCAGACGTACCCCTGATCCACAGTGGGGCATCCTTGGCTCCTTGGATATTTACACTGAAAGCTATTTGTGTCTTTGACGGTTTTGGTCTTTTTCTCTTTGGTCATTGAGCATTTATTGCTAAGAAATAACGAGGTATTGTTCACATCTTTGACCGCCAAACTGACGGGGTGGTTTTACCTGGTCAGGCACGAGCGGCTCCTCGTCATCGATGTCGATGAAAACATCCCCAGAAATTAACTGGGGCGTCTCACCTGCATATGCAGACACACAGAGGAAGACATTCTTAAACACTGATAATTATTTTAGCTCTTTGCGAGATAAATTTATACCCATCCATGTCTTACGTCTCCACTCCTCCTCTTCCTCCTCCTCTGTTGCTTGTTCCTCCTCCAGGCTGCATCGGTACTCCTCCAGCGACCGGATGGTGCACTGACCGACAACCGGCTTCCTCCCAAACTGACGGTTGTCGATGACTTTGATGACGATTGGCGGCATGTAGAGCTCCTCGCAGGGAAGTCTCTGTGGGAATAAAGAAAAAGGGATTAAAACGAGAAAATCATGATGGAGGTAGAAATAAAGGGAAAGGATATGAAAAAGAAAGACAGCATGAATAAAAACAACTTCCTCTGACCTACGCCAGACTCTAATTGGATATGCCACCTGCTCGCCTGATGGTGATTGGCTGTGATTGCTAACTGTCTCAAGCTGATTGGACACGCCTTGGTGACAGTCCAATCAGGGCATCGTTACACCTTAGCTGACCTTCTCATGTCAAGGAAGAAATGACTGAATCCGTTTAGCTAGACATTTGATCTTTGTGAGGAAAATCAGGACACAAACTTTAACTTACGACGCCAGTTCAGGGTCTCAAATAAACGTGTTTACGTGTAAAGTGACACCATGAAAAGAAACATTTATCTTAAATGACAACATGGCTGACTCTGTTCTTCTCCATGCTGTGCTAATTTGAACAAAAATGCACTGTGAAAGCAAATGTCACCTTAACTTGACAATTTCATATAATCTGATTATTCCATGTAAAGTAAGGAGGTATAAAGCTGCCATTCTAATAAATAAATAAGTTATTAAATACATGGTTCAATCAATAAATAGATGAAAAAAAGAAATAAAAGCCTAAATTTTTGAATAACTGTGTAGGTCAATTTGAAAAAGAAAAAAAAAAACAAAAAACAAAACACAAATAGAAAAAATAAATAAATAAAATGGATTCATTTGTATCTATTTCTTTTGTGAAGAAACACAGAAACATAAAAACAGATTTATATAAAATGGAAATAAAGAAACTGGAAAAGAAACTGAGAAACAAATAAATGTAAGCAGAAGATAATATATTGGGAAATTAAATATGAAAATAAATAATAATAATTAGTCCAAAAAATTACATAAATAAAATGTATTTCCTTATTTGAATTTTTTCTTCATTTTTGAGAAAGAAGTAGAAATATATAGACATACAAAACAGTAATAAATAAAGTCTAAATAGTTATTTGACAAATTAATATAAATAATAAAATAAATAAAGAATACATTTAAAAAATAAATAGTAGAAAGAAATGTAAACAGAAAATAATAAATAGGAAAATCAATACAAAAAAGAATAAAGAAATTTAGTAATTTGTCAAAAAAATACAATATATTTATTTGAAAAGTTGCATAAATTGTCCAAGAAAAATTATATGTATTTATTTATTTGACAAGTTATTAATTTTTGAGGAAAAGTAAATATTTTTTTTGTTTGTTTGGCATGTTCCTTATTTTTGTGCTTGTTTATTCTGTAAAGAAAAACAGTAATTAAAAATGGGGAAATTATTTAATTGGGAAATAGAAAAAAATGAATGTAAACAGACAAAAATAAGTTGGAAAATAATTAAATACAAAAATAAGGAATTTGTCAAAGAAAATATATAAATATGATTTATTACATAATTTGTCAAAGAATTTTTTTTATTAATTTGACAATTACTAATATTTAAAAATAGGTAGATACAGAAGAAATAAAAAATATCTAAATAAAATGTATTTAATATTTTATGGTTGTGTATATTCATTTTCAAATTAACATGAACAGTATTTGATAAATTACACTTTTATTCATTTATATATTTTTTCATTTGTATTGGCACATTTTGTCCTCCATGCAAATGCCACATGTTCAGCAGAAAACGGGTCAGTCCGGTTGAAGTTTTCTTTAAGAGGGAAATCTGTGCACTTCAGCATCACCTCACTGAGCAGAGCCAGCTCGGAGAGAATAAAGAGAGTTTGTGACTCTAATCCATTTGACCTCTCTGGTTTTAAAAAAGGCTTAAGTGGGGCTGATGATGCTAAACTCACACAATAAACTGAGGGAGCTAACATGAGGTGGTTAGACTCTTCAAAGAGTTGTATTTAAGGAAAGTATGCACATGACATTTTCTTATGCCCCCGTGGCATACGAAAACACTTACGCAGTCAACTTAAGACCTTAATATTGTTAACATTAAATGCTTGGACTCGGTTCAGGGGCTGAATTTAAGGGAAAAATATGTGCATATTTCCACAGTCCGGTTGAGGCTGTCAGACACTTGCGGTGGTCAACACAGGACCTTAATCTTGTTAACATTAAACTGCCGGAGCCAAAGCAAGGATATGTATTTGAGGGAAAAATATGTGAATATTTCCATACTCCAGTTAAAGCTGTCATAATAAAACACCGAGGTGATCAACTTCAGACCTTAATATTGTTAACATTAAACTCTCGGAGCCTGTACTGGAGCTGCCGCTTGGAAAAACGTGCGTAATATTTCCATATTTCAGTTTAGGTTTTTATAAGAAAACACTTAGGTTAAATGTAATGGCATCGATGTAAACCCACTGGAAATATATTCATGGAGGACACGTTTATAGCTGTAGAATATGTAAAGAGTCTTGAGGCTCCTTCTTGCTGTCAGTGTCCTGGTTTTGTGTTGATTAAAAAATGACTGAATTGAAAGAACTTCATCATATCCACTAGATGTGTGACAATGCAGTGAAGTTTAAGGTGGAGACGTGCGTGTAGTTCAGCACACAGATGCCGTTTCATGACCACACAAATCTATAATCAGCTTTTGGAGCAGAAGCTTTAACATTTATCCTAAAACAGGTGTCCAGGAGAGGGATGTCAATGGACAACTATTCATCTGTTAACTACAGAGAATATTTAGACCATTTACACGTTATTCTATGGATTCATTTTGCTACTGGTGGTGTCTTCCATTTGTACTGTACTTGTCTTGTGTGTGATTTATCCTGGCTTCATATGAGCAGAGGAAATCTCTGCTCATCGCTAGGCTAATTTCTACAATGCAAAATGCCTTAGACTTGTGCTAATAACATTAGCATGTTGTATTTGTTTGGTAAACGTGTTTAGTGTAAGACAGCTGTTTTGTCAGTGAACCTTGTGAGTTGTAATGGAGCTGATTTTGTAACGTTACCTTTGTTAAATGTTGCTGTTGTCCCTGGTTTTATATGAGTAGAGGAAAAGTCCACTAGCCACTATGCTAATTTATACAATGTAAAATGCCATAGGCTTGTGCTAATAATATTAGCATGTTGTATTTGTGGGGAAAATGTGTCCAGATAAAGACAAGTGTTTGTCTGTGAATGCTGCGAGTTATAGTGAAGCTGATTTGTGTACTTGTGTTTGAAACTGTCTCTGACATCAGTGAGAGGAATCTTCCACCCTGCAGACACGTTGTGTTTCGGATTGTAAATCAGATCTGCAACTGAGCTGGAAGCTTCTGAAAACATGTGACTTCTACAGCGTTCAGAATTAGTGATTTTCTGCTAACAGAGGATTTCTACTTTTCTAGAAGAAGAGAAAAAAACAGCAGAGTTCAACACTGTGGCTTCACTGATGAAGACAAACGACTGACGCCAACCAAATCACAGCAGAGCTCTCATTAGCCACGAAAGCCTCTGCACTGATTGCATCCGTGAAGTGTGTGTATATGTACAGTAGAGTGTGTCGCCGTGTTCTCACCACATCAAGGATGAGCATGTTGACGTCGAAGTTGGGCTTCTTCTTCATGCTGCGGATGACGCAGCTCTGGACCATGACGCCTCCGCACTCCACCTGCAGGCTCGGGGAGGTGATGCTCGCCAACTGGAAACTCTTCAGGTTGCGGACGCCCCACGCCAAGATCTGACAGAGGGGACAGGAAGGTACAGGTGGTCATTTATTTTGATCATCAGCTACTCCTTTAAACTATGACAGAAATGATTACAATTGCCTGGATCTTAGATCTGGTTGTTTTGTTTGATGAACCACCTAAACACAGAACAAACTACAAGATCTCTCAAGAAAAGCAGTAAATGCTGCCATTTTAGAGGCTTGAATCTGCAAATACTTTTGGTTATTTATGATCTTGTAAATTAATTGTCATACCTCAAGGCCCCTTTTAGAGCAGAAATGATTACTAGATTAATCAATTGGTAAATTGTCAGAAAGCCCCGTTTCCACAAGCAGTTCAGTTCAGTTCAGTTGCAAATTCAGATGGAGGAACAGGAAATGATAAATCCAGGTAATGTGTAAATTGGGTTAAGAGTAAAGCGACCACATTAAACGGTTGGATGAACCCGCAGGCGGCAGGTAGCGTCACAAAACTGAAACTCGTGTTGGGTGTGATCCAAACAAAATGTAGGAAAGTGACTTTTCCCACAACTTGATCGATTTGCTTGATTTGCGCCGACGACCGAATCGCTGCACAGAAGAAAATGTGCATCTACTCATGGACAAGAGGCTCGTGCTCGTAACGGCACCAGATGAAAACATTAATGGCGTCCTAGCAGGAGATACACACTTCTTTCTGCGTGACGATACGGTTGGTAGGTAGTTTGGTAGAGAGAAAATAGTTCCTACGTATATGCATATTGACATTGATACCTCGATGGCGGTTCTCTGCAGAACAGGTTTGATTCCCTGAGGAACCACGAAGACGTTTGGCTCTCTCTGAGGGGGCGGGTGCGGGAGGTCCGACTCCTCCGGCTGCCAATAGGAACACAGGGCAGCGGTGAGTCGGAGACAGGTCATCAACAGGAGACACGAGATAAAATCATGGAGGACTAAAGCTGCCATTGTAATAAATAAAAAAATAAATGAAATTATAAAGGAAAGAAGTTGTGAAATAAAAAAGCCACACTTATAAAACCAATCTGATTATTCAATTCAATTCAATTTCAAACAAATATGCAAATAATTCGAAAACTAAATACTAATTTCTACTTCTTCTATTTCTACTTCTCTCAAATACTTGGTCAAATAAATAAATAAATGTAGTTTTTCTATTTCTGTGCATATGTGTTCATTTTTAAAACTAACCTGCACATTTAATTAATAATCGAGGCTTTTATTTTGACATTTACATCAGCTTTAGTCCTCCATACATTAACAAAACTCATGAAAACGAGCCATGCTGTTGACTTTCAAGTAACATAAATACATGTTAAATATCTACATGTTTAGTATCATGATGTCAAATGAGCGTTAAAACCACACAAATAAAAACATTCAAGTGAAGACCAATGCAGGTGAAGTTACTGGTGACATGAGCACAAAACAGCTGAAGAAGACATGTTTCATTTGTCGTCTTTTGTGACGTTACATGATGTGTTCTCCTAATTGTTAAATATCAAATACAATGATCTTTCTTGTAATTATAAAATTCTCACTTCGTGATTACGTGAAAATGGCTTGTTATTTTAATGACACTATGAATGCTGCTGTAGGTCGGAATCATAAACTTTATTTTTACTTGTATGGATAAAATTCAAATGATCATCTTTATAAATGTCCTCTCTGGCCTTCCATACAAACCAACTAAATATGAAACAGAAAATAAAAAGTTAGTGGAATGTTGGATTATATATTAGAGTATGAAATGAGGAAAAAAAGGCGCACAAATCAGGAGTAAGAAGGTGACATATGAGGGCTGGTGTGGAGCACGTATGTATGATGATGATCTCTGCGTGTGTCGTACAGACATGCAGACATGAAACAGGCTGGATGGATCTGGTTTTCCTATCTCCCTCTGTGTGTGTGTATATTGTACCCATTGCTGCAGGTTTTCAGAGAGGAATCCTGGAAACATCAACTGAGGAAGCGACATTGAAGAAAAAGAGACGGAGAAAAGATGAAGAGCAGTGAAATCAAAGAGAAGAACTGCATCAGCGAAAGGTAAAATCAGAGGAGAAATGAACAATTTCACATTTCATATTCCGCACATATTTTAGAGGAAATGCACAATCACCAGAGACATGCATGATGTTTCTGATTCGTTTTAAAGCAGGATTCTCGTGTTAATATTATTCAACGTTTCTTAATTGTACAGAGTCGCTTGTTCTCACCACGGACATGCTGCTGTATGAAATAAAAACTCTCACCAGGTTTGGTTACTTGTGAGGAGCGCACATAGACAAGAGAACACCATTTGGATTTCTAATAATCATACCAGAGGTCACTTTCAAACCATGTCACTCTAATTATGGTCTTAAAGGGATAACATAGGATATCGGACTCTGTGGGGGAAGTTGTTGTCTGTGTGGTCTTACCTCATCTAGAACGGGGTGGAGGTCATGATGTCTCCCTGTAGGTGAGACAGGAACAGACTAGTTTGATTTTAAAGGCTGGAAATGTGCAAAACAGTGAAATAAAGACAGATATATTTCATAAAAAGGTACAAAAACAGAGAGAGGGAGCTGAAAAAATGGAAGAAAATGATAAACTGACCTCTTGGCCTGGGATATGATGAACCGCTGGCTGCAGACACAAAATGGAAGATAAATTATTGTTATAAAATTACTGAAATTAGTGTGAATAAAGTTAGTGGATTGAGATCACATTCATTATCATGTGAAATCCAAAACAAAATTGTTTTCTCATCCTCATACCCTCATACACACGACATGAAATATTCATATTCAAAACTCCTTAAACACAGCATGCAGTTTTCATGATTTGAACATGAACAGGAGAAAAAGGACAAAAAAGACAATATACGCAAGATAATGGAGGCTGTTGTAATAAATAAATGGCTCAATAAATTGATAAATGAAATTATAAAGAAAGAAATATTAAAATAAAAGCCTCAGTTATGACATAAGAGTGCAGGTTAATTTGAAAATATATAAATATAAATAAAATAAAATGTATATAAATAAATAGGGACATAAATAAAAGAAGGCATAGATTTGAACAGAAAAGAAAAAATGAAATAATGAAATTAAATATAAAAATAATTAAATGCAAAAATAAGTAATTTGTCGAAAACAAATACATTTTACACATAACTTATTTTTGTATTCACTTATTTTGTGAAGAAATACAGAAATAAATTAAAATAAATAGGGAAATAAATAAATGAAAAAAATAAATAAAAACAAAAATAACTAATTTGCCAACCCAAGAAATAAATGAATTTTAAAATAAGTTAATTGTCAAAAAAATAATAAATAAATCTGACAAATTACTTATTCTTGTTTTCACCTTAGAAATACAGAAACAAAAAATAATAAATATATAAGAAAATTGATAAATAGGGACATAAATAAAGCAGAAATAGATAAAATACATTTGAAAATAAATAAATATGAAAAAAAGAATGCAAAAACAGTAATTTGAAAAATACTTATTTTTGGAAAACGAGAAATATAACAAATGGAAATGGAAAAAAATACAAAAATTATGTATTATTTTTCTATTTCTGTGGATGTTTTTTTGTTTTCAAATTAGCCTGCATACTGAGGCTTTTATTTCCACTTTATTTCTTTATAAGTTCATTTATTGAGTCATTTATTTATTATAATGGCAACTTTAATCCTCCATAAAGCAGAAGATGAAGTAAGTGGTGATGTTGCCAAGGATTGCAGGTTGACCTCTGACCTTTTCTCTGCGTATCAGTTCGAAGGCGGCCAGCAGCTCGCCGGCGTTCTTGTCCCCTTGGCGAATCGGGAAACCAGGCCAGCTGGGGGGAGGTGGTGAGGGTGGGCTGGCACACACAGCGGCCCATGAACTCATCTGCGCCCTGGACATTAAAAACACACGTGTTTTAACATTTCTTTTGACATGGAAGTTAGAGCTAGAAAAATAAAATACTCAGACTTCCAACACTCACGTATGTGTCCTGATCGTAAAGCTCCACCACCACGTTGGGCGGATTGGCCATCGTGGCCTCGGGATCGCCACAAATCTCCACCTCGTAGAAGATGAGCGTCTGGTCCCAGGTGGGATTCAGAGTGTTACGCACCGTCACTGTTTTCTGGGACTGATGGAGGAACGACACAATGGCGTACGGGTCTGAAGACAGAAAGCAAAAGTAGTTTTCAGGGTGTGTTTGCTCGTTTGGGTCCTCGCACCGAATTATTATTCTTCCTCCAAGTGAACTGCCTTTGTGGGAGGCTTATCATACTCAAAAACTTTGCACATATAACACATCTGGCAAAAAAAATCATATTTGAAGGGTCTCGAGTTCAGGAGCAAAAAATGGCTCAGTAGTGCAGCCTACACACTTTCAACGATGCAGCCCCCAAAGCTGGTTTGACTGACGTGTATGAAACTTGGTAGGCATGTATAACATCCCAAGATGTACAAAAAAGCCTCTTGGAGCCATTCTCTAAACCAAACAGGAAGTCGGCCATTTTGAATTTGCTGTGAAATTTTTGTGCATTTTTGGCCATTTCCAGGGTTCCAGCATACGTGATCCAACCTTCCCCAAACTTCACAGGGTTAATGACAGTCCCGCCCTGAACACATCTACGTGTTTTATACTTTGATGAATATTTCCTACAAAGTTGACCACATCCACCTCAAACTTGGTCAATAAAGCCATAAGACCTTGATGACGCTTTATTGTGGAAACTGTGAGTTTTCATCAAACAGTGTTGCCATGAGGGCGGGTCAAAGGTCGACGTTACGCCAAAACACAACAACTGGCATTAACTTAAGTGTACTTCGTTCAATTTACCTGAAACTTCACATGCTCCTTAACAGTCGAGGCCTGGACATGTGATGTAAGTTTTGTCAAACAAACTACAGTAGACTGCAGAAACAACAGTCACTGTAAAGTGAAAGATGCACGTCAAAACAAAAAGAGGGTAGGTAAAGTCTCCATTTGCCTGATAATTTCAAACCTAAACTGGCAGTGAACAGATCCTGGTCAGTTTGAAGCAGGCACTTGAACGCCTCAGCTGAAGCTGCCGTCCTCAGATGCAGAGTACAGGATGAGGTTATAGCTGGAGCTAGGGAACGCATTCTTAACGTGCGTCCTCACAAGTATAGCAGGACAAACTCATGCGTGTGTGTCCAAACTGTCCCGGCGTCCCACACGGTGACATCAGCATCTTGGGAATGCCGAGCTTGAGACGGAAGGCTGGGAACGCCGCTCGGAGAAGTTTGTTATTCCAGGTCACAACAACTCTCCTCCACGTTAACACACACACACACACACAACTTACAATGTGGGTACATGCATAACAGCACACATATATGTACAGTTACACACACACACACACACACACACACACACACACACACACACACACACACACAGTGAGTAGTTTGTTATTTCAGGCAGGGTAAAGAGTCTCTACGGAGCCGTTAGCGATAGAGTAAACAGAAGCTAAGTTGCATTTTCCCACCAGCCCTCAATTAACCTTGGAAGTCACACATGCATGCACACACACACACACACACACATACACACACTGTACAGACACACCACCCGTGGTGACCCATTCAATTACCGTCCATTCCCAACAGCCCATTAGCTCATGTAAACAGCAATACAAACAGCCCAGGGGGGTTATGTAAGTTTGTTAGTGTGTGTGTGTGTGGAGGGGGAAGCAGCAGCAGCAGCCGGGGCCCCGGGAGACACAGGGGTCCATAAACACAACCAAGACTGGGAAGAGGGAGTTAGGGGAGGAGGAGAAAGACAGAGAGATGGAGGACACGAATCGTGAGGGACAGGGAGCGAGAGAGAGAGAATGGGAAAGGAGAGGAAGAGGAAAAACAATGAGACAATATCTAAATGTGGAAACTTAGCTCATTACCAAAAATACATTTAAAAAAGACGGAAGTAAAGAAAGAAAGAACGAGAGAATCTAGATGGGCACTAGGAGAGCGCAGACCAAGTCTGACTGTCCCAGTCCTCTATGGCCATGATCACACAGAGACGCGTCACCACTCGTCAGCAAACCAAAGTTTTCCTGCAGTACACAGTGCCTGGTGTGTGCTGCTCTCTTGCACAGCAAGTCACGGTTTTCTGGCTGCTTTTAGACGCACATGAAAGTTCTCAACTTTCCAGCACAAGGCAGAATCTCACCGTTTGACAGTGTCAATCAAATCAAGCTAGAGGTGAGATTTACTGGTGTTTTACGATGGATGTCACCCCATTATGTAAATAGTAAACGGCAAGCAACCCTTAAATGTGGGCGGGGTTGTTGTCACTCACTGCTCTGTCCAGCACTCACTGTATTTCCTCCTTTATCAGTCTGCACCTCATTTATCATCCACAGAACGAGGCTGAACAAAATAAAACAGGCTGCAGTGAGAGTCTCTCTCCATGGGATATTTAGAAATAGCAGCTTTGTGCATTTAGTCCTTCTCAGGCAAGCTCAGGGGTTTAGTGTTGCTGTAGCCCACAGGAACAACACTCCACGATGCTTTCTTTTTTCTCTGAGTGAGGATTAGAATATATGCAGCTTACATTATACGGTTGAAGTTAATACATATAAACGCTTGAAGATAAACTCATTACTAAAAGTGTCTGTCATATAAAAACTAAAGTGATGGTCAAAGTTGTCACAGTGAAATTTAAGGTGTGTTGATTGATTCACCTCGTCACCTCATGCACTAAGTAACATTACAAGTTAACATTCCACCTTAAAAGTCGCCGGCAGTCGGCCAGTGAATGAAGTTATTTTTTCTCCGACTCCAGCTGCTGTGAGAGGCAGCAAAACATCCTTTCATTTTAATAAAACTCTCCACAGTATGAACAGTGGTTACATGAGCCTCAAAACCAGACACAACTCAGCCCTGAGCAGAGTGACCGTCCTCTACTGACCAATCAGACTGCAGTGTTCACAGCTTCACCTTTTAGTACCACATCTGTGCGCTAGGTGCCCCAACAGAGGGGGGACCAAACATGGGGACAGTATGGAGCGATTCCAGTGGTACCATCCACAACTTCTCACAGTGGAAACAGAAAAAAGTGAACTGAATTAAACTGCACTGTGCTGCTCGGTGGAAACAGAGCTGATGATGCCATTTACTACGACCGAAAACAAGACTCCTTGGCAAAGGTCAGAAAGAAGAACTCAAAGTTGCGTCACTGACCAACAGCATTGACTTTTGAAGGGCCGGAGAGTCAGAGCGTCCAACACAGAGGAAGCTATCATAAGCCCCTTTTACACTGTCAGATTTTCCGCAAATGTTGGGCCGATTTGTCCGCCAGCTGCGGGTAGTCATATTGGCAAACCTTAAGTTTAAACAGACCGAGGCGGCCTTCCGCAATGGGAGGGGCTGTTGATGACGCCGCACATGCGACCCACTTTGCTGTGGATAAACAAGAAACAGCTGATAGCAGATATTAGCGAGCAGCTAGTAGCAAGACGGAAACACAAACCTGACAGACACTGTAAAGATGAGCAACTGGGGAGACAAAGAATTGCGCGCCCTCCTTGCCCTCGCAAACAAAGAGGCCATTAACCGTCAGATGACGGGGACGGTGAAGGACGGGCCGACTTACGAGAGAATCGCCAGGACTGACCAGCCGCGCTTCCCTCCCACGTCACTGTTTACGTCACACGCTGAGCTACACATTTTGTTACTTGCTCACGCCCCCCATTGCCCCGAAAAAGGCACATTCTGTATAAACAAAAGTAGGCAAGCGGCATTTTGCTGCACTCCCTGATTTTGTTTTTATACTGCCAATGCTGAAAGAAGACTGATTGGGCTTTCCTGCAAATTTGCACAATTCCTGATTAAAAAGGGCTTTAGCTTATTAGCATCATCCACTTTTATTTAACCTCCTCTGCTGGAGTAAAAACTGCTTCACAGAGGACGAATGGTTTCCAGACAGTTCTGAGACAAGAGCCCAAGCGTTGAAACACAGAGAGACAGACAGACAGAGAGACAGACAGACAGACAGACAGACAGGAGGAAAGAGGTTCAGACACATAGAAATAAAGACAGACAGACACACCGATAAAAGAAAGACAAAGAAAGAAAGATCTCTCCGACTCAGTCTTTAATCACGGCCGCCCAGACGCCGTATAACACTAGATGAACATACAACTGAAGGCCATCCATCAACTCTACTCATCCGTTACACTGTGTGTGTGTGTGTGTGTGTGTGTGTGTGTGTGTGTGTGTGTGTGTCTAACCCTCTCTTTAACCAGCCTCCCTCCATCATCTATCATTTCTCTCTTCCTCCGTCTATTCATCCCTCTGTTATTTAAAGCCTCGTCTCTGTTTTTACATCTGAGTCTGCGGTGGGTTTCTGATTAACGAACACACACACAGTAGCCGGAGTTTCCATGACCTTCTTCAGATAAAAGAAAAACATTTTCTTGTTTTCTTTCTTTGCCCTCTCTTTGTGTGTCACTCCTCCTCTCTGTAACTTCACTCTCTCCTCTTTCTCTCGGTGCTACAGTGCAGTAACATCAACCTCTGTTAGTAATCTGGGTATTTTTGGAATTAAATCTGTCTGTCTGTGGCTATATAAAACAGAATGACACAGTTTGATATTAAAGACACTGTCACAGCTCTGAGCTGCCTGAAAGGATAAAGGCAAAATTTCTAAATGTTTATGCTTTGCAACTCTGGTCCGAGCACATTTGGTGCCCCATCTCTCCAAACCCACTGCTCTCAGTAGCGTCGTTGTAGCTTTTTGTTTGAGGGTTCACCTAACATCAGATAACTCTTCCCATCTCCCAGAGAGTGGGTAGAGTGTAAGGAGGTAAAAGTAGTTATAGTGTTAGTTAAAAAAACATAAAGATGCCGAGTCCTTATTACAATGTTAATGTTTGTTACTGTCAAATTCATTAAAATGTCATACTACGCTTTTCTCACCCATATACCTACATTCATTTCTTTACATAACAATCTGACACAAGCAGATTCATGAAGGCAGGAAGTTTAACGAAAGAGTAAAAGCCTTCACTCAAACAAAAACAAAATCTAATCCGACATAAATGGATTCTGCTCCTGTGGTCACCTCCCTTCACTGCTTTCCTAGTTCCAGCCACCAGATGGCGGCACAGTGTCAGCAGACGATGAGAGAAATGGCAAAGATTTCGAGCACAGTACCTGAGAAGCTGTCTTTGTCCATGGCCAGCAGGTCTCTGGCTTGGTACAGGTAGCAGCGCAGGTGGTAGCGGGTTCCACCTACACACACACATCATTTGTACTGATGAGGTGAAGAAGGAGGAGTGTGAAGGGAGCCAAAGAAGATGAAAAATGTGTTGTGCGGCGTCTTACGGTCAAAGAAACAGGAAATAGTCGGTCTGTTGACTCCGAACGTGGTGGTGACGGACTTGTCGTCGTTCTTGTCCTCTATACTGCTCTGCAGGACGAATACAACAGAATAACAAATATCTTGATTGCACACCAGAGCGGAAATCTGTCTGTGACCCATCAAACAAACAAACAAAAAACAACAAAAACATTAAAGCGAATGAGAAACAAGGGTTCATTTCATCCATATATGTGCATGTTTCCTGAAAGCTTACAGATACAGAAACAGAGGGGCACCACCGGGATCATGGAGGCAGTGTAGCGCAGTTAAAGCAAGACCACGAAGACAGTTAAATCGGGCCTAAATAGCAATACACCGATCAGGCATAACATTGTGACCACTGACAGGTGAAGTGAGTAACACTGAATATCTCCTCATCATGGCACCTGTTAGTAAGGATCTGAGCAAGTTGGACAAAGGCCAAATTGTGATGGTTAGATGACTGAGTCAGGGCATCTCCAAAACTGCGGTTCCTGCGGGGTGTTCCCGGTCTGCAGAGGTCAGCGTCTATCAAAAGTGGTCCAAGGAAGGAACAGTGGGAAGGGGCGACAGGGTCAAGGGGGGAGAAGGCTAATTGATGACTGTGGGGAGCGAAGGCTGGCCCGTGCGGTCCGATCCAGCAGACGAGCTACTGTAACCAAAAATGGTTCAGAGATAGTTTGAGGAACACAAGGAGTTTGAGGTGTTGTCTGGGCCTCCAAATACCCCAGATCTCAATCCAATGGAGCATCTGCGAGATGTGCTGGACAAACAAGTCAAGATCCCACCTCGTAACTTACAGAACTTGAAGGATCTGCTGCTATCGTCTTTCAGAGGTCTAGTGGAGTCCATGTCTCGATGGGTCAGGGCTGTTTTGGCAGCAAAAGGGGGATCCTACACAATATTAGGCAGGTGGTGATAATGTTATGCCTCATTGGTGTATATAGTAAAAACAGAGAAAAGAATTCCCCATCCAAATCTCTGCCGTCAACAGCGCTGCCTCTGTTTAAAGGTACAATATTTCAACCTCCTCCACTGTTGCCTTGTTTGTTGTGTGAAATTTCTGACTCTGCCTTATAGCACCATCTATTAGCTGTGTCTACACCAACATAAAGGACAATGTTTGAAACTGAGGGATGTATTTTCTTACATAAAGGGAGTATAAACGAGCCTTTAAGGAACATATCAAGTTCATTAAAAATCAGCTGATGTCTGTCCGTCTTTGGTTTAAAACTCATCTGCCACATTGTTGTGTTTATTGCACCTGGTATGAAGAACGTCATAAATACGGTTTTAGTTGCCAGAGGGGCTCTATAGCGCCTCCTGGAGCTCAAACTGCTTGGAGAGGATGGGCGCTATCTGCCAGGATCCTCCTTGCTTTCTGCCCCTATCCTCCGTAAAAAGTTGGGTCAAGGGCTTTTCTGGGCTGCCGACTATTTCGCTTGCTATTGGCACAATCCTAAAAAGTTAATTCCTATATCTACGGTTGAAGTTCGCATCCCAGGCAGGAAGGTTTAAAGTTAAAACATTCAACTATAGCTGAGAGGAGGAGGAAGACAAAGAAAAAGCAAGCGTCAGTGAGTGAAGTTGCTATAAAGCATTCATGAAGCTCTTTCATAAAACACAGCTGGGCCTTCAAAATAAAACAAATTAAAGACTCTGAAAAGCCTTACCATGCACAACATGGCCGAAAGTATGTGGACACCCACGCACACGTATAAATACTTTTGATCTGGGGCAGATATTCATGATTTGGACACCTCAGCTCCAATCAAATTTTTAATGTTGCAGACAATAATTTATTTACAATTGTGTGACAACAGTTTGTGTTTTTCTCTTTCCTGTTGCATCATGATGTCCCCGTGGGCAAAGCCAGGTCCAGGAGGACAGGGTTTTCCCAATTCGATGTGCGATATCCTGCAGAGAGAGTCCTGACCTCAATCCCATCCAGCAGCTTTGGGGTGAACTGGAGCACCAAGTGTGAGCCAGATCTGATCACCAAACATCTGTGTTGATGCTGTCGAGGCTGACTGGGAGAAAATCCCTACATTCTGACGGAAAGACTTCCAAGAAGAGTGGAAGCTGTTTACGCAGCAGATTAAAGCCTATAGTTTTGGAATGGGAATCACATATGATTGAGATGTTCAGGTGTCCACTTACTTTCGGCCATGTAGTGTATCTTAAATGGCATCATCAGAAATCTTATTGTGACACTGTGTAATGATTTGATGTGAGAAGACTTTTACAGCCTCTCTCTCACCAGAGAACACTCCAGAGCAAAGATGGCCGCGGGTCCCGTCTTCTCCAGCGGTTCCATGCGGCACCTCCATCTGCGTCTCCTGAAGCTGTCCGTCTTCCTGGGCTTCAGGTGGAACCTCCAGCCGAAGAGCGACGCGTACTCCCAGCCCTCCCTCTCCGTCTCGTCCGGACGTTGCTGTGAACACACACACACACGCACACACTGAGCACTCTGGGTGTAACTTAGGCGACCTTCAGGGACACATTGTGGATCAAAGAAAAATTATCTGGGGACAGATGACAAACCGGGGACAAAAGCAGTGTCCCCGAGTTGGGAAAAAGATGATTCTTGGGTGAGTGGTCAAGGTAAGGGTAAGTAAGGGGTTAAGGGTTGGTGTTAGGGGTTGGGTAAGTCTCCAGGAAATCAGTATGTCCCCACAAGTGAGCAAAGTAATGAACATCAATTTCTCTCTTGCTCATTTGTGCAACTGGAACGCCATCTAGTGGCTAAAAGAGGAAACTTCAGCTGCTCACATTAGATGAGAGGACATGAGAGAAGAAAAGGAAATAAGTAGGTGCTTATCTGCTGTAGCAGGCAAGAAAAGATACCGCAGTGTAAAAATATTCTGTTACAAGTAACAGTACATAACTACAAGCATCATATATATATTTAAACCCAAAGTAAACATGCTGATGCAAAATGGCTCGTTTTAGAATCCTATATTTAACGTAATATATTAATACTATCCACCTTATTCCCTTGTGTGATTTATGGGTGACACTTTCAGTGTTGAAGCAAAACCGGCAATATCCAATGGTAACATTTTTACTGTCAGTCTCTTTCTCGGTACCTTTCTGAGGGCGTCCATCTTCTGCTGGTCTCGCCGTCTCATTCGTATCCATCGTCGCCTTCGGTTGGTGTGGTACATCTTCTCTGCCGGCACCCACGACTTGGGGCGGCGGTCCGGAGGGATGGTGAGGCCGTACTCCCATCCTGGTGGAGGAAGGAGAACGCTGACTCTTAACAGGTGAAGATACTAACGCGACAATCTAAAAACACTCTGCTGCCACATGTGCAGTAGAGTGTGTGTGGGTGTGTGTATTTAAAGCCAACTGTAGTGATATATATGATCTGATCTGACATCATTAGGTTGTTAATGCAAATGCATCAGCTGCTGGAGGATTTCACTACCATATATTATATATGGTCATGTGCTTTAATCCAGTGGTTCCCAGCAAGTAACACTGCCATTTGTAATTTTTCCCTCTTAAATGTAGTGACGTGGAAGTATCACGTAGCATGACATGGAAATACTCAAAGTACCCTTAAACTGTACTTTAAGGGGATAGATATAGGACTCGTACTTCCCGGCCAGTAGGTGTCGCACTCACACTCGCCTGCTCTCGCTCCACTGTTCAGTTCTACAGGTCGGCAGGTTCGTAAACGACAGACACTGGAGACGGCTAGCCAAGTTAGCTAACATTAGCTATGAGTTAGCTGCGTCAGTTAGCAAACATTAGCTTACCTGTCCAGAAGGAAGGTGGCAACCTCTGCGTGGCTTTTTAGCCCTTTTTCTGCCTTCAGCTGACACCAATGATCAAAAGCTGGACCGATGTTGTTTCTGGTTTTGCTTTTGCGGCTAGAATTTGGGACGGATAGTGTAGACGACACCATTCCTCTGCAGCTTTTAATCTGCTCCCATTTTTCACAGGTTCAAGTTGAAGACTTTTTTTTTAAACGCACTCAATACATACATTCATTGAATTTGTTAAATTCGGTTAGTGAGCACTTCTCCTTTTACAAGATAACGCATCTGCGTGACAGCTGCGGCATATCATGCTTAAATCAAGTAGAAGTATTTGTTAAGAAAGCCAACTGGCACCTGTGATTATATTATATTATGTTATATAATCAGCAGCATCTGCGGTGGCGTGGGCGCTATGCTGGACTGTCATGGTGAAGATGGAGCTGAGCCGGATGGCGAAGCTTTCGATATACTGGTCCATCTACGTCCCAACCCTCACCTATGGTCATGAGCTCTGGGTAGTGACTGAAAGAATGAGATCGTGGATACAAGCGGCTGAAATGAGTTTCCTCTGTGGGGTGTCTGGGCTCAGCCTTAGAGATAGGGTGAGGAGCTCGGACATTAGGAGTAGAGCCGCTGCTCCTTTGCATCGGAAGGGGTCAGTTGAGGTGGTTCGAGCATCTGATCAGGATGCCTCCAGAACACGCTGGAGGGATTACACCTTGAGGTCCCCCAGGAGGAGCTGGAAAGCGTTTACTGGGGAGAGGGACGTCTGGGGTGCTTTGCGCGGCCTGCTGCCCCCACGACCGGGCCCCAAATAAGCGATTGAAAATGGATGGATTTACTTAGTTACTTTCCACCACTGGGACACACAGACACAGACTGGGACTTCTTAGAGCTTGGTTCATTTCAGGGTGTGTGTGTGTGTGTGTGTGTGTGTACCTTGATCATCCACAGCTCTGTTGAGATCTTCGCTCCACTCCACCTCCTCCCACGCCCACCCTGGAGGACACTCCACCTCGTCCTTTGGCACAGCCTTCTCCCCATTCTGACACACACACAAACACAATTTTAGAACTACACAGATGAGTGAAACCATTATGCCCAGTTCAGACCAAAGATTTGAGAGGTGCAGAGACACACACATATTTAAAGTATTCACACACACACACACACATACCACGTCAGTGTAACCCTCCGGCATACCGATCCACTGTCCACCCGGTAACCTCATCTGGTTCTCAAACACTTCCTCTGTGAAGGTCATGTGACCGGCGTCCACGTCAAACAGCAGTCTGAGGGTTTATCATCACACAGTGTGAATACACACAGATACTTTAATCCACGATCATCTCTTATTCATTCACAAACAGAGAGATGCAAAACTAATGCTAAATTATGATCACTGTCCCCTGTGGGCCGCTGGAGTTTAGGTGTGTCCACGGGATTTTTTCTGCTGTGGTCTTGGTGAGAATATAGAGACAATACTTTGACAAGTAAACGGCCAAAAAATACAGTTTGGATAGCAGTATCAAAAAAGGGACTTACAGAATAAAATTAGAATTAAAAAGAATATATTCAGTGATCATTTGCCAGCATGTAGTGATAGTGTGACTTTCAGTGTCACTTCTGCCAACACACACTTACGTCTTCTCGGGACTGATGTACCAGTCTCCAGCCCAGGTCCAGCCAGGCGAGGGTTTGAAGCTGTCTTTGGGCAGTTTGATTCTTCCAGTGACGTCACTGAACTTTGGATAGGTCAGACCTGTAGTTCCCCAGCTGCCCACCAGGGCCAGTCGGGTCTGGTTCTCATACTGCAGAAAGACAGAGAGACGGACATTTAAAGCTCCCATGTGAAGCCTTTTATAAGTGTAAATTGCAAGCATATATAATCTTTGTTTCTTTATTTATTTATTATAGCTGCAGCTTTAGTCCCTCATATCTTACCGTCTCAGCAAAGACCGACAGTTTCCCTTCAGCGTATTGGTTGAAGTGTTTGACGTCAGCAGCCAATCCAAACCAGACTTTGACCCTCAGCTGACCGGGAAGTTTGGCCTCTCCGCCGCTGCCCTGTGGGTTCTGCACAGCACACACAGCGGGTCAGTGACACTTTATATCAGAGGACAACATGTGTGTGTGTGTGTGTGTGTGTGTGTGTGTACCTTTAGAAAGACAGTCTGCAGCTGTCCGCAGTGTTTCCCACAGTGCTGCTGGGAGAAGATGACGGTGTGTGCTGGGATGCGGTGGTACGCCACCCGGCGGTCACCCTGCAGCATCCATATCACGATGTCTGGGAGGCTGTTCTGAGGCTGGGTGAAAAAGACACAGAGTACTCGCACAGAAAGAGAAAGAAGTTTGACTGAGGTCTGCTGATGTTTTGGGCCAGTTTTTCTTCCTGCAGATAATCTGGTTTGTTTCCAAACTACGTCTTCCTCTTTAACTCTTAATAGCGTTGTAAACATCGCACAGTTTCATGACTTCTTCTACTTCACCTTTAATTCATTATGAGAAAACTTCCTCCATCAGTTGCTTGGGAACATACTGTAATAACACGCTCACCTCCTCGGACATTGTCCTCAGCCTGCTGGCCCAGTCCTCAGCCTGCTCCAGCACCGTGGACAGCTCGGTGGCAGGTCCGTGTTTCAGAGCCTCGGCCGCCGCGACAATCTGCTGCAGGTGGAGGGTGCGAATGTGCCTCAGGGAGCGGTCCAGAGGGGTCGCGCACTGCCACTGGTCCAGAGAGGGCAGCTCTTCACTAGAGAAACAGAAGTGTGAGAAAGAAATGTGTAGAATATATGCTGTCACCAGGAAGCTGAAGTCATGGGCTTAGAGAGGGAGGACGGTATTTCAATAAAGATTAGCATAACAAAAAGAGATTAGCATAACAAAAAGAGATAGAGACAGTTTGGTTCGCTGGATTTGCATTTCCCACTGTAAGCGAACCGCACCAGGGTTCACTTACAAGTGAACCGAGACCCCCAGTTTTCAAGCAGACCAGGGTTGGCTCGTTTGGTCCGCACCAAAGGAGCGTTCACACCACTGAAAGCGTACTGGACTATCAGTGGAAGTGGACCACGGTTCCTTTAAAGCGGACCAAATAGCACCAGTGTGAATGCGTCCTTAAAAAGTGGCCGTAAAAGTTGCTGTTAGCGGCTAACTCAAAGAAGAGGAACAGTGGTTGAAAATGTGCGCAAAGTAGGAAAACAATGAGAATCAGGAGCTCCTCATACAGAAGTAATCTGCTGCTTTATACTTCTACGTCACCACCAGTGCATTAAACTTGTCAGTGACACCACAGAGTGTTTACCTGCAGTCTGTGATGATCTGATCCAACAGCTCGACCACTCGGAGCTCCACCTCCTCCAGATCACTGCCCGCCTTCACCTCCAGCTGCACCCGCTGCAGGTTCTCCTCCTGGATGGACACATACATTCAGCTTGACACATTCAGGATTAAAGCTCACATTCGTCCTTACAGAGATCCAGAGACAAGAGCACACACACAGACAGACAGATCCAACAACACCCACCAGTCTCTCTATGATGGCCAGCAGCATGTTGAGAGCCTCGATCCTCGGTTTGATATCCTCCCACTCTGAAGACAGGACCACCACCGGCTTCACGTTTCCCCAGGGGAGGTAGTAGTAGTGGCAACCTGGGACACACACACAGATAACACATCACATTTTGGTGTCGTACTACAAATTTAAATAACTGACCTCACCTGGACTACACTCCACCATTCGCGACCTGACTTACCGTCAAACACCGCCCTGCTGTACTGGGTGGTGGAGGCCAGAGGGAGGCAGGTGTAGTCGAACTTGTTGCCGTAGTTTCCGATGCTGACCTCGAACTGGATGGCGTCGTCCACGTCCTGGAGGAGCGTGGCAGAGTAAAACGCTACAAAGAGGGAGAACTTCCTCTTCCTGAGGAACTTCTGTTAGACGGAGAGAAAAATTGAGAAAGAGGAACAGATGGTTAAAACATTTCTTTGAGTCATTTAAGTCTTTATAACCATCTTCACTCTCACCTCCACCACCAGCAGGTCATCTGATGGTATGTCTTCAGTCCTCTGCTCCGGCTTGTCCGCGAGTTTTGTGGTTAGTTCCAGTAAGACTCGACCTCGGTACGCCACGCCCTCCCCCTGACAGACGAAGGAAGGTCTTTAAGTTTCAATATTGCTATGATCGGTTAAATACATTAGTGTTATTCAACAAACAGTGAGTACAATTACTGAGAAGCCTTCAACAGTCTGTGCTCCTCTGCTAGGTCAGATTTGGAAGGAAATCTGGACTGATTTACAGCACAGGGCATGAAAAGTAAACTGTTCAGTCAAAGCGACTTTGACGTTACTTTTCCGAGGTTGAGCGCTTCGTGCGGATCGTTGAAGGCGGTGAACTCTCTGGGGCTGCCGTACAGGTTGACGAAACAAGGACCAAACGTTGGCAGGAAACAGAGACTGTCATCGACTGCAACGACACAAAACCACAGATAAATTAGATCAATATAAACAGGACAGAATGTGGAACGATGAAAATAAGATAAGATAAACTTTATTATCCCAAACAGACAGACAAGACCGATTGATGAAATTATGGGCTTAGAGAGACTCAAGCCAAGATAGAAAACAGTTATGAGATGAAAGGGGAAGAAAATATACATTACAAACAGGAAGTGAAACAGTTGAATTGACAGCTGGACTGTTTCACGCAAAATAAAAGTGGCGTAGAGAGGATGGTGGACGTACTGCCAGAGTGGGCGCTCCGTGGAGTCAAGTCATCTGAGTGCGTAGAGAGGAAGGATGGTTGAGAATCACAGAGTCAGACAGAAAAGAAACGTACGTCTTTGAGCACCACTCAAACCCAAACAGATGCACTTAAGCTCTACGTACAAAAGAAACTCTGAATACCTAAAGCTCAATCATTCAGCTTGTTTCAAGTACCTAACCTGAAACAAGGTGATGATGACAAACACTTACTGACTTGTTTCAAGTCATTAACTCGAAACAAGATACCCTGAGGTGAAGTGAGTGAAATTTTACACCACTACTGAAAATTTGGGGAAAAAGGTTTTTTAAAAAAGTCTGTAACACTTTTCATCAGTACACTTAACGTGATGTTTTCAAAGACAGACAAAGAAGAAATGGCAGTTGTCGCACACAGTGAGAGCTCATGCATGTTGTCTGTGTCTGGGACAAGAGCAAGACAACTGAAGCACCCCAAGGACTGGAAAGTCAAGCAATGTCAGTGTTCAGCGCACAAACATTACCAAGTTAGCTTGCATGCACGTCACTGAAAAAACCCCCACATCCATGCTTTGTTAGGGTCACAAACTACACATCCGTCTGGTAGTTCAAGACTTAAGATTTCTGGAATCAAATCCAACTTTCCAAAATTCACCAAAATTGATGATGCATATAATAAAAGATACTTCGCATCTATGTATGATTCAATATCGCAATATGATGCTGTGTCGTTTTTTCCCCCATCCCTACCTAATACATGACTCAAACTTTTTATTTTTCACATACAAGACAACTGAGCAGGAATAATAGTAAAACCTGCACCACTAGCAGGGTTGTCATTGTTATGCACAATCAAACAATAAAGGATATCTCATACAGTGGTGGACTCTCAGTGCTGGACAGATATCCAGACAGAGTAGACAGGTCCAAACATTACTTCATCTGCTGCTGTTTGTGCTTCCTGATATTAGCCTAGTATCGGACAGCTGAATAGAGCCTCAGCTAACAGGTAGAGAACAAAGTGGAATCTGCACACTGTTCCATCAACTCCCATCACCACTCATTAATAGAAATAACATCTCATCAACAAACAAACAGAGTGTACGAGCCTTTTTTCCAGTCTGTGTTAAATTCAGCAGGAGATAGCCAGAGCCAACGAGTCAGTCCTGTGTAACGATCCGCACCACAGGTTAGAGGACTGGCTCAAGACAGGGAGTGTTGTCAGCTGTCATTCATGTTACTTTTTGACTGAAAGTAACCTCATTGACATTTTACGACACATGTAAAAACAAAAGTTCTACTGGATCTAATTAATTCAATATATGGTCCAGATCAGTAAATTACAGTCCAGATTAAACCAAGTGACCTCAGTTTGTTTGAAGACACTGTGAAGTGAACACTGTGCCATTTGGGAGTACAAACAGTAACAACTGGAAAACCAGGATGGAACCTGAAAAAGACTGAACCAAACCAGACAAGACCAGTTAGGCACAAACACTCTGGTGCAGACAAATATCAGCCAGTTCCAGTCTGAACCAGTCCAAACCAAGGTGGTAATGCCCAGTCCAGTTCAGACCAGTTTTGACTGGTCACTTACCATCTATCTCTCCGCCGGGGGCAGAGATCTTAGACATACAGAGGTGGGTGGTGCTGATGACATCATTGTGACTGGCTCTGTCCCTAAAAGGAGAAAGAGAAAGTAAAATGCTCTGAAACATGTTTATGAAGATAAAATGGTGACATAATTAAAAATGTGCTCGTGGAAACCAGAGGTTTTCAAACTGCAAGTGAGGTGTACAGTATGGAAGCCTTTAAGTCCCAAATGGCGATTTTTTATTTATCTTGTGGGAACAAGTTAATTATCTTATAAGAACAAGTTGTTAATCTTGTGGGGAAAAAATCAATTACCCTGTGTGAACAAGTTAATGATCTTGTGAGAACAAGTTTATAATTTTGTGGGAACAAGGTAACTACCGAGTGGAAACAAGTTCCTTATCCTGTGGGAACTAGTTTATGATCTTGTGGGAACAAGTTCATTATCCTGTGCAAACTAATTAATTATCTTGTGGGAACAAGTTAATTATTTTGGGTGAGTAAGTTAACTACCTTGTGAAAACTAGTTAATTATCCTGTGGGAACACATTCATTATTTTGTGGGAACAAGTTCATTATCTTGTAAGAATAAGTTGTTAATCTTGTGGGAACAAATGAATTACCCTGTGTGAACAAGTTAATGATCTTGTGGGAACAGGTTCATAATTTTGTGGGAACAAAGTAACTACCCAGTGGAAACAAGTTCCTTATCCTGTGGGAACAAGTTTATTATCCTGTGGAAACTAGTTCCTTATCCTGTGGGAACAAGTTTATTATCCTGTGGAAACTAGTTCCTTATCTTGTGGGAACAAGTCAATTACTTTGTGGGCGCAAGTTAACTACCCTGTGAAAACTAGTTAATTATCCTGTGGGAACACATTCATTATTTTGTCGGAACAAGTTCATTATCTTGTAATAATACGTTGTTAATCTTGTGGGAACAACTTAATAATTTTGTGAGAACAAGGTAACTACCCAGTGGAAACAAGTTCCTTATCTTGTGGGAACAAGTTCATTATCCTGTGAAACTAGTTTATTATTTTGTGGGAGCAAGTTAACTACTCTGTGAAAACTAGTTAATTATCCTGTGGGAACACATTCATTATTTTGCGGGAAGAAGTTCATTATCTTGTAAGAATACGTTGTTAATCTTGTGGGAACAAATGAATTACCTTGTGTGAACAACTTAATTATCTTGTGGGAAGAAGTTCAGATTTTGTGGGAACAAGATAACTACCCAGTGGAAACAAGTTCCTTATCCTGTGGGAACTAGTTTATGATCTTGTGGGAACAGGTTTATTATCCTGTAGGAAGTAGTTAATTATTTTGTGGGAACATATTAATCATCCTATGTGAACAAGGTAATTATCTTGTGGGAATAAGTTGTTAATCTTGTGGAAACAAATAAATTATCCTGTGTGAACAAGTAAAATGTCTTCTGGGAACAAATTAATTACCTTATGGGAACTAGTTAATTATCTTGTGGGAACAAATAAATTACTTTATGGGAACTAGTTAATTATCATGTGGGAACATGTTAATCATCCTTTGAGCACAATTATGTTTTGGGAACAAGTTAATTATCTTGTGAAAACAAGTAAATTCCCTTGTGGGAACTAGTAAATTATCTTGTGTGAACAAGATAATTATCCTGTGGGAACAGTTTAATCATCTTGTGGGAACAAATTAACCACCTTATGGTAAACACACACACAGGCTAAAAAAACTTGAGTTGTATCCCACAGTGTAACACAGTTGTCTTGATCTTGTCTGGGGGACCCACATTGTCAGACTTTGGAAACCCTTGCTCTAAACTTAAGACACACGTTTTCAGTTTCATGCAAGAATCTTTACATTCTGATGAGTTTGATGAAACAAAATGTAAAAATAATGTTATGCAGCAGCGAGGATTCACCAGTCCAGAATTCTGATCCTCATCTTCTCACACATGGAGGGAAACTATGAGGGGAAAAGAAAGCATATTCTGTATAATGATAATGACAAGTATTCTTCTGCAGGCAGCAAAATAAAGTTGCATCATAACCTGTGTTATCACTGTCTGTTTGTGTCTTACCCTGATAGGCATGGTCAGACTCTGGTTCCACTGTGGGTTGGCGTTCTTCTCCAGAATCTTAGTGCAAACCTGAAAAAGAAAGAACACTTGTAGTGCTTGGCTTCTGTATTCAACGTTGGGTTTGGGATATAAATTCGGATCAAATGACGCACAGTTTTGCCAGCGAAGTGGATTTCCACCAGAGGATCCACCAGGTTCTTCCTGTTGCTGTCGAACCCAAGGATCTGCCTCATCCCATCCATGAAGGCATCGTCCACTGCAGACAGGAAACATGAATCAGAATCAGAATTTTTTTTTTTTTTTTTTTTTTACTAATTCAAACTTCATTGATTTGAAAGGCTCGGTATGTGGCATACATATATTATTTTTGGAGCATACAAAGATACAAGGCTATATTTATAATAATCCCTTTGTTGACTTCCACTGTCTTGGGACAACTCGACAGACAGTATTTAGACCCACATTAATAACTGAAAATGCACACTTGGGTACATTTGGTATTTGTCTGTTCACAGACTCACTTTGTGGCAGGTCCTCAGCTCTGAAGATCCTCAGGGAGAAAGTGGCTCCTCTCAGGGACAGACCAGCCGGTCTCAGCAGGTTTCCTTCTATATCCTCTTTGTCCTCCACACACTCACGTTTATCAGCCTGGAGGACACACATGGATACAATAGGGTGTTTTGGTTTTTTGGCAATCAACACTATGAGCAGTCTCAGAGTTATTGTGGATGTTGACAAAATGGATATAAATATAAGTACAGCTAAGGCCTCACAAGAATTCTAAAGTAGTTTTTGTTGTTGTTATTGTGTTGTAAATTTGGTTTGTGCAGGACGGACATGAGAACAAAATATCATCTCAATTCTGTGTCGCTTATCTAGTTTGACCTGTCTGGACTCACCGGTGGCTCATCTCCAGCTGCCAAAACCATCAGGCTGACCTTCAGGTAACCTTTGACCCCGGCAGAGAGGTCGTCGGGGTCACACAGCAGCAGCCATTTTCTCAAGAAGCAGTGTCCTGAAAGGACATTGGACGGGCTTAAACACTTCAACCTAACCATTAAAATTCAAGAACTTCAAAAGAAGAGCCAGGAACTAGAAAGACTTTGTGAAGTTGAGACTAAGAAGTTAAAACTAAAGAAAAAACATGTAGAGCATGAAACCACAAAATAATCCTTTGTATCTTAAAATCACTTTCCTTCTAGTCTGAAGAAATGTTTACTCACTGTGCTCATTGTAGACGGTGCCCACATCCAGCTGTGAAATATTAACATACACATTAATGACGCAGTAATATTAATCCAAAAACATCTTACATATGTAACAGCGTATCACTGTCATGGAACATTTTACTGCGCAATAAGTACTTTTACTTCACATGCTTTAAGTACAATTTGCTGATTTGATTTTTACATGTAGTGGAGTGTTGTCACAGTGTGGTAGTGTACTTTTAATTAAATAAAGGATTTAAATACTTATTCCCTGTCTAGATCCAGCATTAAGTACTTTATCTCTTTGTGTCAGCTGGAACAGATAAGATGACGTTTACCTTGAATTCTCCGATCACAGCATCAGTTCTGAGCGAGCGGGAGTCACACACCTGTCAGGCAGGTAGGGAGGGGTCAACATTTCTTTCAGTAAGCAAAACAGTAAAACCAAAGATCCAGTAACAAAATGATGGTTTAAAAAAAATCTGACTCACAGTGATGAAGATGGGTTCGTCAAACAAATCTGAAGGAGTCTCGAAGAAGTTCAGGAAGAACGTCTGTTGAAAGAGAAACGCTCAACATCTATAAGACATTTCACATTTGAATTCCACACTGACAATTATAGTAATTCACTTAAGTAATTGAATCTATTAGTAGTTGTTGTTTACCTCATCAAAGAACGGGTTGTTGCCCTTTCTGATGCGGGTCCTCCTGGTCTGCCCAGCTACTGTTATCTTGACAACAGGCTTGAGGTTGATGCCCGGCAACTGTCGGCCCTCGATGACCCGCACACGAACCTGGACAGGAAGACGTATCAGCAGTAATGTGCGTTGAGGTAGCTGTTTGGTTGTGGTGAAAATCCCAGTACATACTCAGACCAGCCCGTCTGTGACGTCTGTGTTAACAAGCAGTTGAACAGGTGTACCTAATAAAGTGGCTGTTAGTGTGGGTTAGTGCTGTCAATTTGAAGTACTTGTACCTTACTACAAATTAAGATGACGACCTCTTTATCAACTACAACAGTAAAATCCTGCTTTACATTAATGCATGAGCCAGAATAATCTAATGGTGTCAAATATAAAAGTGTATCAGTCACAGGAGATTTTTTTTTATACGTCTAATACTTTATGTACACTCACTTACCTGATTATATCTACACACTTTTATTTAAGTTTCATTTTCAATGCAGGACTTGTACACATAACAGAGTATTTTACAGTGTCTTTTACTTCAGTAAATGATCTGAATACTTCCTCTACCACTGTGTAGCGTCTTGGTTCTTCCCATGGTTTTGTTCTGGCTTTTATGCCTTGTGTAATTTGCCAAAATCACCACAGAGTGGGGCTGTGAGCAAAGGCAGATGATTTAACAACCCTTTCATCATGTTTTTAAAAAATGTATTTAAAAAAAAAAAAAAGTTTTTTAATGAAATCTGGCGAAAGAACACTTCTTCCTCAAATAAAACAGTTTGTAAGACTCTTTCTGTATTTCTAAAATCCAGGCTGATCCACACCTGCAAGTCCTGTGGTTTGTTGGGCAGCGGCTTGGGCTGACTGCTGGCTCCTCTCCTCCGCTTCCTCAGCCCTCCGTGAGTGTTGTAGGATGGTGGCGAGCGTTTAGGTGTCTGGGCGGCGGGGGACTCGTGGCCAGAGGGCCCCTGAGGACCGACGATGACCATGGAGCGTCCGTCGTCGGGACCCTGGTCCTCTGTCGGCTCCAGCATCATCATACTCTCTGTGTCCTCCTCGCCCAGAGTGTCCAGAGAAATCACTGCAGGGGCCGGCAGATGGACAGAAAGTAGTCCCAGTGGTCACATACAGAGCAAGCGAATACAAGTGAGACACAATATATTAATGACAGATTGAATTACTTGTGACAGTGTCCAGCTCCACAGTGGGGTTGTTGTGGGGCAGAGGCTCAGGCTGAGGAGGAGGCTGAAACACTGGAGCCGCTCCTGGAGGAGGGATGTAGGAAACCTGCAGGGTCAGTGTGGCCTGGTGGAGACACAAGGAGCAGAGGGGAGCAAACACGAGGTTGAGACAAAGTCACAGTCTCCAAAAAGTGCTGCACGTGAGAAAGAAACGAAGATGAGGATCTCATGTTAAAGGTAGTTTTTTTTTTTGTTTGTTATTCTATTCTCAATTGAATTATTTAGGTGTGTTAGTCAAGCTATGGATAGTCCAATTTCAATCACATGCATTCAAAAGTCCGGTTTCAGTCAGACTCAGCCAATAATTCGATTTTCTCAAGTTGCATGTAAACGTGCTGAGTGTTCAATCATTCACGACATCACACTGTGTCAAATTATTGTTTTGACTTCTATCAGATGTTAATTGAAAAAAAGAAAATGACTGAAGGGGAAGATAAGAAATGAGACGAAAGGCTTGAAATTGTATAAAACAAATGTGGATATCCTGAGCATTAGTTCTCGCGCAGCAGCAGTGTACTGTAAGAGTGTGTGGATCAGTAAAAGGTGTAGTCTTCTGCAGCTTCCTTTCACAGGAAAAAGCAACTTAAGTGGTAAGCTGTAATGTTTCTATAAACAAAGATACTACAGTCTGTGTGTGCAGCGATCACATTATCTGATCCTGCTCAGCAGGGTTATACGTACTTTCAGGAACTCCTCACTGTACATAACTGTTGATTTTACCTGTAAAAATGCATTTTCAGAGTCTTTAAATTGTGTATTACACTTTAAAAAGGCATTATATTTAAGCGACAGGGCAAAACCTTATCGCGATTTCTTTCAGGGAAGATCACGATTGATTCTTTCATGTTGGTTCATGTTTGATTTACACCACACACACTGTACTATCTGTAGGGTAAACACAAGGTGTTTCATGACCGTGTGTGTGTGTGTGACATCAATCAGATCCACTCTGACACTGAGAGGAAGACTTTGTTTTTGGTTCAGGAAACGAGGATGGGAAACAAAACATTGTTTCATCTGCTGCTAGACAACAGAACACGACTATGTGTCTGTACTTCAGTCTATGTGATGATCAATTAAAATTTTAGCTTGTGTGAGCACATTTTTGGAAAGTGAGAACTTTTTTTTCTAACATCTTCAGAAGGGGCGGTTTATATGTGGTTAGCATTGTTGGCCCTCAGCAAGAGGGTTCCCCATTTGAATCCAAACTGTTTGCATGTTCTCCCCGTGTTGGCGTGGGTTTTCTCCGGGTGCTCCAGTTTCCTCCCACAGTCCAAAGACATGCAGGTTCATTGGTGACTCTAAATTGTCCGTAGGTGTGAATGTGAGTGTGAATGGTTGTCTGTCTCTAAAGCCCTTTTTAAACAGGAATTGTGCAAATTTGGAGGAAAGCCCAATCAGTCTTTTTTGCAGCATTGGCAGTATAAAAACAAAATTTGGGAGTGCGGCAAAATGCCGGCCACCTACTTTTGTTTGCTCATTCCTGCTATCAGCTGTTTCCTGTTTATCCACCGCCAGTGGGTCACACGTGCGGCTCATCAACAGCCCCTCCTGTGGTGGCGGGGCCGCCTTGATCTTTTTAAACCAAAAGGGTTCCACCAATATGTCTACCTTACAAGGCGGAAAACTGGGCACCTCGGATCAACTCGCCCATCCGCCTTTGTGTGTCTAAACGCTCGCAGCTTGCCAGCAAAATGACCCAACATTCGCGGAAAATCTGGCAGTGTAAAAGGGGCTCATGTGTCAGCTCTGTGATAGTCTGGCGACCTGTCCAGGGTGTGACCCGCCTCTTGCCCAGTGTCAGCTGGAATAGGCTCCGGCCTTGAGTCCTGAATTTCATACTCTTGAACTGCAGCGGCGTTAATTAACCTGCCTCCAACAAGTACTTTTCTAGAATCAAGTGTTTTTGTTTTCTCTTGTTACAATCTGAGCTGGGGGTGGGAATCTCCAGGCACCTCATGTTTCTATTCGATTACGATTCAGAGGGCAAAAATTCGATTAATGATGCATCCCAATTTTTTATTTCTATACATGATTTACTTACTGTATGACTACTTGCTACTTTTAAAACACAGCATACTGTATTTGTCGTGATCCATAATCAGATTAACAGGTGAGTTTACTTGCTTACAGTGCAGCTCTTGTCTTTTCTCTTCAACATCATGACCAAAATGCCTACTATTACGATAATATTTCATTAAATAAAGTATGAAATTCCTACATGGTACTGAATAGTAAATGTCTGCAGCTTTTGTGTTTTAAAAAGTTAGCTCTATTAATGAGTTCATTTGAAAGCAGCTTGTGTGTACTGCCTGTACGGGAGTAGCAGCCTCCAGGAAAAGCCAATGCGCTGAGTGGACTAGGCACATTGTTGTTTGCTTATGTTACTTCTGATTATTGCTCTGCTCCATTAACGTTTGTCTCTGGGTGACAACAGAAGAAAGTAAACACAATATACTTTACGGTATTCTCTCAACTGTAAGTATTTAGACATTGAATTAAAACAAGCTCATAACGGCTGCCTTTTGTGAAGATGAAGATGAATTACATTTTCATTCTAACAATACCACATTGTAAACTGTCCGGGTGCTTCACTGTTCTCGTGGTTGAGTTCTGCCTCTTTCATTCTGTCAACATCTCCTTATTAACAAGCATTTAGATCAATGCAGAATCGCTCACATCTACATGGCAACTCATTAAGAATCTCTATTGTTCTCAAAATACTAAAATAAGGTAAACAAACTGCAGTGGAAACAGGTTGGATAATCCCCAAACAGCTCCGAGTGAGACTGCAGGAATTAAGACGGATCATTTTGCAATAGAACAACTAGGGTTTGGTTGTTATTCTGCTCTGACTCAGGAAAGTCTTCCTCTATTTTAAGATCCAGACAGGAAACTCCAAATGATTTACGATTTGTCATTCCTTCATGATACAATGAGACTATAAGTTAATCTGTCTGTGCTGAGTGTGTGTGTGTGTGTGTGTGTGTGTGCTCACCCCTGTGTTGTTTCTTTTGGTGTCCAGCAGGGAGATGGTGAAGGTGGCGGCCAAGTTGGGAGAGTTGAGCACATCTCTGAGAGCCAGCCGGGTTTCCCCAAGAAACCTAAACACACACACACACATGCACACTTAAACACACTTAAAATGTCTTTAAAAGTATTGTATTTGGTACGTGAGTACCCTGAGTACTCTGTCAACTAAAATGTATCCATGTAGCAACATTTAAGTCGTATATTAATGTTGGGGTTCTGGGCATATGGACGTAGAAAATCCTTTTTCTCTACAACAATTATTGGGTCAAATGAGCAACATACGCATTAGGAAAGTTGTGTTAGAACATGCATAGCATAAATACATCCATCCATTTTCATCCGCTTATTGGCGGCGAGGTTGCGGGTGCAGCAGGCTGAGCAAAGTACTCCAGGCGTTCCTCTTCCTAACAACGCTTTCCAGCTCCTCCGGGGGACCCCAAGGTGCTCCAAGGCCAGATGAGATATGTAATCCCTCCAGCGTGTCCTGGGTCTGCTACCAGTTTCCTAGAACACCTCCAACAGGAGGCGCCCAGGAGGCATCCTGATCAGATACCCGAACCACGTTAACCGACCCCTTGCAACATGATGGAGTAGCAGCTCTACTCCGAGCTCCCTCTGGATGTCCGAGCTCCTCACCCTATGAGGTGCGGACACACCAAACTGACATCAAAGAACTAGCGACGACGAAAGCCAACTGTTGCGTCGTCTACGTCGCCTCATGTCATCCTGTGTCAGTTGCATTTGAACACACTACACGGACTACATCTGACGGCCAAGTAGCAGGTACGTTCTGCGTGACGCAAAAAGGGAAACCGGAAGTCCGAGGAATGCATGAGATCCTATCTGTGCAGCCGAGCACCACAGCACCTCCATGGGCTATTACATCCAGACAGTCCTGGTGTTTCCTCCGCAGGCTCCACTTCACTCAGCTGCCCGACAAACCCGCTGCTTCTTCCCACTTTAACCTGAAAAACAAACCAGAGCTCGGTGCTCCAGTTGGATCCAAACAGAGAGCCGGGGCTAGCTGAGAGGCTAGTGGAGGCTACCTGGCCGTGCTTCCCTCCGGTCATGCTGCGGCTAACGCTCTGCTAGCCGCTCCCAGCTAGCCCCAGTTTGTTATTCGGGTTAAAGTGAGAAGAAGCAGCGGGTTTGTCGGGCAGCTGAGTGAAGTGGAGCCTGAGGAGGAAACACCGGTTAGCCTTGGTTTCACTAGAGGTAGATTCACTTGCTACAGGGTGAGAGAATAAAACCTGAACAGCCAATCAGAGTGATCTCTCTCACCGACAAGCTCTGCCGCTGATTACCAAGATGGCACCAGTGTGTACATTTCATGTTTGAGCTGCAAGCATGCAGTAAAATTGAACTTTTAGCACAGCAAGCCAAACCAAAGAGGTCACACTGTGGTCCAAATGTTCCCTGAGAAGTGGATGAATGGTCACTAAATTAATCAACACAACATCTGGTGAATGGGTGGAAATATGAGTGAATAAATACTCGACGACCACAATGAGAGGATGACCTGATTCTTTCATGCCTGCCCCCTAACCCCCGAAGGAACTCCAACATGCTTGACATCTTGATGAAGCGGAACGCTCTAAAAATAACCATCTGACGGGGCGTTTTCATAAAACAAACAAGTCTAGACCGTGAGCCACACCCCTGTCCGTGCCCTGGTCCTGTCTGACCGTCATATCACAGTCACACGATCATACAGTTCTTATCTCAATTCCTGCACTCAGCTTTGAGAGGGATTTGCAGTCAGCAGTCAGTACCTGTTTCGCCCCATCTTCTCATGGTCTTTGACGACACAGTGCAGCTCTGCTCCAGAGTCCAGGGGGATCCCCTTCAGGTCCCATTCAAATCCCTGACAGAGAGACAACATTAGAAGAGATGAAACAAAGCATGTTTTCCAAGTAACACTGACACAAAGCCATCAGAAAGGGTCTTAAGGCCACACATGGCGGCTGTGATTTTGCTAACTCAAAGAGGTTTTGAGAGCTGACATTAGCATCCAACTGTTAACTTGTAATTCATCTTTGCAAAACATAGTGGTTTTAAGCAATTTAATGTCTGATTAGGTTGAAATGTCTGCAAGGTTGAAGGCAAAAGGATCTTGACAAAGGCCACTTTAATTTGCTTATATCATCGTCTGTCTGTGCTTTAAAACTACTAAGCAAGTAGTAGTGGCGATTCCCGCTGTAAATCCATCACTTCCTGTTTGTGGAAAGATTTCTAGCTCCCAGAATTTCCATTCAATGCTTCAAGCTGACAAGATGAGGCTATTTCATGGCTTCATTGATCTCTGAGGGTTCTGTTGTTCCAAATATTCAAGGCAGCACCTGAACTGTACTAGTCTAGTTGTGCAGAGGGCGTACCTCGTTCCAAACAGGGTTGGGGTTGTTCTTGATGACCTTCGTCTTCTTCTTAGACCCTGGAGAAAATGGAGGAACAGTGTTTAGTCTCGAGCCAGTCTCAAACTTTGAGTTGACGAAATCTCAGCAAACTGTTCGACAGCTAACGAGGCAGGAAGTTAGTTACAGTAACTATCTCTTAACGCCTCGTTTTATTTGCTGCATATCCTTTTGGCAAGTTTGCACGCAAGTCCGAACATGTCATTGTTAGCGAAGATGCCAATGAGATGTTCTGGTACAGTTAAGGCTAACAGTTGTCTGGTGATCATATATATTTTATTTAATCCAACCAAACTCTAAGTGTGTTAATATGGGAGCTAACCTGTTTGTGTGTGTGTGTGTGTGTGTGTGTGTGTGTGTGTCTGAGTGTGTGTGTTATCTTTCCGTGGTTTCCTGTGACATGGAGTTCTGAGCTGTGATTTCCTGTCTGTTGGGCACTCTGACAGAAAATGGGACGTAAGATAGAGTAATAAACCATCAGGATTCACCGTTAGCTACTTAAGAGCTCTTATTACACACACACACACACACACACACACAAAAAAAAAAAAGAATGTGATGTAAATAAACCACATTGGGGACAATTATCATCATTTCCATTTGTTTTTGTCAAAAAAGAGGAACAGGAGCAGACACACAGAGATTGAGATGTTCTTTCCAGATGAAAGGACACAGAGACAATGACTATTGTCTGATGTCAGAAGCTGTTCATTAATTTCCAGGGAATGACCACAGGATAAAGCCTGGAATAGATAAACAACTCTACCACCGTCAACATGCTCACATGGCGCTAACATGCTGGTGTGTAGTAGGTATAAAGTTGAGTATTTTTACCATCTGAACTGAGCGTGTTAGTATCTGAATTACGAAACAGTCATTAGCGCCCAAAACCGCACGAATTTCCAAAGCCCCATTAGTTCGAAAAATGTCCAACTGGACCAAAAGCCCATTTTTTCAACAGCCCGTTAGTTTCAGTTTCCCAGCGGTGTTTGGGCCGGCCATCCCAAGGGTTTTACCATCCCCGAGGGTGATTGCGGTTTTGTCTTTGCACAAGTGAAAGAATCAGATTAACTCACATTTACTTTAAAAACAAAAACACACTCATGTGAATCTAGTGAGCCATGAGCGGTACACAAAAATGATGCATTGTTTCCTCTGATCCATGCGTGTGTTGATTGATGAAAACTCTGTCTAAAACACCACATTTGGAAACACAATTGATGGCCATGCTTATTCTCAATGTGCACACACACACACAAATTCTTTCTCTCCATACACACACACACACCCACGGTTGTTTGCTTTCCTGTTTTCCCCACAGCCATCACCCAATGTGACAACACACACAGACGCACACCAATTTACAAGTATGTTCTTACACAAACACACCCGCACAAACACCTACGTAAGTGTACCTCCGTTCTTGGAAGATATCTTAAGGAACACCTCCACCCTTCCACTGAGGGGTCAAGAGGATACATTATAATCGTGTGTATGTGTGTGTGTGTGTGTGTGTTTGTGTATCTGAGCCACCATCTCAGAGACAGGAAGTGGCACAGCATTAACTTCCTGGCTGGTTCAGCTTGGCACAGTTTCTGTCATGAGCCAAGAATAGACCAAGCTGTGACCCACAGTGCTGTGAATACGCACTGGGAAGCTAAGTTTAGACATGGACTGTGTGTGTGTGTGTGTATGTGTGTGTGTGTGTGTGTGTGTGTTGTGAAAACGTAAAATATAAAGTTTTTGGGGGGTTTTATACAGCGCAATAGACAGGACAAATGTTGGCCAGAAATGTCCCAAACAAATAGTTGGAACAATCCAGAATGTTAGTTAGAAAAAAACACCGTCTTCTGTTGCTGCATAAACGGCTGGTTGTGTCGTTATAAAACACTATTTTCTCCCTACAAACACGACAGTGCTTGTTAAGAACACTTGCTTTGTCCCAAAGTCTCGTTAAAAACTGCTGTTATTGCTACAAACACAGCTGGAAATGTCCAGAATGCTAGTTAAAAAATACCTGCTTTTGTTGCTGCGAATACGGCTGATAATATCCCAAACGCTCGTTAAAAAATATGTGCTTTCGTCACTACAAACACAGCTGGAAAGGTTTGGAACACTTCTTAAAAAATTACCGCCTTTCCGACCCGAAGTGTGGATATCACCATGGAGAGAGGTGCGCTACATCAGACGTAATTTGAACATAACTGTTTCCATCCCCCGTTTTGCGAATCAACATTTTTTTGAATCAACCAAAACCCGGCTAAAGCGAGCGTATTTTAGTTTGTACGAATCAGGGTATTGTAATTTGAATTTTTGCGTTTCCATTATAATTTTCCAATGTGATACTTCTAGATGTGCATCTAAACAGGCTGATGGAAACATGGCTACTTTATCCACAGAGGTCTTTTTCTCTCCAAAACAAATTAACCTGGTCATTTAAACCAGTAAAAGCACTGAATAAAGCAGTTTCACATTAAAACAACTGGTGTTATTTCAATGTGCTTATTGCACAATGGCCCCATCTAGAGCAAGTGTTTAGTTTGTCCATTCTGGGCTACTGTAGAAGCATGGTGGTGCAACATGGTGATCTCTATTGATGAGACCCGCTCCCCTGTGTAGAGATAAACGGCTCATTCTACATGTAACTGCCAAAATACTGGGACACGGTCATAGCAGGACACGTCTGCCGCTACATGCCCACAGGAGAGCACATCCATTATGATCAAGCTGCTACACTGACCACGAAAGCCGTGCTTGCCCACATCGGCGCCAGGCTGCTCATTATTATTTTTACCGCATTAGTAAGGAACTAATCAGAGACTGTATGAATGTGTGTTCAGGCTATAATTAGCACAGGACCGGGATGAAGTAGCAGGGTTGCCAGTTTTTATTTCTGGTTTTGACAGAGAATAACACTTATTGTTCCAAAAACAACACTTTGGACGGAAATCCTGCCCTCAGCACACAAACACAAGCACATGTTCTCACATTTAATCACATACACACATGCTGCATGACCTACACCTGCAGACACATGGCCACAAACCTGAGGTAAGAATATAACAATCATGACATCTCTTCCACTGTGTGCACCAAACTGCTCATCGATGTCAAATGATCTAGATATAACTGATGCCCAGTAAATACAAGTAAAAATTTTAAATTTTACTCAGCAGCATCAAATGTCAATCCCACCCTGCGTATTCAGTTCAGACAGGATTCATTACCAGTGAAACTTTAGGGTCTGTATTTGACTTTTGATAGAAATGTGAGTAAAATCTTTATTATTTTACAAACTTAAAATTTCAGTTGGAACACAAACACACACCTTCTCTCTCTGCCTTTCTCTTTTGTCCTCTCTCCTCCCAAAGCTTCCTTTCTTCTTTAACCATGTGTAGTCTCTATAAATGGACATGGTATTTGTTTTCTGGAGGGGAGGAAACTCACTCTCACTCTCTCACTCTCTGTCTGCTCCAAATTCCTTGTGTTGTTGCTACCCAGAAACACTTGAGAGTTCATTACCCTCCCACTAGACTAACATTACTGCCAGGAGCAATAAAAAATGAACCAGATTTCATGTTAATCTTTGGACCACCTTAAACATTCAATCCCTGCAGGCGGTGTTTGATTTCAAATACAATTTACGTGACAGTTTAAGCACTTTAAAGTCAATTAAATTTGTGCTGCTCCTTGTCAGAATAAATCAAACCTATATGAATGGACCATGTGGGAATTTAATTTGAAAGGACAGACACAGGACGTGACCACGCTCAGCAGCAGACAGGAGTCATGTTAGAAACCAGTCACAGCAGACAGATATCTTTCCCTTCTTGTGTGAATATTCAACCTGATGAATACAGAAAAGACGATCACGTTAGCGCAGAGCCCAGAGTTTTACATCTGTCCCACAGACGATAGGCCTACACTAGCGCCCGGAGCATGACCTCACGTTTCCAGGCTTGGTCGACTACAAACATGATGTATCATCTGAAACATGGAAGTAGCTACATGCCCATTAGCCCACAGCGTCATTAACAGGCGGCTCGCTCAGTGTGTGACGTGCACTTGGAAATAAAATATAGGTCTATATTAATGAAGGTTCATTAGTACAGTTTTATATTTCTCTGTAATGTAGCACAGTGTTAACAATGTTACTGATTCTATTCTTTCTCACACCTTCAACTCAAACCACCAAAATAATTTAATAATTAAATTAATATTTTAAACATGCGGGTGACTAGTCGACTAATGGCCCTAAATGACGACTATTGGTCAATTAGGAAAACTCTGAGTCAGGGGCCGCCCTACTTGAGAATCCCATTAGACTGTGGACTATAAGTACATTTACTCAAGTATTGTACCTAATTAAAATTTGGAGATAGTTGCACTACAGTATTCACATTTAAGACTGTCCTCCCCCCAAAACATGACACCATACAGCAGCTTATTACCATTCATATTCACAATTCTTGTTAGGTGGTGAGAAATGAACAGGACTCCGCCTCAAACACTGTATCCAGTTCTCTTTATCCGTGGGACAATGGGTCAAACAAACACAGGTCTTTAACGCAGGAGACAGTAGCTATGTTTCCATCCAAAAGTGATTTGAATCATTGGGAAATGTGCATTAAAAGAAATACGAATCCTGTGTGTTTCCATTAAATGTACAGACTTTGGTAAAACTACGAACTCGCGCGAGTTTTCCGCAGAACCGGAAACAAAACAAGTCTTGTTTGTGTCACATGGGCAACCAAAAGTCAAGGCCGAGTTATTTTAACCTACTTATGTCACATGACGTACTTTGACAAAATGTCGCGGCCTGCTTTTATTTAACACTTTACCTATAGAGATTCTTCTTTCTATCAGACAAGCCATTGCCATGAAATATAATCAAATATGGCGGCCACAGAAATATGTTTTCTGAAAGTTAAAGGGGGCCCCAGGGGCAACCGCACTGCCCACACTGTCTATAGTTACGCCCCTGTTGCTTTGACTGATCCAGTCTGCGATGTACACCGATCATTTCACTCTCCCTCACACACACAACCGACAAAGTACAAAAAAGAATAAACACGACAGTCTCCTGACAAAAACGATGACTGAATTCGCATTGAAACGCACATATCCAGAGAACGAGAAGGAAGATAGCGAGCCAAATATTGGCTAAACGCGGTCACGGGCAAATGTCAGCATGATGAACAGTTAGCCCACAATTAGCTAGTTAGCTAACAACTAACAAATTAAAACAGACAATTTTAGCCTACCTGCTCCCCTGAAGGTAAAATCCACTCTGAAAACCCCCACAAGGGCCTTAAAGGAACTGTGTAAACGATTAAGTGGGATTTAGTGGCATCTAGTGGTGGGGACTGCAGATTGCAACCAGCTGAAACTTTTCCTGATAATAATTTCTTAAGTGTTCATTGTTCAGGAGGTTTTTAACGGGACCCTGGTCTCCTGTCTTTTTGCATCAGTGGCCCCAAAACAAGTTCAGTATCAAAGTATGTAAAGATATAAAAATATGTGCATTATACAACAGTGTTTAAGATGGGTATGTCAAATATTTAAAAATATCTTTAAAAATAAATTTCTGTATTATGCTAGGTATGTTGAGCATGTAAAGATATATAAATATGTGCATTACACAACGTTTAAGGCTGTACATAAAATATTTAAAAATGTTTTTGAAAAAAAATACATTGTGCTGAGTATGTAAAGTGTAAAAATATAAAAAACATGTACATTATATTACATTGTTTAACACTGGTATATAGAATATTTTAAAATGTTTAAAAAAAACATCTGCATTACACTGAGTATGTAAAGTGTGTAAAAATATAAAAATATGTCCATTACACTACAGTGTCTAAGACTGGTATGTAAAATATTTGAGAATATCTTTTAAAAAACTGCAATATGCTAAGTATGTGAAGTATGTAAAAATATATGAATATGTGCATTATACTACAATGTTTAAACTGGTACATAGAATATTTAAAAACAAAAAAATCTGCATTATGCTAAGTATGTAAAGTATGAAAAATAATTTAAAAAAATGGGTATTATGCACAATGTACGTCACAATATATACATAAAAAATGTAATAGGAAATATGTACATTTAATACATGAATTTATTACAACTAATCTACCTCCAACATATTTGGCTGGACAGCCTATAAACTTAATGGGACATATCCCAGTTTTATTGTTTCCCTTCAAATTGCCTTTGAATTTAGGACTCGTAATAAAATATTTTTAGACCATGTTATTTCTACTTTTACTTAAGTTCAGGACCTGAGTACGTCTTGCGCCGCTGCATGTGTGTGTGATGGCACCAGGAAACAGTGTCGGGACAAAGGCAGGAAGTTAGCAGCAGAGCTCACCTCATTGAGGAGGCAGACACTGACTCGTGGAAAGTACAAACAACAAACTGATGGAAAAACAGGCCAGGTAGCCAAGTCACCTTTACCCTGTGCCATTTGGCATCCCCAGCCGCATTAAACCAGATTTTTCTGTTTCTGCAATGACACGCCTTTGGAATTTAACTTGTAAACACATAAGTGAAATACAAATGTAACAACATAATGGCCCCTCTCAAATACTGAATGTTATAAAGGACAGATGAATCTTAAAGCTATAGAGTTGTGGCTATAGACACATGTATGTAGACGCTGCAGAGACTGTGTTGCAGTGATACATCAACGTAGCTGCCATATTGGAGAGAGAGAAGACTTGCATGTAAACATTATTGTTGTTACATAAAAAGCACCACCAGATGGCAGGCGCTTAATCTGAAGCACCACATGTAAACTATGACAGTCACTGAATCCTCCACAACAAGTTCTTGCAAATGTTTCACAGTAAAAGCCTGTTTAGAAAATGAGGGGCTTTTAATTTGAAACGGATACAGGAAGAGTTGAGTTTGAAATGACGGCGCGATGCAATAACTTTATCAAGGCAAACTGGAGCGGATAAAATAGAAAAATACAGAGGGAAGGAGAAATAAAAGCCTGCAGTTGGTAAGTGGAAGTCCCAGAACTGATTGAATTTTAATCCTTTAAATCCTCTGTGATGAAAAAATAACATTGTTTGCTAGCTTGATGCTAATGGCAGTACTTGCTGGGTTGCTAAAGTGCCTCTGCTCTTTCACACCATCATTTTCCCTTTATACTCTGTGTGGTAAGTTAATGTCCCTACAGGAAATATTAAAAAGGCCGGGGTGTTGTTGTTGTACAGGTGTCTACGACAGCAGATCGCTCTACGTTCCTATTGGTCAAAGTGACGGCTGTGACGGGTAATTCATAGAAGCCCAAAAAAAAAAAATCAAACATGCTAGACTTTCTGTTGGAACGTCGTGAAGCGGGGACAGCCCTCCATTCCGAAACCCTGCCGTTCCGAACCAGCCCCACTCGAAATTGATTTTCAAGTCCATATCGAGTTTCCTGCTTGAAATGAATGTTCAGCTCATTGTTTTTTAGTTTTCACCTACCTGCTCTGTCCCGTTATTCTGCTGCTGTTTTATCTGTTTTATGAGATATAAGCTTTTGAAAAAAACGTAATTGGAAAAACTACACAGGGGGCGGTCGCCTATGTGATGTCATAGCTTTTGCTCGCTTCCTGCAGCTTGGAGTGACTGAAACCTGCCACAAAACATAAAGCAATGACTTTAACTATGTATAGTTAAACTCATTGCCTTATAGAAGCTAAGTTTTAGTAAGTTTTCCAACTTTTGCCAAGAGGGAACTTTAGATATTGGTCCCTAGATTATGTTCACCCAGTTTCATGCAGATCGCTCAAACTTCAGTGTTTTTCAAAAAAATTCAAAATGGCGGAAAATCTATATAAGCGGAAGTTATGGGTTCTTGAGGCAAATGTGTTCCTCATGAGGAGAGGCATCTCTGTGCAAAGTTTCATGTCTCTACGGCATACGGGGATGAGATATGCCCATTCAAATGGATTGACCAAGTCAGTGAGTTTTCGTCATTATATATTTAGATGAGGAACCTTGGCTAAATATTTTCCATGGCGCAAGTAATTCAGTTCATGTAGCCTCACACAGTGTGTCCCAACTTGTGGGTCGCAGGTCCGTTCCACCAGTATGTCCTCGGCATCATACGTCCCTGGAGGGTTGCAATGTTGATTGCCGATCACAGTGCGATCTAGTTATTGCAACTCAGAGTTTTCAACTCATGCCAATTAGTGTATCAAAACTTGGACACTGTTTCCGCAAATCTGTCTAAAAATAATTTTATACGATACTGAGAATTAGAAAAATGTGCAGTACATAAGGGCACTGCATTGATACTTTACATTTCTTCAGACAATTAATTTTTATTTTAGTGTCATGCCTTTTCTTGTCCGTCCCACATGGGATTACAAGACACTGTAATACCACAGCCAACATCCGGCCTTGTATGTACAACTAAACAAAACATGGGGAAAAGGAAATTAAATGAAACAAAAGAAACACAAATTTATAAACAACAGAAAAAGACAACATCCCAAATGAACTGCTCACACAAGAAACTAACGATATATTTACAGTTTATCTCCATAAAGAGCCGTCTTTCTTTTCTCCCAGGCTTTCTAATTGGGTAGATCCAATTTTCTATAGTCACACCATCAAAATCCATTTTTTATCTTACCAAACAAAGCATTACACAGTTTGTAATAAAAAGGTTTAAATCAGCTGGTCCATTTGTTTTGAGACTAAGACACCTCTGCGGAAAATTCTGCTCCTGGTATAAGCCTCCTGAACATCTAGATCGTAACTTATAAGAGAAAAAAGTTGACAACAGATCAGCAGGTGCTAGGTTAGCGGCCCATGTCTGACAGCAACACAAAAACAGAAACAGATTTTAACGTGGAACTGCGTTATTCAGCGTTTTTAGTGGTTTAAATCACCTGGTTTGTTTATTTTGGAGAGGAAGAGACGGATAATTCGCCTCCTGGTAAAAACCTGAACAGTGAACACTGAAGGAATTCTAACTCTGAGAAGTTTCAGCGGGTTGCAATCTGCAGCCCTCATCGCCAAATTCCACTAAATGGGAATCCCCTAAATCTTATACACTGTTCCTTTAAGAACCTTGAATTACTTGATTTGCCCCTGAAAATATTCTCAAGCAGCTGTAGTGAGTCCTACGTTTAATTTCTTTCTGCAACAATGTGTTGACTGCGCAGGCTATCAATTCGTTACCGATCCCCTGAATCTCTAATGATCTCCTTACCTCTGAATGTGACACTAGCCAGAGGGTCAGAGTGCCTCAGGTTGTTGGCTCGCTGAAGAACGCACCGTAACATGGCTGAAACCTGTGCGGCTTAACGAAGGGATTTGCTTCGGCTTGTCGACAGGTGATGAGAGGGATCCAGGGCCGGAGGAACGGCTCCTTACATGACCCTGGGAGCTCTGATGATGATAATAACCAGCAAAACTAACAAACCAAAGACCAACTGGTGGCAAATGGAGAAAAAAAGGGAAAAGGTGTGAAAAAAGAAAATGATTGCGCTCCTAAAAAAGTATCCACTGCTTGAGATGAACAAGTTAAATCAAATCCCAAAGACTGTCAGAAACGTAAGTCCTTGTGTTTTTGGGAAATGAAAGTCCCAGCATCACAAAAACAACGTGAAAAACGGATTATCCAAAGATTGTTTTCATGCTTTGCCACACAGCATCTCTCAAACTACTAAATAAAAAAGTTTTCCTAAAGTATCGAGGCGTTTTCACAAAGCCGGCTCCTTTCTCATTCTGACTCTGTCCAACACACTCGTAGGGAGAAGAGAGCAACGAGCGAGCACACACACCTCACATCCAGAGGAAATCTCAACATTTCCTGTTCTCTTTTCCTCTCTTGTCTCCTGGTTTGTTTCCCTATCTTGCCCACATCTTTGCCAGTACATTCCCCGCCGCCCTCCGCCTCTTTCTGTCCTCTAGTCCTCATTGGACGTTTACTGGATTTACTTTAATCTGGTGTTGTCAGTAAACTGTCAAACCCAGTCCCGCCAAAAACAAAAACCTCATTCTTGTGGAAAAATTAATGTGGTGGTTTTTAAAATGGTGTTACAACTGGGTTCAAAATTTAAAGGGTGAACTGATTTGTTGGCTCAGGGATGCAACATCACACAATAGATTTGGACATCAAATTAAAGGACTTTTCAAGGAATCTCAGGGTTTTCTGTGGGGGAAATTAGGGGCTTGAAAAGGCCTTAATTTGTGGTAAGACTTGGCTGCAGTCAAAGGCCTGGTTGCCGAGTCATTCTAGAGGAAAATGCTTAAGTTTTCTTTAGTACAAGGAAACTGAATTTTCTTCTCCTTCCTCTAAATTAAACTCTCAAGGCCAAGCGTGTTCAAGAATTAGAATCTGTTTAAGGGATTTTTGATCGTCTCTGGGGTCCACACTCTAATTTTCATAGCATTAAAAATACAAA